>CM064574.1:27525245-27547745 GCA_032716605.1 Paralithodes platypus
CAGGCAGAGGTGTCTCATACCCCCCATGGCCACCTTCAGAGGTTAACAACCTTCACGATTGGGCCTAGGCGTTATATTTGACCGTGTCGCCCACTGCATTATTTTTTTGTTACCATAAATTGGTTGTTTCCGTGCTCGTTACTTTCATGCATCACTATACAAACAAGACCCAGAGCGTAATGACAAGACGCTATTGATGGTAATGTCCCACGCGTGAAAGGGCGCAGCTACAATTGAGTACTTTTATTTACCCAATGCACCGTCCCGAACCATCCACTTTCCATGATCACTGGTTTGTCTTGCACGATCGTGCACCCGAAGGGCAAAAATCGCATAAAATTCCGATGTAATTTTTTTTCTTTTAATATAAATTACGTATGTAGTCGAGGGGTTGAGGGATGGATGTTAAGTGGAATAAATCTCGAGTAGGTCCACGGCGGCCATGGCGAGCGGGTCATGAGGTTAACCGATTTTCCATGCTCCTCCAGGGTCACTCGTCTCTCTCATCAGAGCCAATATTGCGCCAAAATTTGCACTCGGGGAACTTTAAGGCGGGCCCCCGCCACCATAGTCCAAATTTTTCTGATTCGGACTTACGTCGGGGGCCCCGATTCTTTAAGGGTTAATACACAGCGTAGTTTCTAATTTAATCGTGGACACAAAGTGGACCAAGGTATCGGACCCTCCTATACAGCGTAGGACTCATAGTAAGCGTAATCATGACAAAACAATCTACTACTTTACATTACTCATTAGAGCGCTGCCCACTTGCCACTGACCATTATAAGAGTGTTCAAAGAACCCAAGTTTCCGGCGTTTTAAAAGCCTTTTTTTAACTACATATGTCTTTGACCATGGTGGTTAGGACAGATACAGGTATGGAACTTCTTATGTGTTGAGTGGCCGTTATTCCAGACGGTGGTCATCACAAAGTCCCGAACTATTAGAATGACCTTTACCAGGACAATGTAAATCCTTCTCTAGTTTACCCATCATGGCGAGCGTCCTCATATGAGTTTCGTACTGGGCAAAGGCGAGCGTCCTCATATGAGCAGATGCCTAAAAATGTTTTTTTAAAGGCCCCCAGAGGGCACTTTAAAAAGAAAGAAAATGGTGATTTTTAAGTGGAGATAATTCCCCTCCATACCTCGTAAGTCACTCCTCCCACATGTGTCAACAAAAAAAACAACATCCCTTGCCTTCCTCCCCCCCCCCCCCCCCCCCCCCTTCAATTATCATCTATTTGTCCTCTTATTCCCATATTTATTTGTGTTTTTTTCATGCCAATATCTCCAAACCGGTCTTTCTGTGCTCATGTTGCTAGAGAGAGTAGAGTGTCTGAGAGTGTGAGTGAGTAAGTCAGTCTAGCTCCAGGCTCCGAGAAGGGAGAAGGCAGGGTGTGGCCCGCCTCAGCTCCACACTTGATGAATGGCCGGTTGGCAATTATTCGGATTTTGACCATTCAAACACTATTCCCACTTGTTTTTTATTGTTGTTACATGTTGCTATCTTCATATTAAATGTAAAATAGGCGCATATGAATAAGTAATAACGATATTTATCGTAAAATGACGATTATAGGTAGGAATGGAGCCTAATATGTCCGCCCAGTTGTGTGGTGTCCATTACACATAACTCGCCGTTTTTGGGTTAAGAATGCGGTTTTGGCAAAAGAAGTAAGGTGGAGACATGTCCTTGCGGTTATGCTTCTAATACCAAAGGTGCAGCGTATTAGAGAGCTTAATATTAAGCACTATACCATGGCATGTGATAATATTAATTCACCTAGTAGGGAAAAGAACTCCTCAGACATTGAAGGATATCCATCCATTGTATCAATCCTTTCCTGAATGGGAGGTTTAATTTTAGGACTTGAAAGCTTACATGTAAGTAATTCAAGCCCTAGAATTGCTTGCTTTACCTTGGTTCTTGTCGGGGTAGTGATGACTTTGGCTGCTATGTCCCAGGTCAGGTGTGTGGAGGTCAGAAGGTCATAAGTACAGGGGGCATATTCCGGGGGGATTAGGTAGACCCCCTAAAAGTTCGCGGGTTGGTGGGGAGGCCTCTGCGCGGAAGAGCAGCGCAACTGTTCCTTTGTTATTTGTTTATGTTGGTCTTTCTTCTTCTGATTATATACAATCTTTTTCTTCTGGGCTTCGTTGTTATCGAACATTATCTTGATTGTCTTCCCTGGTGTGGGTGGTAGAGGAGGTTTTATGGTGGCAATTCTGGCGTCCCGTTTATTCTGGTGTAGTGGTGTGTATGCGGAATTTGGGTGGCCATGTGGAGGTGGTTTTGCTGTACTTTTAGTTGACTTCTGCAGTTTTGATGTTGTGTTTGGTTTCTTCTGGGGTGGTGAATTTTCTTTCTCTGCGGGTATCTTCTTGTTTTGGTTCCTGGTTTTGTCTTTGCCTGTTGAGTGGTTGTTGATTGTTTGCATTCCTGGGCTCTTCGTTCTTTTTATCTTAGTTTCTCCTTCGTTCGTCTTTGTTCGTTTTATCTTAGTCTCTCCTTCGTTCGTCTTTCTTCGTTTTCCCTGTTGTGTGTGTCTCCTTGGTTCTGCTGTTTTAGTCTCCCCTTCATCTGTTCCTTTTCTTTTCTCTTGTTTGGCTGGCATGGTGGTTATTCTTAACTTGGGTATTTTAATACTATGTTCAGCGGTACTTGAAAAGTAGACAGAATGGATAATAAACACCATCTGAGGAAGAGCACTTTATTGACAACGTTTAGCAGATCAGTGACCTTATGAAGCTATCTGCGAAACGTTGTCAATAAAGTGCTCTTCCTCAGATGGTGTTTATTATCCAGATCATACTATCTTCTGCACAGCTTTCCAACCCTTCTTCCTTCCACTTCACTGGCATAGATCATTTTAACTATTCCTTTTTCAGGCATTTTTGTCATGTGACCATACCATTTTAGAACACTTTCTTCAACCTTTTGCTCTACTGATTTCTTAACTCCACCCTTATATTCACACTTCTTACTTTGTCTATTCTTCGAACTCCACACGCATTTCTTAGCAAGTTCATTTCAACTGCTCTTACTCGTGACGTTTCGTTTTTATGCCATACCAGAATTTCACATCCATACATCAATGTCGGCACCAACTCACCCTCATGTAATCCTCTCACTGCTTTCCATACTCAAGTTTCCGCTTCTAAATAAGGCTCTCTTTGCTATGATTGCTTCAGGTACCTTTCTTCCTTGTGTTACTCTGTTTTCTACTTCTCTTGCACATTTCCCCATTTCTTAACCCCTAACCATCGGGGGCGGACTTAAGTCCGTATCGAAAAACTTGGACTACGTGGCGGACTTTAGTCCGTGTGCAATTTTGGCGCAATATTGGCTCTGAGAGAGAGACGAGCGACGGGAGTAGTATGGGTTACGTCATGACCGCTCACCACGGCCGCCGTGGACCGACTGAGATGTACTCCACATACATCCACCCTCACTCCCTCGCTACACACGTAATTATATAACGAAATGACCGTATCTTAGCGATGTTGCCCTTCGCTTGCACGATCGTTGCAAGACAACCAGTGATCGTAGAAGGATGGTTCTGGTGTCATTGGAAAGCTCAATTATCGCCCTTTCACGGATACATACTTGTATTACGCTCTGGCTCTTGTTTATGCATGAAAAAGAGCACAGAAACAACGCCATTTATGGTAAAAAAAAAACGCTGGGCGGTACGGTCAAATATACTCCACCACCCGCTCTTAAGGTGTTAAGGGTTGCTCTACTGGTGATTTTATTTCATATCTTACTAATTCTTACTTTTTTCGGCTTGTATCCATTCGGCCCCATTCATCCTACTGTTTTAAGACATTTACCCCCATCCAGGTGTCATTATTTTCCTGGCGAGCGGTAGCGAGCCAGCATATATATATATTTTTGTTTTGACAAGCTAAATTTGTATATTTTTGTTAGAAACATTTCTCCGGCGAAGCCGGATTTCTCCATACAATGCTGGCTCGCTATCGCTCGCCAGGAAGAAATCGACACCTGGATGGGGATAAACATCTTAAAATAGTTGGCTGAATAGGGCCGAATGGATACAAGCCAGGGAAAGAGAGAAAAGGAGAGAAAGGTAAAAAAAAAAAACGGTGACCCCCCTTAATCATGGCTCCCAGATACATAAACTCTTCTACTAGTTCAAGTTGTTCTCCATTAATCCTTACAATACACACAGTGTCTCCTTCTCTTTCTACTACCACTACTTTGCTTGTATCAACATTTATTAATCCTTACAATACACACAGTGTCTCCTTCTCTTTCTACTACCACTACTTTGCTTGTATTAACATTTATTAATCCTTACAATACACACAGTGTCTCCTTCTCTTCTACTACCACTACTTTGCTTGTATTAACATTTAGTAATCCTTACAATACACACAGTGTCTCCTTCTCTTTCTACTACCACTACTTTGCTTGTATTAACATTTATTAATCCTTACATACACACAGTGTCTCCTTCTCTTTCTACTACCACTACTTTGCTTGTATTAACATTTATTAATCCTTACAATACACACAGTGTCTCCTTCTCTTTCTACTACCACTACTTTGCTTGTATTAACATTTATTAATCCTTACAATACACACAGTGTCTCCTTCTCTTTCTACTACCACTACTTTGCTTGTATTAACATTTATTAATCCTTACAATACACACAGTGTCTCCTTCTCTTTCTACTACCACTACTTTGCTTGTATTAACATTTATTAATCCTTACAATACACACAGTGTCTCCTTCTCTTTCTACTACCACTACTTTGCTTGTATTAACATTTATTAATCCTTACAATACACACAGTGTCTCCTTCTCTTTCTACTACCACTACTTTGCTTGTATTAACATTTATTAATCCTTACAATACAAACAGTGTCTCCTTCTCTTTCTACTACCACTACTTTGCTTGTATTACATTTATTAATCCTTACAATACACAGTGTCTCCTTCTCTTTCTACTACCACTACTTTGCTTGTATTAACATTTATTACTCCTTACAATACACACAGTGTCTCCTTCTCTTTCTACTACCACTACTTTGCTTGTATTAACATTTATTAATCCTTACAATACACACAGTGTCTCCTTCTCTTTCTACTACCACTACTTTGCTTGTATTAACATTTATTAATCCTTACAATACACACAGTGTCTCTTTCTCTTTCTACTACCACTACTTTGCTTGTATTAACATTTATTAATCCTTACAATACACACAGTGTCTCCTTCTCTTTCTACTACCACTACTTTGCTGTATTAACATTTATTAATCCTTACAATACACACAGTGTCTCCTTCTCTTTCTACTACCACTACTTTGCTTGTATTAACATTTATTAATCCTTACAATACACACAGTGTCTCCTTCTCTTTCTACTACCACTACTTTGCTTGTATTAACATTTATTAATCCTTACAATACACACAGTGTCTCCTTCTCTTTCTACTACCACTACTTTGCTTGTATTAACATTTATTAATCCTTACAATACACACAGTGTCTCCTTCTCTTTCTACTACCACTACTTTGCTTGTATTAACATTTATTAATCCTTACAATACACACAGTGTCTCCTTCTCTTTCTACTACCACTACTTTGCTTGTATTAACATTTATTAATCCTTACAATACACACAGTGTCTCCTTCTCTTTCTACTACCACTACTTTGCTTGTATTAACATTTATTAATCCTTACAATACACACAGTGTCTCCTTCTCTTTCTACTACCACTACTTTGCTTGTATTAACATTTATTAATCCTTACAATACACACAGTGTCTCCTTCTCTTTCTACTACCACTACTTTGCTTGTATTAACATTTATTAATCCTTACAATACACACAGTGTCTCCTTCTCTTTCTACTACCACTACTTTGCTTGTATTAACATTTATTAATCCTTACAATACACACAGTGTCTCCTTCTCTTTCTACTACCACTACTTTGCTTGTATTAACATTTATTAATCCTTACAATACACACAGTGTCTCCTTCTCTTTCTACTACCACTACTTTGCTTGTATTAACATTTATTAATCCTTACAATACACACAGTGTCTCCTTCTCTTTCTACTACCACTACTTTGCTTGTATTAACATTTATTAATCCTTACAATACACACAGTGTCTCCTTCTCTTTCTACTACCACTACTTTGCTTGTATTAACATTTATTAATCCTTACAATACACACAGTGTCTCCTTCTCTTTCTACTACCACTACTTTGCTTGTATTAACATTTATTAATCCTTACAATACACACAGTGTCTCCTTCTCTTTCTACTACCACTACTTTGCTTGTATTAACATTTATTAATCCTTACAATACACACAGTGTCTCCTTCTCTTTCTACTACCACTACTTTGCTTGTATTAACATTTATTAATCCTTACAATACACACAGTGTCTCCTTCTCTTTCTACTACCACTACTTTGCTTGTATTAACATTTATTAATCCTTACAATACACACAGTGTCTCCTTCTCTTTCTACTACCACTACTTTGCTTGTATAAAATTATTAATCCTTACAATACACACAGTGTCTCCTTCTCTTTCTACTACCACTACTTTGCTTGTATTAACATTTATTAATCCTTACAATACACAGTGTCTCCTTCTCTTTCTACTACCACTACTTGGCTTGTATTAACATTTATTAATCCTTACAATACACACAGTGTCTCCTTCTCTTTCTACTACCACTACTTTGCTTGTATTAACATTTATTAATCCTTACAATACACACAGTGTCTCCTTCTCTTTCTACTACCACTACTTTGCTTGTATTAAACATTTATTAATCCTTACAATACACACAGTGTCTCCTTCTCTTTCTACTACCACTACTTTTGCTTGTATTAACATTTATTATCCTTACAATACACACAGTGTCTCCTTCTCTTTCTACTACCACTACTTTGCTTGTATTAACATTTATTAATCCTTACAATACACACAGTGTCTCCTTCTCTTTCTACTACCACTACTTTGCTTGTATTAACATTTATTAATCCTTACAATACACACAGTGTCTCCTTCTCTTTCTACTACCACTACTTTGCTTGTATTAACATTTATTAATCCTTACAATACACAGAGTGTCTCCTTCTCTTTCTACTACCACTACTTTGCTTGTATTAACATTTATTAATCCTTACAATACACACAGTGTCTCCTTCTCTTTCTACTACCACTACTTTGCTTGTATTAACATTTATTAATCCTTACAATACACACAGTGTCTCCTTCTCTTTCTACTACCACTACTTTGCTTGTATTAACATTTATTAATCCTTACAATACACACAGTGTCTCCTTCTCTTTCTACTACCACTACTTTGCTTGTATTAACATTTATTAATCCTTACAATACACACAGTGTCTCCTTCTCTTTCTACTACCACTACTTTGCTTGTATTAACATTTATTAATCCTTACAATACACACAGTGTCTCCTTCTCTTTCTACTACCACTACTTTGCTTGTATTAACATTTATTAATCCTTACAATACACACAGTGTCTCCTTCTCTTTCTACTACCACTACTTTGCTTGTATTAACATTTATTAATCCTTACAATACACACAGTGTCTCCTTCTCTTTCTACTACCACTACTTGCTTGTATTAACATTTATTAATCCTTACAATACACACAGTGTCTCCTTCTCTTTCTACTACCACTACTTTGCTTGTATTAACATTTATTAATCCTTACAATACACACAGTGTCTCCTTCTCTTTCTACTACCACTACTTTGCTTGTATTAACATTTATTAATCCTTACAATACACACAGTGTCTCCTTCTCTTTCTACTACCACTACTTTGCTTGTATTAACATTTATTAATCCTTACAATACACACAGTGTCTCCTTCTCTTTCTAGTACCACTACTTTGCTTGTATTAACATTTATTAATCCTTACAATACACACAGTGTCTCCTTCTCTTTCTACTACCACTACTTTGCTTGTATTAACATTTATTAATCCTTACAATACACACAGTGTCTCCTTCTCTTTCTACTACCACTACTTTGCTTGTATTAACATTTATTAATCCTTACAATACACACAGTGTCTCCTTCTCTTTCTACTACCACTACTTTGCTTGTATTAACATTTATTAATCCTTACAATACACACAGTGTCTCCTTCTCTTTCTACTACCACTACTTTGCTTGTATTAACATTTATTAATCCTTACAATACCACAGTGTCTCCTTCTCTTTCTACTACCACTACTTTGCTTGTATTAACATTATTAATCCTTACAATACACACAGTGTCTCCTTCTCTTCTACTACCACTACTTTGCTTGTATTAACATTTATTAATCCTTACAATACACACAGTGTCTCCTTCTCTTTCTACTACCACTACTTTGCTTGTATTAACATTTATTAATCCTTACAATACACACAGTGTCTCCTTCTCTTTCTACTACCACTACTTTGCTTGTATTAACATTTATTAATCCTTACAATACACACAGTGTCTCCTTCTCTTTCTACTACCACTACTTTGCTTGTATTAACATTTATTAATCCTTACAATACACACAGTGTCTCCTTCTCTTTCTACTACCACTACTTTGCTTGTATTAACATTTATTAATCCTTACAATACACACAGTGTCTCCTTCTCTTTCTACTACCACTACTTTGCTTGTATTAACATTTATTAATCCTTACAATACACACAGTGTCTCCTTCTCTTTCTACTACCACTACTTTGCTTGTATTAACATTTATTAATCCTTACAATACACACAGTGTCTCCTTCTCTTTCTACTACCACTACTTTGCTTGTATTAACATTTATTATCCTTACAATACACACAGTGTCTCCTTCTCTTTCTACTACCACTACTTTGCTTGTATTAACATTTATTAATCCTTACAATACACACAGTGTCTCCTTCTCTTTCTACTACCACTACTTTGCTTGTATTAACATTTATTAATCCTTACAATACACACAGTGTCTCCTTCTCTTTCTACTACCACTACTTTGCTTGTATTAACATTTATTAATCCTTACAATACACACAGTGTCTCCTTCTCTTTCTACTACCACTACTTTGCTTGTATTAACATTTATTAATCCTTACAATACACACAGTGTCTCCTTCTCTTTCTACTACCACTACTTTGCTTGTATTAACATTTATTAATCCTTACAATACACACAGTGTCTCCTTCTCTTTCTACTACCACTACTTTGCTTGTATTAACATTTATTAATCCTTACAATACACACAGTGTCTCCTTCTCTTTCTACTACCACTACTTTGCTTGTATTAACATTTTTTTAACCTTACAATACACACAGTGTCTCCTTCTCTTTCTACTACCACTACTTTGCTTGTATTAACATTTATTAATCCTTACAATACACACAGTGTCTCCTTCTCTTTCTACTACCACTACTTTGCTTGTATTAACATTTATTAATCCTTACAATACACACAGTGTCTCCTTCTCTTTCTACTACCACTACTTTGCTTGTATTAACATTTATTAATCCTTACAATACACACAGTGTCTCCTTCTCTTTCTACTACCACTACTTTGCTTGTATTAACATTTATTAATCCTTACAATACACACAGTGTCTCCTTCTCTTTCTACTACCACTACTTTGCTTGTATTAACATTTATTAATCCTTACAATACACACAGTGTCTCCCTCTCTTTCTACTACCACTACTTTGCTTGTATTAACATTTATTTTCAGACCTCGTCTTTTAAGTACTTCCACGATTATCTCCATTATCTGGCACAGGTCATTCTCACCCTCGGCACATAACACTAATAGTTTATATTTTATTAATTTCAATACAACACCAAACACCTCCAATGAAATTAATGACAGCATATATGTGATCCACCGGGATTTGAACCTGGGTTATCACACACAGACTTTTAAACACTCTAGCCATTACACCACCAAGACGATTAAAGGTTTATGCACACGCCTACGACTTATTATCCATTCTCGAATACTGGATATTAATCTAATCATGTCCATATTCCCAACCGCGCTATGGTAGCCTACTGTTTAAGTGAGAGGAAATAATATTCATGGGGCACAGATCATATAGACCGGCCCCGCTACGAAATATCCCTGAACCTACTGATAATCTAGATTTTATTAATTTCACCACAACGCCAAACACCTCCAATGCAATTAATGCAAGCATACATATATGTGATGCACCGGGATTACCAGAATATGATAAAAACAATGTTACCGCTACTGAATGGAAAAAAGGAAAAAAAACGAAAAAAAACGCAAGACAGACAATATCCTAGACATTCCTTGAAAAAGTCTACACCTCAGAATGGTTGGTCCTCAAAATAAAGATGAGAACGGGAGAGAGAAAAAAAATGGGAATTACAGGCTCGACATTCTTACTGTCTGGTGCCGCTGAGAGAGAGAGAGAGAGAGAGAGAGAGAGAGAGAGAGAGAGAGAGAGAGAGAGAGAGAGAGAGAGAGAGATGAGTGGGAAATGAGTGGGAATTACAGGCCCAACTTAAAACTTGGTGCCATTCTTTCTGTCTGATACTGCTGGAGAGAGGAGGAGGAAGAAAAAGAAGAAGAATGATTTACTTCCGGCCAGAACATTTTCTACAACAACTGTAGTGGGATCTTTGGGATTTTTGTATACCCTGATGGAGATCTAGGGAGGAAACTATTAATAATAATAAATATATACATACACACATACACGATACATAAAACAATTCATGTTAACCTCTAAGCTGAACGTTACTCTCTGGATGTGTTACTGGGCAAATGCAACTTTCCTTCCGGAAGGGGGCACTTACAATAAAACACAATAAATGCACCAGTGCTAGTGAAATAGAAGCAATATCTGCTCAACCGCCTCAAGGGGTTCTTTACCCCTGCACATCCTTCTTGCTTTGTACAGGGGCACAGTGCGTTCTTGTATCGAGTATTGTTCACATGTGTGGGGAGGATCCTCTCACACAGCATGTCTAGACAAAGTAGAAAAGAAAGCCTTTTGTATCATTAACTCCCGTCCACTCACCGTTTCTCTGCATCTCTCTCTCTCTTCGCCGCAATGTTGCATCTCTCACTATTCCATCGCTATTAGCCTACAATAATCAGTGTTCCTCAGACCACTCCCAGTTTATACCACCTTCTATACGTTGGGTACATAGTACCTCTCTTGCAACACAATTCCACCCCTATTATGTGCAACTCTCCAACCCAAGAGTGAAACGATACTCCCAATCTTTATTCTATTCAACAGCTGAGCTCTTGAACTCTCCCTGAATCCATATTGTCCTCATCCTATGACTTAACCCTTTCACGCATTTATGACACAGAGGTTGCCAGATTAGCAATAAGAAATAGAGTTCTCTCACTCGTATAATTACCTCTCCAAAATTAGTTTTCTGCCCACAGCTAACTCAAAGACAACTGCAGAGGTTGAAGTAACTAAACTAAAGGTTTCTAAATACCCCTAATGGTAACGAAGGCTTTAAAATATCTCCAGTAGGCTCAAAATTGCATCATATGTCGGAGAGGGTTAAATTGCTTCAAACTCTTGTGTGTCCAGATATTTTGGCTCGAACATGCCTTGATTTTGGCCCTTTCACTCTTTCAACTCTGGGGGAGGCACTCATTACAGGAAGTTTTGCCTTTTGTCGACCTCATCCACATAACAAAAAGGTGGCCTATTTCCTTACCACCACCTCCTGTCTTCCACTAACATGTGTCTCACCCCACCTCCTCCCTCTCTTCACACCCCTTTCTCCCTCAACTTCCCCCCCCTCCTCCTATATTTTACTTATTCCATCCCCAACTCCCTATAAATCCTCCCTTCCACCTCACATACATTTAGTCACCCTTCTCTACACCTCCCGTACTTCCTCCCTTCCTCCAACATGCGCGAGACCACAGCTGGAGCCTTCAGTGTGGCTCAAGCCTCAAGAGAGAGCACATTTAAGTCGCTCTCCCTTGTATGCATTCGTCACCCTTTCGTCACAATAATAAACATTTTCTATGGATATTTGCTCTTTATGCCTATTTTCTGGTTCTTCAATGTTCACATGTTCATTATACAAGTAAAATATGTGTATATGGAGCAGTAATATTGCTTTATATGATAAATACAACACATTTTGACCGAAATCACCTTTTGAAGGTCCCACATTAGCAGAACTTTCAAAACCATGATTAACGTATTTGCCGGGTTAATGTTACTGTGGGTACATACCAATTGTTTTGAATGGAGGACGCCATTTGGTAAATTAATTTTACTTTTATTAAATTTGTTTTCTTCCATTATTCGGTTATGTGACAACTTAACCCCTTGAAAATTATGACGAATTTTGACAGTTTATTCTGGGCTCAGACGATTTTAAACAAATTAGGAAGGATCTGTACCTCTGTGGGAATTAATGAAAAAGGTTTATTGAGATCGTATTTACCCATTTGAGTGGTAGAGGTAGATTATAAACTAAAGAAAATTGGTAACCAGATTATGATGAATATGTCGTAATGGTGGTGAAGGGTTTAAGGGGAGATGGTTCACTTTGTGGGCGATTTTTGCATGTGTTCATTATTGTTCTAGTTTCCTCCCTAGACCTCTATCAAATTTTCAAAAAGCATTAATTTGTAGATTTTTCGGTAGAAAAATGTCCCAGCCGAAGGCCGATCCTTCCAACATTACAGGCTCACCATCGTTCGCCAGGGAAAACATAGACACCTTAATAGCACATAAGGTCTAAATATTGACGAAGAAATGAGGCGAAAGGTCTTAAAATCGATATACTAATGGGACAGGGCGGGTGCCCAACCCCGAAAGGGGTTGAAATAGGGGAGCTATCCCCCCGCCAAAGGCGGCTTTCTAGGGCCTTTCCTAGCTGATGCTGAGAGGATTGGGTTCTAGTCATATAGTGATGGGCTGGTCTATCAGAGTGAGAACTGAGCGATCTCTGCCATACCCATAGCTTACTCCGACTGTTCCTTTTACTTATGTATTTCCTAGATCTCAAGTGACGGCGTCTTTTCCGTGGATTGACCTCCCAATCTACCAAGATTGGAAGCCAAAGCGTCACATTTTTCCTTTGCCCCTCAACTTTCTCTTCATAATTGCTGAGGGGCACAGGGCCCTGGGTGGGACTTTGGTTTCCCGGGCGTTTCCGCACCCTCCTCAGCTCCCCGCCATGGAGTGGCTTCGGTCACCCAGGCTTTATTGTGGTAGGCAGAGAGGGTTCTGTGGGGGCGCTCAGTTATGGCCTTGGCCTTGCTCGGGGCCTTGGGGCTGTTCGGCCAGGCAGCTTGGGGAACAACAACAACAACAACAACTAATGGGAAAAACATCTTAACATCGGAAAACTAATGGGGCTAAACATGAGAAAGAAAGTGGGCCAGAAAACCGGCCCATCCCCTCTTAATAAAATAAAATATCAAGTGGAGAGGGAGGGAGGGAGGGAGGGAGGGTGGGAGTCAGAAGGATTTAGGAGGGATGAAGCAAGAAAAGGATAGAAAATGGAATTGTGAAAATACTGGAGTCCAGGGTATTAAAGGATAAAGATAAGGAGAGAGAGAAGGGGGGGGGGGGAGGGTCTTAAGTTTAAAATAATAGCAACTGAAAAATATAATATATACCATAAGTGTGTATGTATGTATGTATTATACTCTGGCACTTACCCCAGTTTTCCTTTTGTATTTATTTTGTTTTTTTATGGGGGTGGCCGACTCGAGACATAGCCCGAACAGGGACATCACAACACATCAGAAAAACAAAACAAAACACAAAATCACACACATCTAGGTCGTCCAGGAGAAATACCCAGAGACCCAGGCCCATTTGGGGTCCCCAGCAAAAAATTCCCAGGTCCTAGATCCCCCTGAGAGGCTCCAATTTCCTCAGGCAGACCCGCAGCGAAGCTGTACCACCACAAGCTTGCCCGCCATGCTTCCAGGCGCACCTTTTACTACCACCGCTCCCCGGGCCAGGCGCTTGACAGACTATTATATAGTCCAACTGGCATATGACCCTCTTTCCCAAATGACCGTGTTTACACTTATCTATTCATTAGCATTCTCTATTAATTCCTATCTATTACCACTTTTCTTGCCTGATTTATAGTAATTCCTCTATCTTCCAACGTTTGTCCTACACAGCCTCTCCATCTCCATGGAGGTCTTCCTACCCCTCTATCTCCCCTTGTATCTGACTCACATATTCTCTTTGTAAGCCTTTCATCTTCCATTCGTTCAAAATGACCAAACCAGCTCAGCACCCTTCTGTCCATTCTGGTCGACAAATGTTCCTGCTGCCCCACTCTCCTACGTATCTCTTCATTCCTCAATCTGTCTCTACGGGTCACTCCACACATACTTCTCAAGCAGCTCATCTCCATCACATCCAGCTTTCTTCTTCCTTTTTCTTCAGAGCCTATGTCTCAGCCCCATACATCACTGTTGGTACAACAATCACCTTCCTTCACATACTCCCTGTTTTACCTCCATTTCCTTCTAAAATATCTCATTCTCGATCAGGCAGAATTATGGCCAAATAATTATCGTACTTTCAATGGTATCCAACTTCATATTTCGTCGATAGGATCAGTAGGCATACCAACCACCCGCGCTGCCACTGCCTTACGCTCGAACGTACAGACTGCCAAATAAGTGATGTCTCGGCACCAAGTATATTTTGATTAATAATTGGTATCAACAATATCTAAATATGATTTCTTCATTTCGAGTGACATAATCAAACATGTTCCTAAACTTACCCACCCTATTCAACATCTGACAGACGTTGAAACAGTACAAAGCAAGCCAAACGTAATGACAGCTGAAACATGACTTATTAGCGCTACCATACAATAAGGAAACAACCTTAATTATCTTTTGAAGAACCAGGTGATAGTCTCGTGGAGGCTATTCATTCATACACGTGGTGAGCTTATTAGAATTGCCACCAATGACTATTCTACATTTCCTCAGACGTCAACTCGGTGTAGTTCTGTGGTTCAGGGATTGTTTGGGTACAGGGCAAAACACTAGTCATTATGATTAGCCAGAAATATTGGCAACAAACCTTGATAACTAAAAAATTACTAGAGTAATTGAGCTATTAATTGTGCCATTTGGGAAGAGTCAGCCAGGAAATAGGAGTGGAAAAGTACAGCCCATGTGCAATAACCCTGGAGTTACAAAGGCTAGAGTTCATGCTTTTTGGCCAATTTATATTTATTTTTTAAATTTTTCAGTGCGGGGAAGAGTAAGGTTATGGTCTTTGAAAGGGGTGCAGACACAGAGTGTGAGGTGAGGTTTAACGGTCAGGCTGTGGAGAATATCAGCTCATTTGGGCAGTGTGTTGAGTAAAGATGGAAGTATGGATGAAGAAGTGCGGGAGAGAGTGCAACAGGGGAGGTGTGGTGGAGTGGTCATGCCACTGGATTGGTAATCCAATGGACCCGGGTTCAAATCCCGATATGTCAATGGGAAGATATTATTGGGATTGAATTTGTGCTGTACCTAGTATCAGTGCATTACCACAAAGCCCACCGAAATGCCAAAAAAAATACCCTCATTGTTCCCTGATTAAACAACACTGTATGAATATTCCCATATTCAAAATATGTTACAGGGGGACAATGCCTAGTGAGTTCACTGCTCAATAGGTGGCGTTCTGAGAGTGAGGGTCTGAGTCTGGAGGATGAGACGGTGAAGCACTTGAGCGAAGCAACCGGCCACTTCAGAGATGGAGCTGCTTCGAGCCATGATGGATGCTTCACATGTCTCACTCCCCAGGCTGGAACAAGACCTCACGGGCTTCACCGTGTTGAGCGGTGGAATGTACAGGCTCTCAGCCTATGCCCAAGAGGGAGTAGTTGGAAAAAAAAAAAAAAAAAAAAAAAAAAAGGAATGTTGAAAGCAGTAAAAAGAAATAGAGTGGTCAGCATGGAAGTAAAGAAGTCCTTGCATGACAGTGTGGTAATCCCGACATTGACTTACGGGAGTGAAGTATCGACGTTTGGTTGAGAGACACAAATCTAGAGTGAAAAGGGTGGAAATGAGTTTCTTGAGAAGTGTGTGCGGAGTTACATGGAGGAATAGACAGACTAATGAGGAAGTATCAGAGCGGTGTGATGTGGATGTAGAAGTGCTGGAAAGAGTGAAAAGGAACATCTTGAGATGGTTCGGCCTTGTGGAACGTATGGGAAGCGAGAGAATGACTAAGAGAGTGTACAAGAGTGAAGTGGAGTGACAGAGAGGGAGAGGTAAACCGAGAGAGAGAAGTATATGTGTGAAAGCGGTGCTGGAAGGGATGACTGTGGATGGAAGTGATTCGTTCGGGGATCACGGCGTCTGGCTATAGATAGACATTTTTCAGTAAAAATATGTTCTTTTCGGAGGCAGTTTTCTCCTATATTACAGGATTGCTATCGTTCGCCACAAAGAAAATAGATACCTAAATGCACTGAACTATCCAACTCTAGCTCTTCCCAAGCTTTCTGGCATCTAGCCAAAAATCTCTCCAACAATTTGTCTTCCTCGTCTTTCCTTCCCCTTTCCACTCTGATGGCACCACCGTCACTTCTTCCTCTGACAAAGCTGAACTCTTCGCCCAAACTTTTGCTAGAAATTCCACCTTGGATGATTCCGGTGCTATTCCTCCCTCTCCACCCCCCTCTCACTTACTCATGCCTAATATCCTAATCTCTTCTAAAGATGTACTTTCTACCCTTTCTGGGTTTAATACTAAGAAGGCGTACGGTCCGGACGGTGTTCCTCCTGTTGTACTAAAAAACTGAGCTTCCGTGCTGACTCCCTGCCTAGGCAAACTCTTTCATCTCTGTCTCTCCTCTAACGTCTTTCCTTCATGCAGTGCAGTTTTCTCTCATTCAACCTGTCCCAAAAAAGGGTGACCGCTCTCAACCCTCCAACTATAGTCCAATTGCTCTCATCTCTTGCATCTCCAAAGTTTTTGAAATTATTCTTACTTCAAAATTTCTTTAGCATTTATCTTCTCATAATCTACTCAGATCGCCAGTATGGATTCATTAACCCGGGAACGGCAAGAACACTCTTAACAGGTTTTACTGGGCGACGGCGAGAAAGCTCTTAAGAGGGCAGGCCTAAAAAAAATGTCGAAAAGGACCAAGTAGCACTTAATACAATTTTGTGTTTTTGTTTTTTTCCTCCATACCTCATATCACTTATCCACATATGTCAATATCCCCTCCTTCCCCCCCCCCCCTTCAATTATCACCTATTTTTCCTCTTATTACCATCTTTATTGGTGTATTTATCATGCCAATATCTCCAAACCGGTCTAAGCCGTGCTCATGTTGCTAGAGAGGGTATAGATGCGAGAGAATGAGGGAGGGGTGGTTCAGTGTGGCTGTAGGCTTCAGAGAGGGAGGGTGTGCATCGCGGTTGGCTCACAACTCATGACTGGAGCGGCCGACTATAATTCGCGATTTTGACCATAAAACCGATATTCCCACTTGTTTTATTGTTGCTACAGGTTACTATCTTCATAGTAATGGTAAAATAGGCGCATACGAATAAGTAATAACGATATTTATCGTAAAGTTACGATTGTAGGCGTAAAAGAGGCCTAATATCGTCGCCCAGTTGCATGGTGTCCACTATATACAGCTCACGCTTTATAGGTTAAGGGTCGCTCTACTGGTGATCTCCTTTCATATCTTACTAACTCTTGGTCATCCTCCTTCTGGGACTTTGGTGAGACCTCTTCTATTGTTCTAGACATATCGAAGGCCTTCGATAGAGTCTGGCACAAATCTCTAATTTCTAAACTACCCTCCTTCAGTTTCTATCCCTCTAGAGTCTAGTTGTACCTTTATCTCGATTTTTTTTTTGGCCGTTCCATAGCTGTGGTTGTGGACAGCCATCATTCACTTCCTCAACCTATCAACTCCGGTGTTCCTCAGGGTTCTGTCCTATCTCCAATTCTCTTTCTAATATTCATTAACTCTCAAAGAGCGGGGCCGTTTGTAACATCTACTACCTGCCAAGCGGGCATATTTACCCTAAACGAGCTTCATTCCATGCTCTGTTTTATGCATAAAGAAGAGCAAGAGCATAATACAATTATGTATCCATGAAAGGGCGATAATAGAGCTTTCCAATGACACCTGAATCATCCTTGTACGACCACGGGTTATCCTGTAGCGATCGAGCAACCGAAGGTGAAAAACCCAAAAATTAGGTAATTTCCACAGTTTTTTCCTGGTTTCGCGAGTCCAAGTGTGTGGGATGTTGCAGCGGTGCTGCGGCGGTCTCAGTAGAGGCACCGTGGTCGTGCCGAACGGTCAGAGCCCGCCTATCATCCTCCCAACGCACATACTCTCTCAGAGCCCCTAATGTGCTCAGAATGCCGCCCGTCATATGACGGGTACCGCTTCATTGTCCATTTATCTCTAGCCCGTCATATGACGGGTACCGCCAGTTAGGTGCTAATGATCTTCTCAACTGTACCTCCAGTACTATCCATTCATATGCTGATGACTCTACCTTACACTATTCAACTAGTTTTCCAGAACCCCCCAACAAGCAAGCACTCAAAAAATCACGCCATAAATGCCATAAAACATTTAAATTCTGACATATCAACCATTTCTATTTGGGGCAGAGAAAATCTTGTTACTTTCAATGCTTCCAAAACCCAATTTCTCCAATTATCTACCCGTAAAGAAATCCCACAGGACTATCCCTTATATTTCAACAATACAAAAATCAATCCTTCATCTTCTCTCAGTATTCTAGGAATCTCTCTCTCTCTCCTGATCTCACTTGGAAAGACCATATTACCACCCTTGCTAAAACAGCTTCCCAGAAGCTGGGTGTGCTCAACCACCTCTGGGGGTTCTTTACCCCTGCACAGCTTCTTGCTCTGTACAAGGGCACAGTGCATCCATGTATCGAGTATTGTTCGCATGCGTGGGGAGGATCCTTTCACACCGCACTCCTAGATAAAGTAGAAAGGAAAGCCTTTCGTATCATTAACTCCCGTCCACTCACCGACTCTATGCAATCTCTCTCTCTTTGCCGCAATGTTGCATCTCTCTCGCTATTCTACCACTATTACAATAATCAATGTTCCTCAGACCTCTCTCAGTGTGTACCACCTCCTCTACGTAGAGTACGTAGCACCCGTCTTGCAACACAATCCCATCCCTACTCTGTGCAACTCTCCAATCCAAGAGTGAAACAATATCCTCGGGCCTCTTCTATTCAACAGCTGAGCTCTGGAACTCTCTCCCCGATTCCATATTCCCCTCATCCTATGACTTAAATTGCTTCAAACTCCGTGTGTCTAGGCATTTTGGCTCGAACTTTCCTTGATTTTGGCCTTGTCACTCTTTCAACTCGGGGAGGCACTCGTTACAAGCAGTTCTGCCATTTGTCTCCCTCATCCACATAGACAAAAAAACAAAAAAATTAAGGTCTTAATATTGGCAACAATATGGGGTGAAAGGTCTTAAAATCGCCAAACAAATGGGGCGAATGTCTTAAAATGTCAAAAGCAATGGGGCTAAAAATAAGGGAGAAGTAGCCCACAAAAATAATAATAATAAATAAATATATAAAACAATAAATTAAATCCCCTCTTAAGGGGAGGTATTTAGTTTGTTCCCTAGACCTCCATCAAGCTTAAAATTACACCCCCTTGAGTCCCTTTCAAGATAAATTTGTAAATTTTTCGGTAGAGAAATGTCCCGGCCAAAGGCCGGTTCCTCTTAAATTACAGGCTCGCTATCGCTCGCCGGGATAAAATCGACACCTGAATTGCACGGAAGGTCGTAATATGGGGTGAAAGTTCTTAAAATCGCTAAACTAATCGGGCAAGCGTTTTATAATATCAAAAGCAATGGGGCTAAACATGAGGGAGAAAGGGGTCAAGAAAAAAATCCCTCAAGTGGAGATCTCCCCGTTAGCTTAGGTTAGGTTATGTTGGTAAAGTTAGGCTAGTCCTGTATAAATGGTGAAGTTAGGCTAGTCCTGTATAAATGGTGAAGTTAGGCTAGTCCTGTATAAATGGTGAAGTTAGGCTAGTCCTGTATAAATGGTAAAGTTAGGCTAGTCCTGTATAAATGGTAAAGTTAGGCTAGTCCTGTAAAATGGTAAAGTTAGGCTAGTCCTGTATAAATGGTAAAGTTAGGCTAGTCCTGTATAAATGGTAAAGTTAGGCTAGTCCTGTATAAATGGTGAAGTTAGGCTAGTCCTGTATAAATGGTAAAGTTAGGCTAGTCCTGTATAAATGGTAAAGTTAGGCTAGTCCTGTATAAATGGTAAAGTTAGGCTAGTCCTGTATAAATGGTAAAGTTAGGCTAGTCCTGTATAAATGGTAAAGTTAGGCTAGTCCTGTATAAATGGTAAAGTTAGGCTAGTCCTGTATAAATGGTGAAGTTAGGCTAGTCCTGTATAAATGGTGAAGTTAGGCTAGTCCTGTATAAATGGTGAAGTTAGGCTAGTCCTGTATAAATGGTGAAGTTAGGCTAGTCCTGTATAAATGGTAAAGTTAGGCTAGTCCTGTATAAATGGTAAAGTTAGGCTAGTCCTGTATAAATGGTAAAGTTAGGCTAGTCCTGTATAAATGTAAGTTAGGCTAGTATAAATGGTAAAGTTAGGCTAGTCCTGTATAAATGGTAAAGTTAGGCTAGTCCTGTATAAAAGGTAAAGTTAGGCTAGTCCTGTATAAATGGTGAAGTTAGGCTAGTCCTGTATAAATGGTAAAGTTAGGCTAGTCCTGTATAAATGGTGAAGTTAGGCTAGTCCTGTATAAATGGTGAAGTTAGGCTAGTCCTGTATAAATGTAAAGTTAGGCTAGTCCTGTATAAATGGTAAAGTTAGGCTAGTCCTGTATAAATGTGAAGTTAGGCTAGTCCTGTATAAATGGTAAAGTTAGGCTAGTCCTGTATAAATGGTGAAGTTAGGCTAGTCCTGTATAAATGGTAAAGTTAGGCTAGTCCTGTATAAATGGTAAAGTTAGGCTAGTCCTGTATAAATGGTAAAGTTAGGCTAGTCCTGTATAAATGGTGAAGTTAGGCTAGTCCTGTATAAATGGTGAAGTTAGGCTAGTCCTGTATAAATGGTGAAGTTAGGCTAGTCCTGTAAATGGTAAAGTTAGGCTAGTCCTGTATAAATGGTGAAGTTAGGCTAGTCCTGTATAAATGGTGAAGTTAGGCTAGTCCTGTATAAATGGCTCTTGAGTAATCTGGCTGAGGTGACACTGATTGATACATACTGGTTCAATCCTATAGAAACTAACTCTCTCTCTCACACTCACACTCACACTCTAGCTATCTCTCTCACACTCACACTCACACTCTAGCTATCTCTCTCACCTTCTCCAACCCCCCTCTTTCACACACACACACAGACACACTCTCTCTCTCTCTCCTTATTTTCAGGCAGCGTTGTGGTAATACATAATTATAGGCCCTGAGAGAAAATGGGTAGGCCAAACTCAAGGGGAGACTGGCCGTTTGTTTGGTCTATTAACTAATTTATTCATATATTTTTTATAGTTTCCTCCCTAGACCTCCATCAACCTTAGAAAAACACCCACTAGACCTCCCTTCACGATAAATGTTTACAACTTTTGGTAGAAAAATGTCCCGGCCGAAGGCCAATTCCACTTAAAATTGCAGGCTCGCTATCGCTCGCCAGGAAAAAATCGACACCTAAATGGCATGAAAGGTCTTAAAATTGACAAGGAAATGGGCCGAAAGGTGTTTAAATCGCCAAACTAATGGGCCGAACGTCTTATAATCTCAAAACTAGTGGGGCAAAACATTAGGGAGAAGGTGGTCCAGAAAAACGGTCTGCCTCCCTTTAAGCTAGCTCATTCCGTGCTCTGGTGGTTTTGCAGACTCCCACACCTTGCCAGCACCGGGGGTTGTTGAGGCTACATTGGTGTACTGTGTGTGAGAGAGAGAGAGAGAGTGAGAGAGAGAGAGAGAGAGAGAGTACACAGAAATTCAAGCAACTACAGGTCTAGCGACTCCTCTAGGTGATTAGGAGATGTAGTAGGGGACAGTTGGGTTAGTAATATAACACAGTTATAAGTGATCTTTCTTGTATCTGGGAAAAAGAGAGTAACATCTTTGTAATAAATAAATGTACCCCAATAATCCTTGATGGAGCTGAGTGGGAAAAATAAAGTTATTAATTTACAAACACAGTCAGTCGCGGGTTTGAGACAAGATGATTGTCTAGGCTAGGCGATGTTTAAGATAATCAATGGTGCTGCAGTCTATGGCGTCTTGGAGAAGCCCATTCCACAAGTTGATAACTGGATTGAAGAAGAAAATCTTAAGAGTCGTGTGAGTTAAAAGATTTACCAATAATTTTGCAACCGTTTCCCCGCGTGTAATTAAATTGGTCAATAGTGAAGTACTTACTACTGTTCATATTGTCGATACCTTTGATGATTTTGAACA
>CM064574.1:27552745-27567745 GCA_032716605.1 Paralithodes platypus
CATAAACATACACACACATAAACATACACACACATAAACATACACACACACATAAACATACACACACACATAAACATACACACACATAAACATATACACACACATAAACATACACACACACATAAACATATACACACATAAACATACACACACATAAACATACACACACACATAAACATACACACATACATAAACATATACACACACATAAACATACACACACACATAAACATACACACACACATAAACATACACACACACATAAACATACACACACATAAACATACACACACATAAACATACACACACATAAACATATAATTACACACATACACACACATAAACATATAATTACACACATACACACACATAAACATATAATTACACACATACACACACATAAACATACACACACATAAGCATACACACACACATAAACATACACACACACATAAGCATACACACACACACATAAGTATACACACACACATAAACATACACACACACACACACACACACACATAAACATACACACACACATAAGCATACACACACACATAAGCATACACACACACATAAACATACACACACACATAAACATACACACACATAAACATACACACACACATAAACATACACACACACATAAACATACACACACATATACACACACACATAAACATACACACACACCTCACGCATGCACCCTACATACAGTACAGACACAGTTGCCCACAGAAGTTCTGTTCCTTGTGATATTATGTATGAAAGACAAATAAATATGAATTAATTGCGAGTGTGGTTTCTTTTAATTACCAGTTAACTAATCAGATGAGTTAACCACTGCATAAGAAACTACCCTCGTAATTCAACCATGGGCATTATATTACCCTGTATAAGATCACGGAGAGGAACAGCACTTATGTGGCCAACTGTACCCTCGTTACCCACACCTATGAGTCAATGGGCGAACCCACACAGGCGGATCTTGTGTTCGAGTCATGTGGTAAGTGACTAAATACTATCTGGTATGCTTAAGGGGGGATGGGTGTATTTATTTGCTTATTTATGTACCTTTTAAATATTATTTTTAGTTTCCTCCCTAGACCTCCATCAAGCTTAAAAACATACTCCCTAGACCCCCATCCAAATAAATTTGTACATTTTTCGGTAGAAAAATTTCCCTGCCAAAGGCCGGTTCCTCCTAAATTGCAGGGTCGCTATCGCTCACCAGGAAAACATCGACACCTAAATTGCACGTAAGGTATTAATATTGACTAAGAAATAGGACGAAAGGTCTTAAAATCGCCAAACTAATGGGACGAACGTCTTAGAATCTCAAAACGAATAGGGCTAAACATGAGGGAGAAGGGGGTACAGAAAAAGCAAGCATCTCCCCTTAAGGTAGAACTGCAGGCAACTGTAGGCTACGTGTGAGGTCGAACATTACCAGGTGAGAAGGTCGTTTACATTTACGCCAGCCACAATGGAACGAGGAGTGTGTGTGTGTGTGTGGGTGGGTCGTTGTTTACATTTACGCCAGCCACAATGGAACGAGGAGTGTGTGTGTGTGTGTGTGTGGGTGGGTGTGGGTGGGTCGTTGTTTACATTTACGCCAGCCACAATGGAACGAGGAGTGTGTGTGTGTGTGTTTAGGTCGTTGTTTACATTTACGCCAGCCACAATGGAACGAGGAGTGTGTGTGTGTGTGTGTGTGTGTGTGTGGGTGGGTCGTTGTTTACATTTACGCCAGCCACAATGGAACGAGGAGTGTGTGTGTGTGTGTGTGTGTGTGTGTTTAGGTCGTTGTTTACATTTACGCCAGCCACAATGGATCGAGGAGTGTGTGTGTGTGTATGTGTGTGTGTGTGTGTGTTTAGGTCGTTGTTTACATTTACGCCAGCCACAATGAAACGAGGAGTGTATGTGTGTGTGTGTGTGTGTGTGTGTGTGGGTGGGTCGTTGTTTACATTTACGCCAGCCACAATGGAACGAGGAGTGTGTGTGTGTGTGTGTGTGTGTGGGTCGTTGTTTACATTTACGCCAGCCACAATGGAACGAGGAGTGTGTGTGTGTGTGTGTGTGTGTGGGTCGTTGTTTACATTTACGCCAGCCAATGGAACGAGGAGTGTGTGTGTGTGTTTGCGTGTGTGTGTGTGTGTGTGTGTGTGTGTGTGTGTGTGTGGGTGGGCCGTTGTTTACATTTACGCCAGCCACAATGGAACGAGGAGTGTGTGTGTGTGTGTGTGTAGGTGTGTAGGTGGTTGTTTACATTTACGCCAGCCACAATGGAACGAGGAGTGTGTGTGTGTGTGTGTGTGTGTGTGTGTGTGTGTGTGTGTGTGTGTAGGTGGTTGTTTACACTTACGCCAGCCACAATGGAACAAGGAGTGTGGTTTACATGTGTGTGTGTGTGTGTGTAGGTGGTTGTTTACACTTACGCCAGCCACAATGGAACAAGGAGTGTGGTTTACATATGTGTATGTGTGTGTGTATTCACTTGCTTGTTCGTCAAGGGGAATCCACGCAATTGCGAGCTAAGCTCATTATTATCGCGCCTCCTTAACTGGGAATGTATTGCGTGAAATGCATGTTAAGTGTTTATGTATCGTTGGAATGGCTGTGGATGTGTGTGTAGTCTGTATTTTAGCCAATTGGCGACATTTGGAAACGAAGGCTTAGGGTTAATCTGTACGGTACCATTCTCACTACTGTACCAGTCTCACCCGAAGGCTTAGGTTGACCAGTAGCTTAGGTTGACCAGTACGATACCCATCTCACCTTGTAACCGATCACCAACCCCAGATGAGACGTCACAACTTCGTCCATTTATACTAGGTTCCTATTTATACTGCTAGGTGAACAGAGGCTACACCGTTAGGAGACTTGCCCAAATGTCTCTTCCCCGCCCGGGTCTCGAACCCGGGACCTTCTGGTTGTAAGCCAGACGCGCTATCAGTTACGCCACGGGGAGGTGTGTGTGTGTGTGTGTGTGTGTGTTCACTTGCTATGTGTACGGTATGTACTTATGTGTAACTATGTAGGGTACACTCGGATTCCATAGTCTGTAGCCCTCTTATAAGAATTCCTGGACCCTTATGTTTTACTTAATGGGAGACTGGCCGTTTGTTTGGTCTATTAATTAATTTATTCATATATTCTTTTAGTTTCCCTCCTAGACCTCCATCAAGCTTAGAAAAACACACCCTAGAGCCCCCTTCAAGATAAATTTGTAAATTTTTCGGTAGAAAAATGTTCCGGCCGAAGGCTGTTCGTCTTAAAATTACAGGCTCGGTATCGCTCGCCAGGAAAAAATGGACACCTAAATGGCATGAAAGGTCTTAAAATTGACAACGAATTGGGGCGAAAGGTGTTAAAATCGCCAAACAAATGGGCCGAATGTCTTATAATCTCAAAACTAGTGGGGCTAAACATGAGGGAGAAGGGGGTTCAGAAAAACGGTCTGCCAACCCCTTAATGCAATTATAACTAACTGGATTGATTTGTTAATAGAACTTGCTGTTCAATAACTAGTATTATAGTATAACTAGTATTATAGTATAACAAAGGAGTACAAAGGAAATCAAGCAACAACAGGTCTAGTGACCCTTCTAGGTTGCTTGTCCTCCAAAACACTGAGGATCAAGTGTCCAAACAGTGGTTTAGAGTGGGTAAGGGAACATTGGAAAGGGAACTACTGCCCTGCCACAAACGTGGCAGGACTAGGAAGTTAGTAGGGGACATATGGGTTAGTAACTGAGGGGAGGATAAAGTTATTCATTTACAAACGCAGTCAGTCGCGGGTTTGATGCGAGATATTTGTCTAGGCGGAATTTAAATGAATCAACGGTGCTGCAGTCTATAACGTCTCGGGGAAGCCCATTCCACAAGTTGACAACTCGATTGAAGAAGAAATTCTTAGATTCGTGCGAGTTAAAAGATTTACCAATAATTTTGCAACCGTTTCCCCGCGTGTAATTAGATTGGTCGATAGTGAAGTACTTACTACAGTTCATATTGTCGATGCCTTTGATGATTTGAACACTTGAATTAAGTCGCCTCTTAATCTGCGCTGGGTTAAAGGAAATAGATTTAATTCTCTAAGACGCTCTTCGTATGGTTTGTTCTTTAGGCTAGGTATCATTTTGGTAACTCTACGTTGAACTCGTTCTAGCTTGTTTATATTTTTGGTAATAAGGGCACCAGGATTGAACGCAGTATTCCAGAAGAGGGCGGACTAAGGAATTGTAAAGGGTTAGGATAACTTCTTTGGATTTATGCTCAAATGACCTGCCTATAAAGCCAATTATTTTGTTTGCCTTCTTAACAACTTCTGAACATTGTTGACTCGGTTTTAGGTTACTCGATATTGTTACTCCCAGATCGGTTTCTCTGTTTACATTCTTAAGCTGAGTGCCATTCATCGAATAGTTTGCTTTCTCATTTAGGTATCCGACATGTAGTACTTTACATTTATCCGCATTGAAACTCATTTGCCAAATTTGGGCCCAACATGACAATTTATCTAGATTGTGTTGCATATCGTCAACTTGTTCTTTTGAGAGTACGCTATTTGCAATTTTTGTATCGTCAGCAAATTTTGAGATTGTGCAGGTGAGACCCTCATCTATGTCGTTGATGTAAATTAGAAAGAGAATTGGTCCTAGTACCGATCCCTGGGGTACCCCGCTACTTACATTGGTCCATTTAGATGCCTTACCGTTTATGACTACCCTTTGCTTTCTGTTGCTGAGCCAATTTTCTATCCATTTCAACACACCGTCTTGTATTCCATGCGCTTTTAGTTTTAGCAGTAAACGTATTATAACTAGTATTATAGTATAACTAGTATTATAGTATAACTAGTATTATAGTATAACTAGTGTTGTAGTTTATAGTATAACTAGTATTATAGTATAACTAGTATTATAGTATAACTTGTATTATAGTATAACTAGTATTATAGTATAACTAGTATTATAGTATAACTTGTATTATAGTATAACTAGTATTATAGTATAACTAGTATTATAGTTTAGTATTACAGTAACTAGTATTATAGTATAACTTGTATTATAGTAGAAGTAGTATTATAGTATATCTAGTATTATAGTATAACTAGTATTACAGTATAACTTATTATAGTATAACTAGTATAAGTATAACTAGTATTATAGTATAACTAGTATTATAGTATAACTAGTATTATAGTATAACTAGTATTAGTATAACTAGTATTACAGTATAAAGTATTATAGTATAACTAGTATTATAGTATAACTAGTATTATAGTATAACTATTATAGTATAACTAGTATTATAGTATAACTAGTATTATAGTATAACTAGTATTATAGTATAACTAGTATTATAGTAACTAGTATTATAACTAGTATTATAGTATAACTAGTATTATAGTATAACTAGTATTATAGTATAACTAGTATTATAGTATAACTAGTATTATAGTATAACATGTATTATAGTATAACTAGTATTATAGTATAACTAGTATTATAGTATAACTAGTATTATAGTATAAATAGTATAGTAAACTAGTATTATAGTATAACTAGTATTATAGTATAACTAGTATTATAGTATAACTAGTATTAGTATAACTAGTATTATAGTATAACTAGTATTATAGTATAACTAGTATTATAGTATAACTAATATTATAGTATAACTAGTATTATAGTATAACTAGTATTATAGTATAACTAGTATTATAGTATAACTAGTATTATAGTATAACTAGTATTATAGTATAACTAGTATTAGTATAGTATTATAGTATAACTAGTATAGTAACTAGTATTATAGTATAACTAGTATTATAGTATAACTAGTATTATAGTATAACTAGTATTATAGTATAAATAGTATATATATAGTATAGTATAACTAGTATTATAGTATAACTAGTATTATAGTATAACTAGTATTATAGTATAACTAGTATTATAGTATAACTAGTATTACAGTATAACTAGTATTATAGTATAACTAGTATTATAGTATAACTAGTATTATAGTATAACTAGTATTATAGTATAACTAGTATTATAGTATAACTAGTATTATAGTATAACTAGTATTATAGTATAACTAGTATTATAGTAACTAGTATATAGTATAACTAGTATATAGTATAACTATTATAGTAACTAGTATTATAGTATAAATAGTATTATAGTTTAACTAGTATTATAGTATAACTAGTGTTGTAGTATAACTAGTATTTAGTATAACTAGTATTATAGTATAACTAGTATTATAGTATAACTAGTGTTGTAGTATAACTAGTATTATAGTTTAACTAGTATATAGTATAACTAGTATTATAGTATAACTAGTATTATAGTATAACTAGTATTATAGTATAACTAGTATTATAGTATAACTAGTATAGTATAATAGTATTATATAACTAGTATTATAGTATAACTAGTATTATAGTATAACTAGTATTATAGTAACTAGTATTAGTATTTATAACTAGTATTATAGTATAACTAGTATTATAGTATAACTAGTATTATAGTATAACTAGTATATAGTATAACTAGTATTATAGTATAACAGTATTATAGTATAACTAGTATATAAACTAGTATTATAATATAACTAGTATTATAGTATAACTAGTATTATAGTATAACTAGTATTATAGTATTACTAGTATTAATGTATAATTAGTATTATAGTATAACTAGTATTATAGTATAACTAGTATTATAGTATAACTAGTATTAGTATAACTAGTATTATAGTATAACTAGTATTATAGTATAACTAGTATTATAGTATAACTAGTATTATAGTATAACTAGTATTATAGTATAACTAGTATATAGTAACTAGTATTATAGTATAACTAGTATATAGTATGATTATAGTATAACTAGTATTATAGTATAACTAGTATTATAGTATAACTAGTATTATAGTATAACTAGTATTATAGTATAACTAGTATAGTATAACTAGTATTATAGTATAACTAGTATTATAGTATAACTAGTATTATAGTATATAGTATAGTATAACTAGTATTATAGTATAACTAGTATTATAGTATAACTAGTATTATAGTAAACTAGTATTATAGTAACTAGTATTATAGTATAACTAGTATTATAGTATAGTATTATAGTATAACTAGTATTATAGTATAACTAGTATTATAGTATAACTATATTATAGTATAACTAGTATTATAGTATAACTAGTATTATAGTATAACTAGTATTAGTATAACTAGTATTATAGTATAACTAGTATTATAGTATAACTAGTATAGTATAACTAGTATTATAGTATAACTAGTATTATAGTATAACTAGTATTATAGTATAACTAGTATTATAGTATAACTAGTATTATAGTATAACTAGTATTATAGTAACTAGTATTATAGTATAACTAGTGTTGTAGTATAACTAGTATTATAGTATAACTAGTATTATAGTATAACTAGTATTATAGTATAACTAGTATTATAGTATAACTAGTATTATAGTATAACTAGTATTATAGTATAACTAGTATATAGTATAACTAGTATTATAGTATAACTATTATAGTATAACTAGTATTATAGTATAACTAGTATTATAGTATTACTAGTATTATAGTATAACTTGTATTATAGTATAACTAGTATTATAGTATAACTAGTATTATAGTATAACTAGTATTATAGTATAACTAGTATAGTATAACTAGTATATAGTATAACTAGTATAGTATAACTAGTATTATAGTATAACTAGTATTATAGTATAACTAGTATTATAGTATAACTAGTATTATAGTATAACTAGTATTATAGAACTAGTATAGTATAACTAGTATTATAGTATAACTAGTATTATAGTATAACTAGTATTATAGTATAACTATTATAGTATAACTAGTATATAGTAGTATTAGTATAACTAGTATTATAGTATAACTAGTATATAGTAAATAGTATTATAGTATAACTAGTATTATAGTATAACTAGTATTATAGTATAACTAGTATTATAGTATAACTAGTATTATAGTATAACTAGTATTATAGTATAACTAGTATTATAGTATAACTAGTATTATAGTATAACTAGTATTATAGTATAACTAGTATTATAGTATAACTAGTATTATAGTATAACTAGTATTATAGTATAACTAGTATTATAGTATAACTAGTATTATAGTATAACTAGTATTATAGTATAACTAGTATTATAGTATAACTAGTATTATAGTATAACTAGTATTATAGTATAAACTAGTATTATAGTATAACTAGTATATAGTATAACTAGTATTATAGTATAACTAGTATTATAGTATAACTAGTATTATAGTATAACTAGTATTATAGTATAACTAGTATTATAGTATAACTAGTATTATAGTATAACTAGTATTATAGTATAACTAGTATTATAGTATAACTAGTATTATAGTATAACTAGTATTATAGTATAACTAGTATTATAGTATAACTAGTATTATAGTATAACTAGTATTATAGTATAACTAGTATTATAGTATAACTAGTATTATAGTAACTAGTATTATAGTATAACTAGTATTATAGTATAACTAGTATTATAGTATAGTATAGTATATAACTAGTTATAGTATAACTAGTATTATAGTATAACTGTATATAGTATAACTAGTATATAGTAACTAGTATTATAGTATAACTAGTATTATTGTTTAACTAGTATTATTGTAAATAGTATTATAGTAACTAGTATTATAGTATAACTAGTATTATAGTATAACTAGTATTATAGTATAACTATATAGTATAACTAGTATTATAGTATAACTAGTATTATAGTATAACTAGTTATAGTATAGTATTATAGTATAACTAGTATTATAGTATAACTAGTATTATAGTATAACTAGTATTATAGTATAACTAGTATTATAGTATAACTAGTATTATAGTATAACTAGTATTATAGTATAACTAGTAGTTATAACTAGTATTATAGTATAACTAGTATTAGTATAACTAGTATTATAGTATAACTAGTATTATAGTATAACTAGTATTATAGTATAACTAGTATTATAGTATAACTAGTATTATAGTATAACTAGTATTATAGTATAACTAGTATTATAGTATAACTAGTATTATAGTATAACTAGTATTATAGTATATAGTATTATAGTAACTAGTATTATAGTATAACTAGTATTATAGTATAACTATTAGTATATAGTATTATAGTTTAACTAGTATTATAGTATAACTAGTATTATAGTATAACTAGTATTATAGTATAACTAGTATTATAGTATAACTAGTATTATAGTATAACTAGTATATAGTATAACTAGTATTATAGTATAACTAGTATTATAGTATAACTAGTATTATAGTATAACTAGTATTATAGTATAACTAGTATAGTATAACTAGTATTATAGTATAACTAGTATTATAGTATAACTAGTATTATAGTATAACTAGTATTATAGTAACTAGTATATAGTATAACTAGTATTATAGTATAACTAGTATTATAGTATAATAGTATTAGTAACTAGTATTATAGTATAATAGTATTATAGTATAACTGTTATAGTAACTAGTATTATAGTATAACTTGTATAATAGTTAACTAGTATTATAGGTATAGATAATAGTTAACTAGTATTATAGTATAACTAGTATTATAGTATAACTAGTATTATAGTATAACTAGTATTATAGTATAACTAGTATTATAGTATAACTAGTATTATAGTATAACTAGTATTATAGTATAACTAGTATTATAGTATAACTAGTATTATAGTATAACTAGTATTATAGTATAACTAGTATTATAGTATAACTAGTATTATAGTATAACTAGTATTATAGTATAACTAGTATTATAGTGTAACTAGTATTATAGTATAACTAGTATTATAGTATAACTAGTATTATAGTATAACTAGTATTATAGTATAACTAGTATTATAGTATACTAGTATTTATAGTATATAGTATTATAGTATAACTAGTATTATACTGTAACTAGTATTATAGTATAACTAGTATTATAGTATAACTAGTATTATAGTATAACTAGTATTATAGTATAACTAGTATTATAGTATAACTAGTATTATAGTATAACTAGTATTATAGTATAACTAGTATTATAGTATAACTAGTATTATAGTATAACTAGTATTATAGTATAACTAGTATTATAGTATAACTAGTATTATAGTATAACTAGTATTATAGTAATAGTATTATAGTATAACTAGTATTATAGTATAACTAGTATTATAGTATAACTAGTATTATAGTATAACTAGTATTATAGTATAACTAGTATTATAGTATAACTAGTATTATAGTATAACTAGTATTATAGTATAAGTAGTTATAGTATAACTAGTATTATAGTATAGTATATTATAGTATAGCAAGTATCATAGGATAACTAGTATTATAGTATAACTAGTATTATAGTATAACTAGTATTATAGTATAACTAGTATTATAGTATAACTAGTTATAGTATAACTAGTATAGTATATAGTATATAGTATAACTAGTATTATAGTATAACTAGTATTATAGTATAACTAGTATAGTATAGTATATAGTAACTAGTATTATAGTATAACTAGTATTATAGTATAACTAGTATTATAGTATAACTTGTATTATAGTAACTAGTATTATAGTATAACTAGTATTATAGTATATAGTATTATAGTATAACTAGTATTATAGTATAACTAGTATTATAGTATAACTAGTATTATAGTATAACTAGTATTATAGTATAACTAGTATTATAGTATAACTAGTATTATAGTATAACTAGTATTATAGTATAACTAGTATTATAGTATAACTAGTATTATAGTATAACTAGTGTTGTAGTATAACCAGTATTATAGTATAACTAGTATTATAGTATAACTAGTATTATAGTATAACTAGTATTATAGTATAACTAGTATTATAGTATAACTAGTATTATAGTATAACTTCTATTATAGTATAACTAGTATTATAGTATAACTAGTATTATAGTATAACTAGTATTATAGTATAACTAGTATTATAGTATAACTAGTATTATAGTATAACTAGTATTATAGTATAACTAGTATTATAGTATAACTAGTATTATAGTATAACTAGTATTATAGTATAACTAGTATTATAGTATAACTAGTATTATAGTATATCTAGTATTATAGTATAACTAGTATTATAGTATAACTTGTATTATAGTATAACTAGTATTATAGTATAACTAGTATTATAGTATAACTAGTATTATAGTATAACTAGTATTATAGTATAACTAGTATTATAGTATAACTAGTATTATAGTATAACTAGTATTATAGTATAACTAGTATTATAGTATAACTAGTATTATAGTATAACTAGTATTATAGTATAACTAGTATTATAGTATAACTAGTATTATAGTATAACTAGTATTATAGTATAACTAGTATTATAGTATAACTAGTATTATAGTATAACTAGTATTATAGTATAACTAGTATTATAGTATAACTAGTATTATAGTATAACTAGTATTATAGTATAACTAGTATTATAGTATAACTAGTATTATAGTATAACTAGTATTATAGTATAACTAGTATTATAGTAAAACTAGTATTATAGTATAACTAGTATTATAGTATAACTAGTATTATAGTATAACTAGTATTATAGTATAACTAGTATTATAGTATAACTAGTATTATAGTATAACTAGTATTATAGTATAACTAGTATTATAGTATAACTAGTATTATAGTATAACTAGTATTATAGTATAACTAGTATTATAGTATAACTAGTATTATAGTATAACTAGTATTATAGTATAACTAGTATTATAGTATAACTAGTATTATAGTAGTATAACTAGTATTATAGTATAACTAGTATTATAGTATAACTAGTATTATAGTATAACTAGTATTATAGTATAACTAGTATTATAGTATAACTAGTATTATAGTATAACTAGTATTATAGTATAACTAGTATTATAGTATAACTAGTATTATAGTATAACTAGTATTATAGTATAACTAGTATTATAGTATAACTAGTATTATAGTATAACTAGTATTATAGTATAACTAGTATTATAGTATAACTAGTATTATAGTATAACTAGTATTATAGTATAACTAGTATTATAGTATAACTAGTATTATAGTATAACTAGTATTATAGTATAACTAGTATTATAGTATAACTAGTATTATAGTATAACTAGTATTATAGTATAACTAGTATTATAGTATAACTAGTATTATAGTATTACCTGTGTTATAGTTGAACTTGTATTATAGTATAACTAGTATTATAGTATAACTAGTATTATAGTATAACTAGTATTATAGTATAACTAGTATTATAGTATAACTAGTGTTGTAGTTTATAGTATAACTAGTATTATAGTATAACTAGTATTATAGTATAGTATTATAGTATAACTAGTTATAGTAACTAGTATTAGTATAACTAGTATTATAGTATAACTAGTATTATAGTATAACTAGTATTATAGTAACTAGTATTATAGTAATAGTATTATAGTATAACTAGTATTATAGTATAACTAGTATTATAGTATACTATTATAGTATAACTAGTATTATAGTATAACTAGTATTATGTATAGTAGTATACTAGTATTATAGTATTTTATAGTATTATTAGTATAAACTATTATAGTATACTGTATATTAACTGGTATATGTATTTAGTATATAGTATAGTATTATAGTATGTAGTATATTATATATAGTATTATATTTATTATAGTAACTAGTTATAGTATAACTAGTATTATAGTATAACTAGTATTATAGTATAACTAGTATTATAGTATAATAGTATTATAGTATAACTAGTATTATAGTATAACTAGTATTATAGTATAACTAGTATTATAGTATAACTAGTATTATAGTAACTTGTATTATAGTATAACTAGTATTATATAGTAACTAGTATTATAGTATAACTAGTATATAGTATAACTAGTATTACAGTATAACTAGTATGACAGTATAACTAGTATTACAGTATAACTAGAATAATAGTATAACTAGTATTAGTATAACTAGTATAGTTAACTAGTATATAGTATAACTGTATTATAGTATAACTAGTATATAGTATAAACTAGTATTATAGTATAACTAGTATTATAGTATAACTAGTATTATAGTATAACTGTATTATAGTATAACTAGTATTATATAACTAGTATTATAGTATAACTAGTATTATAGTATAACTATATTATAGTATAACTAGTATTATAGTATAACTAGTATTATAGTATAACTAGTATAGTATAACTAGTATATAGTAACTAGTATTATAGTATAACTAGTATTATAGTATAACTAGTATTATAGTATAACTAGTATTAGTATAACTAGTATATAGTATAACTAGTATTATAGTATAACTAGTATTATAGTATAACTAGTATTATAGTATAACTAGTATTATAGTATAACTAGTATTATAGTATAACTAGTATTATAGTATAACTAGTATTATAGTATAACTAGTATTATAGTATACTAGTATATATAGTTTTATAGTATATATAGTATACTAGTATATATAGTTTCAATAAGTAGTATACAGTATATATAGTATACTAGTATAACTAGTATTATAGTAACTAGTATTATAGTATAACTAGTTATAGTATAACTATTATAGTATAACTTGTATTATAGTATAACTAGTATTATAGTATAACTAGTATTATAGTATAACTAGTATTATAGTATAACTAGTGTTGTAGTATAACTAGTATTATAGTATAACTTGTATTATAGTATAACTAGTATTATAGTATAACTAGTATTATAGTATAACTAGTATTATAGTATAACTTGTATTATAGTATAACTAGTATTATAGTATAACTAGTATTATAGTATAACTAGTATTATAGTATAACTAGTATTATAGTATAACTAGTATTATAGTATAACTAGTATTATAGTATAACTAGTATTATAGTATACGTCGTATTCTAGTGTGACTAGTATTACAGTATAACTAGTACCATAGTATACTAGTATTATAGTATAACTAGTATTATAGTAACTAGTATTATAGTATAACTAGTATATAGTGTAACTAGTGTTACAGTATGACTAGTATTATAGTATAACTAGTATTATAGTATAACTAGTATTATAGTGTAACTAGTATTATAGTATAACTAGTATTATAGTATAACTAGTATTATAGTATAACTAGTATTATAGTATAACTAGTATTATAGTATAACTAGTATTATAGTATAACTATATAGTATACTAGTATTATAGTATAACTAGTATTATAGTATAACTAGTATTATAGTATAACTAGTATTATAGTATAACTAATATTATAGTATAACTAGTATTATAGTATAACTAGTATTATAGTATACTAGTATTATAGTATAACTAGTATAGTATAACTAGTATTATAGTATAACTAGTATTATAGTATAACTAGTATTATAGTATAACTAGTATTATAGTATAACTAGTATTATAGTATACTAGTATTATAGTATATAGTATTATAGTATAACTAGTATTAGTATAACTAGTATTATAGTATAACTAGTATTATAGTATAACTAGTATAGTAACTAGTATTATAGTATAACTTATTATAGTATAACTAGTATATAGTATAACTAGTATTATAGTATAACTAGTATTATAGTATAACTAGTATATAGTATAGTATTATAGTATAACTAGTATTATAGTATAACTAGTATTATAGTATAACTTATTATAGTATAACTAGTATTATAGTATAACTAGTATTATAGTATAACTAGTATTATAGTATAACTAGTATTATAGTATAACTAGTATTATAGTATAACTAGTATTATAGTATAACTAGTATATAGTATAACTAGTATATAGTATAACTAGTATTATAGTATAACT
>CM064574.1:27570245-27677745 GCA_032716605.1 Paralithodes platypus
GGTGTTGTGAAGTGAAATGAATAAACTAGATTATTCGTAAAGGTTCAGGTCTACAGGCTACATTTGATAGCGAGGTCGGTCCTTAGATATCTGTACCACATAACATTTGCTTTCCTTTCACTTAAAACATTAGGATATTCAGTGTGCAGTTCGGATTTGGTACATGCTTAGATTGATATCCAATATTCGATAAATGTATATACAATCGTAGATACTGTATGTACTTAGGCTAACCTTTAACTGTCTGGATAGTGTAATGATTTGAGTGTTTAAGATCTGTATGTGGTAACCCAGGTTCCAATCCCGGGTGGAGCACATGCTTTCATTTATTTCAATGGGAGGTGTTTGGCGTTGTGAAGTTAAATTGATAAATTAGATTATGTGAAAATGTGCATATGCGTATGTGAATGTGAAGGCAAGTTAAGGGGGGATGGTTCACTTTCTGGGAGATTTGTTCACGTATTCATTATTTTTCTAGTTTCCTCCCTAGACCTCCATCAAATTAAAAAAAAAACATCCATTAGATCCCCCTTCCAGATTAATTTGTACATTTTTCGGTAGAAAAATTTCCCAGCCGAAGGCCGGTTCTTCCAACATTACAGGCTCCATCGTTCGCCAAGGAAAACAATAGACACCTAAATAGCACGAAAGGTCTAAATATTGACGAAGAAAGGGGGCGAAAGGTCTTAACATTGACTAACTAATGGGGCAAACATCTTAACATCTGAAAACAAATGGCGTTAAACACGAGGGAGAAAGGGGTCCAGAAAACCGGCTCATCTCCCCTTAAACAAATAACAACTTTGTTCCTTGGTCTAGAAGTGTGATTGTGGAAAAATAGATAAAGAATTGGTGGCAGAAAGGACAAATATGTGAAGACAAAAAAACTTGGTCCAAAAAGATAGAACCATCGTCACTGAACCTCGCTGGGAGGAGAGTTTATGGACCCAACTAAATTAGAAAGGGAGGAGCCACAGATATTATTTTCTTTCTTTTTTACTGCAAGGTGGAAAGATGTGAGTGGGGATCAAAGGAGATAGAGAGAGAGAGAGAGTGTACAAAGGAGTACAAAGGAAATCAAGCAACAACAGCTCTAGTGACCCCTCTAGGCTGCTTGTCCTCCAAAACACTGAGGATCAAGTGTCCAAACAGTGGTTTAGAGTGGGTAAAGGACCATTGAAAAGGGAACTACTGCCCTGGAACTAATGTCCGTTGCAGGATTAGGAAGTTAGTAACTGAGGGGAGGTTAAAATAAAGTAAAGTAAAGAGAGAGAGAGAGAGAGAACTACGAATAAATTTAGATTTAAGACTTGCAAAACAAACTAACCAATTTGATTAATTGCGAGTTTCAGGTTATAAGGAAGTTGGAGCTGTAGAAATCGATGGTAAATAGAAATGCAATGATTATGTAGGTTTCTAATGGCTGAAGAGTATGTTAAATTGGATTTTATGTATTTATATAAGCACTACAACCGCAATTATTTAGGTGATAATTCTGTAAACTATCGATGTCTACAGCTCCAACTTCCTTATAGACCGAAACTCGCAAGTGGTCAATTTAAAGACAAAGGAACTCCTCTAAATCATTGTGGGAATAACGATTTAGCTAAATAAAAAACACCCAGACACAAAGCCACCACATAAAACGTACGGTAGTGCTAATAAGTCATGGCTCAGCTGTATTAGGTTTGGCTCGCTCTGTGCTGTATTAATCTTTGCCAGATGTTGCATAGGGTTGGTAAGTGTAGGAACAAGTTTGTATATCTCACTCGAAATTAAAACAATCAAGCTTAGATATTGCTGATACCAATTATTGACCAAAATATACTTTGTGCCGAGCTATCACTTATTTGGCTGACTGTAGCCTAGAGCACTAAATGAATAAGTTAATTTATTTTCCAAGCAAATTAGTCGCACATACATTAACGTACTCGTCATATTCAACGAATTAGTCATATATATATATATAATATATATATACAGTATATACAGTATATATATATATGAAGTATATCTAACAGACACTTGAGCTACATGAATAAAAAACATTTTCCTCAGCTGGGAATCGAACGACGGACATTCAGAACGAGAGTCCATGCTTTAATCAACTACCCCATGGCGTGAAAAACAATGGTTATTGATTTCCTATTACTATTTAAGAGATAGAAAAATCCTACATGGAGGAAGTATTCCATTTCATACCAAGTTGTAGGACCCATTTTCCAGAGTAGCCTACACATAACTTACAAGTGATTTTACAGCTATTCCCATGCAACTCAGGTTGAACTGATCTCATTTTATGTTCTACCAAACACAAGGGTTACATAATGTAAGTCCAATTTACATTAATAGGCTATTAAGTATTTTTCACAAATACACATGAGCTACATGAATAAATGTGGTTACCCTCAGCCGGGTTTCAAACCACGGAGAGTCAGTTTGCGAGTCCATGCTGTATATGAGTAAGTAAATAGATGTGTATATGTACTGTATATCACTTACTCTCATGGTTATTTTATGATAATTTGTATTCTGCACATGCATCATTATTGTATTTATTTATTTTGTTTGTAAACTGAGCTTACCATCCTCATATCTGTACATCTCATGTTCATCCCCTAAATTGTAAAATGTGTATTTTCAGCTCATGAGGCTGCCATTCTTTAATAAACCGTTTATTATTATTATTATTATTATTATACATAAATATATGCACATTACATGCATATATGCTCTTCTCTTATCCTACCTGATACTCTCAGCCGGGCTCGAACCACAAACAGTATACACTATAGACACATATATATATACATAAATAACGCATACATACATACACATATACGCACACATATACTGTACATACATAGATACACATATACATATATACACATATACATAAACAAACTCAAGCAAATACATACATAATTATATTCTAATACACACACGCACACACTTATGCATACATTATTAAAGGTGGGCGCGTATATATGGTGTGACAGGCCGTTATTACACATTATTAATAATATTAACAATGGTTGGGATAGGACTATTTTTATATCTGTCAGTTCTTGCTCTTATTGGTTGGAGTGTGTTGAAATGACGAGCTGCACGTGTTGGTCTAGGGGCGTCTGGTGGAAGTAAGTTTCTGTGTCGTGGGTGAACAAGCAGCTTAGATGCAAACTGTTTGAGTGTGTTGTAGTGGTGGGTTGAAAGTGCAGGTATGCTAAGGGTGGCGAGAGCTTCCTCGTACCCTGGATATGTGCCTCCCAGGATGATCCTGCATGCCCTCCTCTGAACTCTCTCCAGTTGACGTTGTTGTGTTAGGGTTAGAGAGGAGGACCAGGCGGGAGAGGCGTAGGTGAGCTTAGGGAGTATGAAGGTGTTATATATACTCTTCAGCTCATTCTCCGGTGCCCCCAGGGATCTCAACCGCCTTAGCATAAACAACTTGTAAGTGGCGGTCCTGACTGTGGTAGTTACATGTTTCTTCCAGTTCAGTTTGTTGTCCACAGTGATTCCGAGGAGTTTGGTGGACTCAACAAGCTGAAGGGGATGAGGACCAATTGTGACAGTGGGTGGAGGAAGGTCGGTAACGGAAGTGTTGATGTGCATGACCACTGTCTTGTCATGATTGATAGTCACATGATTGTCTGTGGTCCAGGCTTGAAGACGGTCGAGGATGTCTTGTAGGGGGTCATAGTTAGGGGAGGTGTTATCGACAGTAATGCAGACTTTCGAGTCGTCCACGTACTTCCAGTGGAATAGGGTGTCCTTTAGGGCATCATTAATCAAGATGAGGAACAATAGAGGCCCCATCTTTGTGCCCTGTGGGACTCCACATGTGATGTCTAGGAAGCTGGAGATGAAGCCTTGGTATCGCACTGCTTGTCGTCTGTCACTAAGGAAGTCGGTCAACCACGCAACCAGGGTAGGATGTAGCCCCAACTTTATGGCCTTGTTGATGATGATGGTGTGGTCAACAAGGTCAAATGCGTTCCTGAAGTCAATAAAGGCAAGGGCGAGGGAAGTCTTTCTCTTCTCAAAATTTGTGTAAATATAATCTAGGAAGCTAATAAGACAGTGAGTGGTGGAGGAGGTTTTTACGTTGCCAAACTGTTGGGGATCTATCAAGTGACGGATTTGTGAGTAAGCCCAGGTGAATACAAAGTCCTCACAGATTAGACTAGGGATGGGCGTAATGGCAATTGGTCTGAGTTCATTAAGAGAATGTGGGGAGGGGGTTTTGGGGATTGGAGTGACGTATGAAGTTTTCCAGTCTGCAGGGCATTTACTTTGCCTTAAGGAGGCATTAATTATCGAGCAAAGGGGGGTGGCAAATTCCACCGAAAATTCTTTGTATATTTTCATGGGTAGGTCTACTGGGGTTGTTGATCTTTTTTATTTGAAACTGGAAAGCTTTTTGGCCACTTCAAATTCTTGAACAGTTACTGGGAGGGAAGGGGATGGGAGGTAGGCAGGGAGGTTGGTGTGGTCTAGTTTGAGGAGGGTTTGGCAGATGGTAGAGAAGTGATTATTTATCAGTTCAGGTGCATCTACACGAGGGACATGGGAAACACAGGGGATCGAAGGAGTCCCATTACTTAAGCCACAAAGATTCTTAATTTTAGAGTACCACTGACTGATATTGGTTTGTTTTAAATGATGAATCTTTGTAGGGTAGTAGGACTTCTTCGCCCAACGGATTTCCCTTATCACAATGTTGCGTAGGTCCTTGTAGCGATTGTTGTCCGTGTAGAAGGCCTTGTTCCGATTCTGCATCAGTCTCTTGATCCGAGGCCATGGGACGTCAGAGGGGTGCATTTTGGTCCTCTTAGTGGGGAAGAAGTGGCGGTATGCTTCGGCGGTGGTAGATACAAAGTTGTCCCATTTGGCATTAACATCTTCTTCAGTGAGAACCTCCGTCCACGGGTAATGAACCAACCACTGCCCGAACCCCCGCATTGCAGAGTCTGGCGTTGGTCGGTAGGTCCGGATGACGGGGGTCTGTTGATGGGAGGTGGTAGGGGCAGGTAACCAGAACACAGAGAGATGAGTGCTGCGTCCCACAGGAGGTAAAGGTTCAGGTGGGAGGTACTGCTCATCCATGTCCGTAAAAATAAGGTCAAGAGTGTTGTGGTTGTGGGTGGGGAAGTCAACAACTTGTGAAAGATGCAGCTGTTCTTGAATCTCACAGGTGTCTAGTTCATTGAAATCCCCACAAACCACCGACTTGGATGATGGAAATTGGAGTTTGAGATCATCACATGTATCGATGATGTGGTTGATTAGTGCGGGGCCGGTGGGTGAGCGTGGTGGGTGGTAGATCACACAGTAGATAATGGAGGCAGTGTGACGAGGGTGGGAGGGGGGATTAACTCTCACCCAGAGTGCTTCGATTCCCTCCGGGACCTCAATATCCAGGCGAGATGCACACAGCTGTTTCCGGGCGAAAATAGCTACTCCTCCCCCCCTCCTCTCTGTCCGAAGTTGGTGACAATATGTCATGGGGGGGTGTTGGCCCCCCTCAACATATTATTGTATCCAATGGCAGTCAAAATAGATGGGAACATGATCGCAAGCGTCTAACGCCGCCGCCGTCATGTTTACATAGGTCGATCACCGCAGTTAAGTTCGCGTCTATTTTGATGGCTATTTTTTTCGGTTTTTTGCCCCATGCTGGCAATATATATGATGATAACAATATGTCATGGGGGGATGAGGGGGGAAAAGCCCCCCCTTGACATAATATTGTATCCAACGGCAGTCAAAATAGACGGGAACATGATGGCAAGTTTCCGCCGCTGCTCCGCGTAGTATAAACAAGGCGGGCGGTACTCCCGAACTCTACCTTCTACCCCGAAATCCCTACCCAAAGCCCCCCTTAACCCATTATTGTATCCCACGGCGGGTAACAAAACAATTTACCCAATACCTACCCGTGGGATACAACAATGGGTCATCTTGCCCCCCATGACTTATTTTCATCATCATATACATTTCCAGCAGGGGGCAAATAACTGCTGGCCGTGGGTCCGTGAGATAATTTTAGAAAAAAAGCAGCCGAACTGAAAGTATATGAATATCGCCGTGAAAAGTAGCTTGAAATTAACCCTTTTGTTAATTAGGCTACAGTTTTAATTTCGTTTTTGTTGGTATTACCTCATTCAGGAACCCATATCGAAGCACGGATGGTTTACAGTAACTTTGTCCCAGGGTAACTCCCCCCCCCCCCCCCCTTTCAACAGGTCTGAAGTTACTTATACAGCCAAATTGTTTCCTTAACTGACTCGGTTCAGTAATTGTTGTGATACGTCACTCACTAAATCAGTTTATCAAAATCGTTTTTCATTGTATCATAATTGTATCATTCATTGCTTATCAATACTTAATACTGGTATTCACCAAATTCATTAAAACAATTATTATAGTACAGTACAGTACTGTACAAGTGCTCCCTTTGTCGGGTTGCTAACCCTGTGGAGTAAGATAATATAGTTTCCAACGTTTGTGATAATTTTTTTTGTTTTTTCTAGTGCAACATTTGCACTGGTCATTATGTATTTTAGGTCATGTACGTGTAAGGTAAAAAGACTGCCAGCCAATCAACGCGCTCCTTTTAACATTCCCTTTAAACCAGCTGAGTTTGACAGTCTGGACTCTTGCTGTAATCATGCCACACCTTCCCGGCCGACCAATCAGAAGCCTCCGTTTTCGGAGCTGACAGCTACGTGTCCAGCTTCACCTTTAAACTCGCTCTCGCTCTCTCCACAGGCTGTGTCCTCTGGTTGCAATAGGTCTAATGCATCAGTGCCAGCCCTATACTCCCGTAAGCCACTAAAAGACATTTGCAACCAGCTTCCAGGAACTTATTATGGAGAGAAAAGAGTTGAAGAGAATGAAGGAAATATTCAAGCCGCGCGGCCAAAACAACGACTGGCCGAGCGGGCGGCTAAGCCAATCACAGCGCCGGAAAGCGGGAGGCGGGGCTATATCAAGGGGGTGGGGAAAGCTGCAGAGTTCATTCACCTCTCGGACTCCACTGGGCTAACTTCTTGCAAACCACATTCTCTCCCTCGCTTGGACACCCATGAAAACTTGGATCCACTTGTTCCAGCCTACTCCTCTAGTTCCATTAAATTCCACCTCGGGCCTGGCATCACTCTCCCCTACTAGGCGGATACACCTTCAGTATCCGGCCGCCTGTCATCACATCGCTGGCTTGCACACCTACAGCCAAGCGATTCAAGAGGGACGACAAATAGTAGATGGGAGCGAAATTTTCCAGTTGAGCTATTGGCCGGCTCTGAGGTGGTGAAGATGTTCCAGTAGATACCTAAGACTGTCTTATATTTTTAAAGGACCCATATTAGGCCCGAACCAGATTTCGAGAAACAGAGAAAATGCTTGACAAACCCAGTGGTTCCAACCAATAATAATTGATGTGTTCTTATAGGACAAAATAAAGAGAAAGATATTAGACTTAAGAAAATAAATAAAATGATGACGTGTTAAGAGAATATTAGTTATTCTTGACAGAGAAGGTTCCATGCCATTTAGCTATCAATAGTATAGGATCTTATAGGGCAGCAAATAGACATTAACATTAAAGTAAGAGGGGATGATTCATAAATAGATAAGCAACTATAGGGCTCAGGGGAATAAAGAATAGTTAGATCAGCTCTAGTTTGAGAAATAGATAAGGAGGACACTAGTCCGTATGATAAACTATATCTTTTTGTTATAAAGGAAACTTTGTCAATCATATAATTTAAAAGAATATTCCGTTGGTTTCGTGGTAAACGTTAGGAGTATTAAGTCAAGGAAAATATTGTAATCATAAAATATATGTAGAGGATTAAGCGGTGAATATTGTTCATGTAGGTGTTTTGAGATACTGATAATATCAAGCCATTTGTTGAGATATATTATTGAAATTGGTGTGATACGTGGTCATCATCATCATCATCATTTCCGACGCCTTGTTTCCCCCTGGGAAACCCCCGCTAAAGGATGGCCATGACAGAAACGTCTCCAGGCTACTTTGTCAAGACATGCCTCCTTTGTCCGTGCCACAATGCCCCTTCCACTACGTGGAAGTTGTTCTTCAATATATTTTTCCACTTTCTTTTCCCATACCATAGGTGGTCTTCCACTACTAGCTGTTCTACACACCTGACTCCCATATATCTTTCTTGGCATTCTATCTTCATCCATTCTCTGAACATGACCATACCACCTCAAACTCTTTATCCACTCAACCACTCCACAATCAATGCCTAAAGCTTGCTCTTCCATTCCAAAGGACTCATACACTTCCCTATTACTTGTCCCATCTAGCCTATTCACACCAGCTGCCATTCTGAAAAAGCTCATCTCCACAGCTCTCAGTTTGGAGAGGTCCTCGTCACTTGCTGTCCATGTCTCACTTCCATACAAGAGTGTTGGGAGCAGCACACTGTTTCTCAGTGACTTTTTAACTTCCTGACTAAGCATTCTTCCTTTGAGAATACTATCAAGTTCTCCAATCACCTTTCTCCCTTGCATTTTTCTCTCTTTTATTTCACTTTCCATTTTACCATATTTGCATAGTACAGCTCCCAAATACCTGAAGCTTTCAACCTCTTCCAGTGTTTCATTTTTCATTTTTATTTTACAACTTTTCTCATGTTCCTTCTTAATTCTATATTTTGCCTTAAAATCTATGGTTTCATGCATTCTTCTCTCAAACACCATTACCTTACATTTCCCTACATTGACCTTTAACTTTCTCTTTTCGCATAGTACCCTGTCAAAGTCTGTGACCACTTTCTGAAGTTCTTCTACATTTTCCGCCAGCAGGACTGCATCATCCGCATATAGGCATGTTAAAATCTTCTATGCTCTTCCCTCTGATTCCAGTCTAGCTCCAACACCCATTGATCTCGCCCTAAATTCTCTAATCACTCCATCCATGTATATATTGAACAACCAAGCTGACATGACACATCCCTGTCTTACTCCTACATTGACCTCAACACTTTCACTTAACTTATCCCCTACCTTCACATTTGCCATTGCATTCCTATATCAAGATTTTACTGCCATTAGCAACTTTCCTCCCACACCATATACTGTTAACAGATCCCACAGACCTTGTCAGTCTACTTTGTCATAGCCTTTTTCTAAATCCATGAATGCTGCATAGAGTTTTCTGTTCTTGGTCAGATGCTTCTCTACTAACAGACGCTTTGCGGCTATCTGGTCAACGCAGCCCCTGCCCTTTCTGAAACCTCCCTGTTCCTCACCTATTTTGTCATCCGCTATCTTCTGCAGTCTCTCTGTTACTACTCTTGCGTATACCTTTCCAGGTATGCTAAGCAAGCTAATTCCCCTATAACTCTTACACTCCTCTTTACTACCCTTCCCTTTGTACAAGGGTACTATCACTGCTTTCCTCCAGTCCTCTGGCACACTTTCCTTTTTCCAAGCTAATTTACATAACCTATGCATTATGCCAACAGCTTCTTCTACTTCATATCTCAGCATTTCACCTGGGATATTATCTACTCCAGCAGCTTTGCCCATTTAAGTCTATTGATTGCTTCTTTTACTTCTTCTCTGCTTATCTGGCTTTCAACTACCCTGTTTATTCTACCTCTCTCCATTCCCATGGATGAGATTTTTGCCTTCCCCCTACTCTTTACTGCTAAGCTACTAAAATGATCTTTCCATACTTTCACCACACCATCACCCTCCACTATTTTCCCATTCATGTCCCTCATTCTACTACCTGAGACACTCTCAGTCTTCTTCCCTCTGGCTTCTTTAACCTAACAAGTGCGCGTGGGGGTAATTGGAAACGTCCCCCTGTGCTGACGTATTTGAGGTGTTTCCGTCTCTAAAATATTAATTGTGCCATTAATAGCATTAATACTTATCCATATGCGCCTATTATGGGTTGATTATAAAGGTATTAACCTGAAACAATAATAAAACGAGTGAAAACAGAGTTTGGATGGTCAAAATCGGAGATATAGCCCGCGAGTTGTATAATGTATGGGTGAGGCAAGCTACTTTCCCGCCAATTTCCCCCAAGGCCACTGAGACACAGTCGATCGATACTCTCTCTCTCTCTCTTGCACTCGCTTGCCATCAGTGATGACAACACCCTGCTTGCAACTCGCTAATGTTAGCACGAAAATATACCTCAGAATAAGGGAATAACAGGGAAAATAGGTGATAACTGAAGGAGAGGAGGAAAGTGGGGAAGGAGGGGAGGTAGAGGACTGAGATTTTGCATGGCCCAGGGGCCCAAAAAAAAAAAAAAAAAAAAATCGATGTCAAAAGTTGATTTTTTTTTTCACTCACTCTTAAGAGTCTCCCCGCAGTCCGCCGGGGGAACTCTTAAGAGTCTCCCCGCAGTTCCCGGGTTAACAGCTTTGTAGTATGCTTTCTTGTCATTCAGAAACTGTTCACTAATCTTTTTTCCCATATTCCTCATCTGCCTTCCTTTTAGCATCATGTATCGTCCTCTTCACTCTTTGTTTCAAATATTTATATTCTTCTTTCCTCGCATCTCTAGTTTCTCTAGGTATATTCTTTTGCAGCATACTCTTTCTCAAATCTTTCTTCTTTTTTCACTAGTTCTTCTATCGCTTTGCTAAGCCATGCGTTACCTTTCTTCTTCCACATTTTAAATGTTTCCTTCCCACATACTTTCTCAGCTGCTTTAATCATGGAGTCTCTTGCACCTTTCCATACTTCGTCTATAGTATTTCCCAGATATATCATCACATTCATGTCCTTTATGGTCTCTTTCAGGATATCCTTGTATTTTGTTGCATTACATTCTTCATTTAATTTTATCACATTTATTCTTTCTACTGTCAGTTTTCTCTCTTTCCTCTCATATTTCCACTCCTTCCTTATCCTCACTTTTGTCAGCACTGTATAGTGGTCTGATTCCGTCAGCATACCTCGAACAGCTTTTGAATAAAAAATTCTTCCTTTCAGTCCGGAGTCCATCATGGCGTAGTCAATTAGAGATTTCTGTTCCAACCTTTCTGACAAAAGGTGATACGTGGTATACGGATATATTGGTAATAGGGTTAAGATAATATATAATATAAGAGTGTTCTAGATAGTGAGATAGAGGTCATATGTAGTAACGCCCTGGTCTCTTGAGTAGACATATTAGGGCCCGGTAAGGTCATATTATTTTGGAGTTTTGTTTAGAATATATGTAGTGTTCTAGCTAGGGAAATAGAGGTCATATGTAGTAACGCCCTGGTCTCTTGAGTAGACATATTAGGGCCCGGTAAAGTTATATCATTTTGGAGTTTAGTTGAGAATATATCTAGTGTTCTAGATAGGGAAATAAAGGTCAGATTTATTAATGCCCTGGTCTATTGAGTAGACACAGTAGGGCCCGGTAAAACTATATTATTTTGGAGACTAGTAACGTGCTTTTGGATCGAAGTCGACGTGAGTCAATACCTGAATAGCGGGAAACTAAATAGGTGGTAACGGGAGCTCTCGAGTTCCAACGTACCATCTATTGTGGGTCGACAAAATATTCAATCTGTGTATTGAACTCATTTCGGCCCGAACAGAGAAATCGTTACTAGGTTAGTATAAAGCTATTAGTAAGTTTGTTAAATAAAGTATACGAACTTCTAAATGACTGTCGAATTATTCCCCACCTTAGTAGTATAATTAGACAAAGATAATAAGTACTACAATGTGATTTTTTTTTATTATCGTTTTTTCATCAGTTCTTTGATTGATTAGTTTTAACCCTTGCTGCCCCAACGCTGATCCCAATCCGTTGGTATAAAAGGTAAACACTCGTATGGGCGATGAATATTAGGCTACCTGTGACTAACACTCAACCCTTGTTCTCTGCTAATATCGAGCGGAAGCCGCTAACACGACTTAAAGGCAATACTGCTACGTGCTGGCAACACTGCACATGTCTCGGCTAACCGCCACCAGCCAGCCAGACTCAGTCACCCCTCAGCTTTCATGTTGGGAGGATCATGTCTCGCTGTGGATGAGTCTTTTTAGCCATAATAGCTGGTACTGAAGGGTACATAAATTGCAAAATGCTCTGGTACCGGTACAGTACGGTAGGGATTAAGGTGGTTTTCCTACTGCAAATGTATTTTTACCCATTATTTAGCAATGTTAACCCTTTCTGTACTGGTGACATAATTTTCATTATAGAGTATCCTGGCAACTATTAGACGATTTCATTCAGCTTAGGAAAGATGTATACCAATTAAAAGGCTACAGAATATCTCTATTATCATTTAGCTGCCATATATCCTTCCTAAGCTTAATGACGTATGACGGTTGTTATGCAACGATATTGCAAAGGTGGGGCAGAATAAGTAGAAATGAGCAGTTTTTGCTATTCCCAAGTCTGCAGGGGAGCGGGAGATATCTCGCAGTTACCTCAGTGTTTGCCTAGACATGGTAGGTGGTGGGTGGAGGGTTGCTGCATTGCCTAGACTTGCTTGCCTGCCTGTCAGACCACTTACTATGTAGATATTCGGCAATTGACTTATGACAAGTGCCGTAGTTACGTCATTAGTATTTTTATAGTATGCCCGCAACCATTGAGTTAAATCCCCTGGCTTCCGAGAGGACGGTCGTAGTCCATGGGTTAATGAATGTGATGATGTAATGGAGGTTATTTATCAACTCTGACGTCTTACTTTAACTTTTAATAGCCAAACTGGGTTGGGTACTGAACCGATCTTCTCACAAAGATCCCACTGCTGCCACCACTGTAACGGTCCGGAAGACGGGGTACAAAAATACAAATATAGTATGACACAGAGTTATGGTTCTGTACTGAGTTCTGTGGGTCAATACTCAGTAGATACCCGTGTCATATTTGAGTTATTGTAACCCATCTGCTGGACCTTACAATAAATATACTGTATATATTTTGGGTAAGTTTCTTCACTTTTCTAAAAAAAAAAAAAAAAAAATGTATTTTGTCATCTACATCAATGTTAAGACCAGCGAGGGTCTGGGGTTGGTACCCCCTAGGTTAAGTTAGGTTGTTAGTTTAGGTTAAGGACAATACTGTAAACATTTGTTTGTAGAGTTATACTAAAACACCTTGAGAATGTTGTCGTCGAAGGCCAGTAGGGTATAATCCATCGTAGCCTGAGTACCGGCACTTATATTTCAAGAATTTGGCACTGTTACAGTATAATTTTCTTTTGTTCTTATATATATACTGTATTATGTACAGGTATGTGCATTGCTGCCCTTCACGAGCCTTTGAGATTCTTGTGCCAGCCCTTTCTCAGACCGTGGTATTTTTTAGTTTTATTATTTATTATTTTCCTACAATTTTGTTTAGTATATATGGTAGTAATCTACAGCAATGGCAAGACCAAAAGGGTTTGTTGCTCCCAGGTTAGGCTAATAACAATACTATACTTTCTTATAGAAGTGTCTGGGGGGAGTGGATTCAATTTCGTCCGCGAGTGCCTTACCAACTTATATTATTATTCCTGTCTCATTGCAGCACTTATATTCCCAAATATATAATGATAATTTCATCTGCAAACAAATTTCACATAGTTCTCTGAGTAGGAATAGATAAATAACACGGATAATGGTAATAAGAATACTGTATATAATTTCATGGGTCTCTTAAATTGACAGGTTGTAGGGTTAAGGGCATCATAAGTTTGTGAACGAATTAACTTGGTGCATTCGCTGTGAAATTATTACATTGTTCAATGCTCTCACAGGTTTGCTAAATACAGTATGTACAGTACAGTAGTTTGAAGGTGAATTACTGACTTTAGTACAGTACTCTTGCAATACAGTACCGTACTGTACTGTGGTTAGAACAGCACAAGAATACCATATTCAATTATATTAAACAAATTTTGCATTAACCCAATATGGTAGTGTAATACAGCCAGCTCTCCACAGTGTTTGCGCCATTAGGTTTATTATTCCTTAACCCAAGAACCGCGATAGGCCTCACGGAAGGGGCACCATAGCGAATGCGAAAGGCCTCGCGGAAGCAAGACCATAAAAAAAAACTTCTAAAAACGCCCCAGGGGCTCTCAAAACAAAGGAATATGTCATTAGGTGAGATCATTTCCCTCTAGTACTTCCTACCACTCATCCATGTTTTTCACACCCCCTTCCCTACCTTTCCCCTCCCCCCCCCCCCTCCTCTTATTTTCATCATTTATTGGTTATTTTTTGCGAGAATTTCTCTCCCGCGGTTACGTACCACGAGTGAGTTACATAAGAGACCTTATATAAGACTGAGACTTTACCCGCTGGCTTCAGTATGGCAAGAGAGGTATCCCCGCCTGAGGATACGACCAGGCGGTGAAAATTCAATTTTGTTTACCATTGAAATGCTTTCCCCACTTATTTTATCGCTCTTCAAGGTTCATATATTCATCATATATATAAAATAAAAGCACATTGAAAAAAATAATACTTTATATCGTAAATGTAACTAATTCTGTCAGAATACAAGGCTAGAAATTCACGAATAACTACCCTAACCCCTAAGGAAATTTCGCGTTTTAAAGGTTAAAAGTCCAGTTGCCCGTACATGAACCTGGGACAAGGAGAGATTGCTATATGGGTATCATTCAAGCAGCCTTTCGTCACGGTTCACATGCTCTCGGTCACGACTAGTATATTCGCTTCTAATTAGAAGTCTTTTGGGTTGAGGCCTTCATCCCCCCAAGATTTATTGTCATCGTTATATACAGTATATAGCCAGCAGGCTGCAAGTAACCATTGGCCGGAGGAGAATTAACCCTTTCACGCATTTATGATGCAGAGGTTGCCAGATTAGCAATAAGAATTAGAGTTATCTCACTCTTATAATTACCTCTCCAAAATTAGTTTACTGCCCACAGCTAACTCAAAGACAACTGCAGAGGTTGAAGTAACTAAACTAAAGGTTTCTAAATACCCCTGATGGTAACAAAGGCTTTAAAGTATCCCCAATAGGCTCAAAATCGCGTCATATGTCGGAGAGGGTTAAAACAAAAAATCATATTAGACCGTGATGTCGAGCATGCGAATATCGCCACGAAAGTCTCCTCTACAGTAATACAGTATTATTGCTATTTGTAACTACCATAGCAGATTAATGCATAATATTTACAAAAATAAATAATCTTATCTACTGGAAAATATAAAGGTATAACTCGTAGACCCACCTTCAATCAACATGCAAGATTATTGAATCTTTCACTCCTTCAACAGTTGGGTTCATGTCCTGACAACTGTCTCTTCTAAAAGCCCGGAGTTATCTTAAAATAGTCTAGAGGTTCATGCCTCACAGTCTTGGTGCTCTACAACTGCGTCCGTCACCAGTGTTGCTTCTCCTGATGTCCACTTGCTCGGATATGGATTGTGAGGCTGCTGCCCAGTAACTTGTTGTGTAACCCATTGCTGGTGATTCATCCGGTAGAGCCTTCAGGACCTTGTTGAGTTCCCTTTTAAATTTGTCCACTGGGCAGCCTGTGAGTTCTTGCAATTCCTTTGGAAGTGAATTGAAAATATTTGGTTTGATTGGTCGTAGGCTGGCTGCAAGTAGGGTTGGTATTCACTCGAGTGCTTGAACAAGTAGGACTTGTTTTTCACATTTGCGGCCAGCGTTGTCATTGAACTTGGGTTGGAGTTCATTAATATGGTACTGTAGCCTTTTAACGTTTTCTGACTGTACTGTGCTGTATATACTTATAATAATTTTAGTATCTCTTTAGGTCATTGAATCTTCTTTGTAAAGTAAATTGACCATATTTTATAGTACTGTACATTTTTTTTTTTTTTTTTTCATAGACATAGCACATAATACATGGAAGTAATTGGTCATTAAATGAGTTAAAGACGGATTCCATTATCTATTGCCCGACGCTGTGATCCCCGAAGGGATGGCCACGAACGAATCTCCCTCATGCACCTTTGTCCCCAGTCAGTTGACGCCCATCCTCCCATCCAGCACCGCTTTCACACATATACCTGTACTTCCTAAATCCATCCTTCCACTTCTCTCTTGGTCTACCTCTCCCTCTTTGTCCTTCAACTTCACTCTCGTACACTCTCTTAGTCATTCTCTCGCTTCCCATACGTTCCTCATGGCCGAACTATTTCAAGGTGTTCCTTTTCACACTTTCCAGTACATCTACATCCACACCACACCGCTGTCGTACTTCCTCATTTATCTGTCTATCCCTCCATACCTCACGGAAAATTAACCTAACCTAACGTAACCTCGCTGGAAAGTAACCTAACTTAACCTAACCTCACGGAAAAGTAACCTAACCTAACCTACCCTCACGGAAAGGTAACCTAACCTAACCTCACGGAAAAGTAACCTAACTTAACCTAACCTCACGGAAAAGTAAACTAACCTAACTTAATCTCACAGAAAAGTAACCTAACCTAACCTAACCACGGAAAAGTAACCTAACCTAACCTAACCTCACAGAGAAGTAACCTAACCTAACCTAACCTCACGGGAAAGTAACCTAACCTAACCTAACCTCACGGAAAAGTAACCTAACCTAACCTAACCTCACGGAAAAGTAACCTAACTTAACCTAACCTCACGGAAAAGTAAACTAACCTAACTTAATCTCACAGAAAAGTAACCTAACCTAACCTAACCACGGAAAAGTAACCTAACCTAACCTAACCTCACAGAGAAGTAACCCAACCTAACCTAACCTCACGGGAAAGTAACCTAACCTAACCTCACAAAAAAATAACCTAACCTAACTTAAACTCACGCAGAAGTAGCCTAAGCTAACCTAACCTCATGGAAAAGTAACCTAACCTAACCTAACATCGCGGAAAAGAAACCTAGCCTAACCTAACCTCACGGACAAGTAACCTGACCTAACCTAACCTCAAGGAAAAGTAACCTAACCTAACCTTACCTCACTGAAATGTAACCTAACCAAACCTAACCTCAAAGAAAAAAAACCTAACCTTACCTAACCTAACGGAAAAGTAACCTAACCTAGCTTAACCTCAGGGAAAAATACCCTAACCTAACCTAACATCACGGAAATGTAACCTAGCCTCATGGAAAAGTAACCTAACCTCACGGAAAAGTAACCTAACCTCACGGAAAAGTAACCTAACCTAACGAAAAAGTAACCTGACCTAACCTAACCTCACGGAAAAGTAGCCTAACTTAAACTAACCTCACGGAAAAGTAACCTAACCTAACCTAACTTCACGGAAAAGTAACCTAACCTAACCTAACCTCAGAGAAAAGTAACCTAACTTAACCTAACCTCACGGAAAAGTAAACTAACCTAACTTAATCTCACAGAAAAGTAACCTAACCTAACCTAACCACGGAAAAGTAACCTAACCTAACCTAACCTCACAGAGAAGTAACCTAACCTAACCTAACCTCGCTGAAAAGTAACCTAACTTAACCTAACCTCAAGGAAAAGTAACCCAACCTAATCTAACCTCACGGAAAAGTAACCTAACCTAACCTAACCTCACGGAAAAGTAACCTAACTTAACCTAACCTCACGGAAAAGTAAACTAACCTAACTAAATCTCACAGAAAAGTAACCTAACCTAACCTAACCACGGAAAAGTAACCTAACCTAACCTAACCTCACAGAGAAGTAACCCAACCTAACCTAACCTCACGGGAAAGTAACCTAACCTAACCTCACAAAAAAGTAACCTAACCTAACTTAAACTCACGCAAAAGTAGCCTAAGCTAACCTAACCTCATGGAAAAGTAACCTAACCTAACCTAACATCGCGGAAAAGAAACCTAGCCTAACCTAACCTCACGGACAAGTAACATGACCTAACCTAACCTCAAGGAAAAGTAACCTAACCTAACCTTACCTCACTGAAATGTAACCTAACCAAACCAAACCTCAAGGAAAAATAACCTAACCTTACCTAACCTAACGGAAAAGTAACCTAACCTAGCCTAACCTCAGGGAAAAGTACCCTAACCTAACCTAACATCACGGAAAAGTAACCTAGCCTAACCTAACCCCACGGAAAAGTATCGTAACCTCATGGAAAAGTAACCTAACCTCACGGAAAAGTACCCTAACCTAACCTAACATCACGGAAAAGTAACCTAGCCTAACCTAACCCCACGGAAAAGTATCGTAACCTCATGGAAAAGTAACCTAACTTCACGGAAAAGTAACCTAACCTAACGGAAAAGTAACCTGACCTAACCTAACCTCACGGAAAAGTAGCCTAACTTAAACTAACCTCACGGAAAACTAACCTAACCTAACCTAACCTCTCGGAAAAGTAACCTAACCTAACCTAAACTCACGGAAAAGAAACCCAACATTACCTAACCTCACGGAAAAGTAACCTAACCTAGCCATAACCTAACCTCACAGAAAAGTAACCTATCCTAACCTCATGGAAAAGTAACCTAACCTAACCTAGCCTCACGGAAACATAACCTAACCTAACCTACCGGAAAAGTAATCTAACCTAACCTAACCTCACAGAAAAGTTACCTGACCTAACCTAACCTCACGGAAAAGTAGCCTAACTTAAACTAACCTCACGGAAAAGTAACCTAACCTAACCTAACCTCACGGAAAAGTAACCTAACCTAACCTAACCTCACGGAAAAGTAATCTAACCTAACCTAACCTCACGGAAAAGTAACCTAACCTAACCTCACATAAAAGTAACCTAACCAAACCTAACCTCACGGAACAGTAACCTAACCTAACCTAACTTCACGGAAAAGTAACCTAACCTAACCTAACCTCACAGAAAAGTAACCTAACCTAACCTAACCTCACGGAAAAGTAACCTAACCTCACGGAAAAGTAACCTAACCTAACCTAACCTCACAGAAAAGTAACCTAATCTAACCTAACCTCACGGAGAAGTAACCTAACCTAACCTAACCTCACCCATAAGTAACCTAACCTAACCTTACCTCACGGAAAAGTAACCTAACCTAACCTAACCTGTTATGTACTCCAATAGGGAATAGGGTTACTTTTGGTATCAATTCCCCTTTATAATTACTGCCACCATCACAGGCTTACCCTGGGATTAATTAGATAACTCAAAATAATATTAGGATCAAGTAAGTGAAACTTGAGAATAATTCATAATAGTTTAATGAAAGATATTTAAGACTTATTCAGAAGTACACTAGTATAATTATTGATTGTATAAGAATTCGTAATAGTAAGATTAATTCAAGTATGTTATATAGTCTGGTTATCACGCACAGAGCTGATCTCTGACCTCTCGATGAACGAGCTGGGGTCCCCGTCTTTTCTGCCTCCAGCTCTAGAAATCCTCCTTATATAAACTCGGGCTACGCCCCTCTTTATGACGTAAAACCACTCATTACCATTCTACGTGTACATCACAGCCAATCCTAGTACCTGTCCATAATGACGTATTAGGGTGGGGTCTCCCAATGTGACCCGATCTAGGTAAAACTTTCCACTCACAGTCTAATGCCAATAGTACAGCCGTCGTGACACGTGATGTTGTGTGACTTGGTTTGATGACATCAGCCCTGACATATGTGGATTCCATGACCTGCGGGGTCAACTGTATACATCCTGTTGCCCCTCGGACGGCATCCATTGTATTTGATACAAGGAAAATACAACGTTAATAATAAAAGCTGTTATAATAGAGTTATTAGATTATTAGATTCCCAAATGTGTACCCCAGTACATATATAAAGGCCGCGTCATACAGAGGTCGACCGCGACCCGACAGTAACCCGAAGGCAATGACTTGCACTTTTCACCCGAATTCACCCGAAGTCCCCGAATGAGACTCGTACCCCGACTATGACTAGAAAGCAATTCGAATGCTACCCGAGGGACTCGAATGCGTCTCGAATACGAGTCGATGTTATCCCGTATATTACTCGAAACTAACCAGAAGTTGAACGGAATTGAATCAACCATGAGTCGAAAGCTAATCGACATTGACCCGAGTAGCAGATACCAACCCGAGTTAAAACCGAGTCACACCCGAAGTAACCCGACTTAAAACCGAATGAAAACCGAACCCCACCCGAAGTCAGGAACCTAACTGGAATGAAACCAGAATGTAAGTCGAACGTGACTAGAATAAGTCGATTATGACACGATTATGAGGTTATGCATCACCCCTCTATATAAAGAGAGGGTGTGCTCACACAAACTTCATTTGTACAGTGCACCCAACACAGCAACATGTCACAGGAAAGCAACCTCCCGGACCCATCACGACCAGAAGAGATGGATGACGAGGCATTGGAGTTGGCAATCTTAAGGCAGGAGATAGTTAATGCCAACCTCAGATATCAGATTACTGCCCGCGCCATCATGGACAAAGAACGTGAACCCAAACGTGTTCAACCTCGACGGCCACGACGACCAAGGAAACCCCGAAGCTGCAGCGTCAAGCCATGGGTGGCACAGCGAGAGACACACGGACACTACCACCAGTTGCTGAAGAAACTCCAGGAAACTGACGTGGTTACCTATAAATACTTTCTGCATATGGACGAGGAGCTGTTTAATATGATTGTCGAACGTGTCACACCCAGGATCAAGAAGGACGAGACCAACTGGAAGAAGCCCCTGGAGCCCGGACTGCGAGTTGCCATGACACTACGCTTTTTGGCCACTGGCGAGGCCTATAAGAGCATGGCACTGAACTTCCGTGTAGGTGCCAACACGATATCACTGGCAGTGCGGGAGACGTGTGAGGCAATCATACAGGAATACATGGAGGAGCAAATAGTGTGCCCATCAACACCTGAAGGTTGGAAGGAGATCGCCAAGGGCTTCAAGGATAGGTGGAACTTCGGACACACCAATGGGGCAATTGATGGGAAGCACATTGCCATACAGCCTCCAAACAACTGCAGATCCTTGTACTACAATTACAAGCACTACCACTCCATTGTGCTCCTGGCAATAGTCGATCACCTGGGAAAATTTATGTACGTTGATGTTGGAGCGAACGGGTCAGCATCTGATGGTGGTATATTCCAGGTGACTGACATCCGGAAGGCCCTGGAGGACGGAGCAGCAGGATTGCCACCACCCGAGCCATTCCCAGGGGAGGATCAGCCAGTGCCCTACTTTCTGGTTGGTGATGACGCATTCCCAATGAGGGAGTGGTTGCAGAAGCCACACCCACACCGAGGGCTCGATGATGACAAGAGAAACTTCAACTACAGACTGACTGTCTAGGGCCAGGAGACAGGTAGAGACTGCCTTCAGTATGCTAGCCAACCGCTTCAGGTGCCTACTGACTACCATCAACGTACACCCCAGTACCGTGGAGAAGGTAGTCCTGGCTTCATGCATACTCCACAATATGCTAATCGACCGACGTGAGCCCCAACCAGAAGCCGGACTTCGTCGCCCTGAAATACCCCAAAGTGACTGGGCGAGGGACCCCTTGGATGGCTTGGAGCCACTTCGGCGCCAGAGAGGACCAGCCGCTGCCAAAGTGACGAGGGACCCTGACCCAGTACTACAACCGCCCTGAACAGCTCCTTGCCTGGCAGGACGAGTAAAAAGGTACGTTTCCACTATATGCAGGACCATAATATCCCACACCCGTTTTATAAGTGTTGCACAATGTTGCAGTGTGACTGCCGTAGGTGTCCCAATACTGTCATTGCAATGACACAAATCAAACTCCATTCGATGCCGTATTATAAAAGTGTCACAGTCTTTGATAAATATATTGTATACAAACCCGAAAGTGAATCACAGCACTAAATATCCTGACCTGTTACAAAGTTGTTATAATATATATATTGAGAATATATCACAAATACACGTGAGCCACTAAATGTTTCTAATCTCTCAGTGGGGATCGAACCGTCGACCATCAGAGCGATAGCCGACGCTTTAATCAATTACACCACGGTAGACTGCCGTGGTGTAATTGATTAAAGCGTCGGCTATCGTCCTGATGGTCGACGGTTCGATCCCCACTGAGAGATTAGAAACATATATATATATATCCTTGAAACATAAGTTCATTAAGATATAGCCCCTAATGTATTATTATTATATTTGGTCAAAGTCTCAGTTCATTAAGATAAAGCCCCTAATTTATTATTATTATATTTGGTCAAACACTCTAATTACAATGACAAAATAAATTGTTACCTTATTTTGGCCTGCATGTCCACGTCACTTTATATGTTAAACTTTTATGGTGTTTTCTGATTATTATTCACGAACATGTTGCTCAAGGATGTTGATTTGGTTAAAGTAATAACATGTGAACTTTTAATTATTATGATCAGATTTTGTCAATGTCAATATAATATATATCATATTGGGATGTGTTAAATTTCTCAGGTTTCTTCTTATTTTTTGATGTTGATCTTGGATGTTGATTTGTTTAAAGTAATAACATGTTAACATGGTCAAAAAAATTCAATGTCAATTTAATATACTGTATATCATAATGGGATGTGATACATTTCTCTGTTTTTGTTCGGATTTTTTCAATTAAATTTTCTTTTATATCCTATTGCCATGTGATCTACTCGATCATATATTTTAACTTTATAATCCCTTTAATTATTATTAAGCAAGCAAATTATCGTTAGGAACAAGTAAAACATAGAAAATACATTTTAGGAGCAAGCACAACACAAGTCAAACATAGAAAATAAATTTTTATTATAATTAATGAGGTACAGAGGTAGAGGTATAGGTATATTAATGAGGTAGATCCAGCATGGTCTCCAAGAAGGCAGGGTCCAGGGCTGATTGTTGAACGGGCGTGGCACAAGGACGTGAAGGCCCATAGGCCTTCCACTGAGAGGGTGTGTCTGGCTGCTGGATTGGCGAATGCTGCATTTTTTTCCCTATATGGTGGTAGGACGTGCTAGTGCTAGGGACATTGAGAGTTTCATAATATTGTTGACGTTGGGGATGATGTTGGGGAGGGTTTGGGGATTGGGGGTGGGAGAGGGGTGCGAAGTGTGGGAGGGGTCCTAGGCCCTGGTTGTGGGAAATCATGGCATTGGAGAATCTTAGCACGTCCAGCTGGAAGGCCTGAATCAGTGGTAAGGGAAGGTCACGCATGTTTGTCTGTAGTGTCTTGAAGTATGGCTTCAGACTCGCCTCTGCGGAGGTGTCCACCTGGTGGCTCCTCTGCCACACACGGTAGAGGTTGTCCAGCTCCTTCTCGCCTTCACGAAGCTGTGTGAGAAAAATAAATGTATTATAGAATGAATCAGACAATACTTCATAAACATTATGCAGTGTACCTTCATTACAATAATGCGTGGCAAAATAACCTCTTCATCAATAATATTGCCTAATAAACGTTACTGCATTGATATCAATTATGTGACAAATTACCGGTATATGATACATCGAAATGTATAATAGAATTATTGTATAAAACATTTTCATTTTATATATACTAAAACATTTACATAATTGCGAATGTACAATTAAATGTGTTCAATACTATAATGGGTGACAGTCAGTGAGTGGCTGAGTGAAGGCACAGAGGGTGGGGTGTTTTGTGTTGCATGTGGGTGTATGTGTTTACGAGTGGAGAGATTCAATTATGATGGTATGTTAACATTGGATACATAATAATGATATTTACCTTGTCATACAGGTCGGGTGGGGCGGCTGGCGCCTGGCTGGTGGTGGCACCGGACCCAGATGACCCGGGAGTTGCCACCACGGCTGAGCTCCCGGTCGCGGTGTCCTGGGTAGCAGTGGTTTGGGTTGGAGTGGGAGTTGACTCTGGACCGTCCTCCCCTTCCGGTTCGACGTCGTCAGCCATCTCCTCCATAGTCGTTGTCTTGTAGAGCTGTGGAATGTATCAGGTTATTAGTTTATGACAGTGTTGAACATCAATGTATAAAGTAAATAATTATCTAGCAACACTCATATATATATATATATAAAATATATATATATATATATATATATATATATAAATAATATAATATCAATGGTTATTTAATTTGGTCACTTTTACATAGCAATAAATATTCACAATAATGTGGGGGCAGCTTATTATTTATACATATAACAAATTAAAATAAGTATTATACATGTTAGACAATATTAATATTCGATTTTATTCTATTTACAACATCCAACAATAATGGTGAAACATTTATGTCACTTATGTTTATTAAATCTTATGTTGAACAGCATCAAGATATTTATTTATACCTTTAACATTTATTTTTGATTAGAAATAACATTGCAATAGACTTGATAAACGTACCTTGCTCTTTCTGGTGGGCAACTTAACAAGATGGGGTTTGAGGAACGCGAAGTGGGTCTTGATCCAGGCGTCTCTCTCCGTCAGCTGGACCGCACCTGAACCAGACACGGGAATCTTGTCAAGCTTCCCGTATCTGGTCCTCATCCCTTCCATCCATTTGTTGAGTGCTTCCACTGAAAAATGTAAATTATATATATTAGGAGTGTTTACATACAAAATATAAATAGTATGGAGACAAAGATTATCACAACCGAATTTATTATCAGTCAACATGAATAAGTATGGTTCACCTGGGCAGGTAACCACACTGCACACATTGATATTAGGGAAGTACAATGCAAGACTGCACACGAAACATTATTTATTATTAACTCCAAATATTACCTACTTATTTCAATTCCGAAAACAAGATTCGCCAGCAATGTTAACGCCAAACTTTATGATAAATATGTATCCACTTTGCACGGCACTGGTAAATTATTCCAGAAACATAGATGTGTTTGGTATTTGTAATTAATATCACTCAACATAATGGTTATTATATCATAAGAACGCACACAACGAACCTTCAATGTTGAGCTCATTTGCCTTCGTGGCGAGTGTTTTCTCCCGCATGTTTTTATCCTTGTGGCCCCTAATTTTCTTGTTGTACAGGAACTCCTGCTCGGAATACCACTCGGCCACTTCCACCTCCTTCTGATCCGGGAGCCTGGCGTAGGTCCTCCTCCTCCTTTTCGGCATCGGTTGTACTGGGTTGATGGGCGGTGTGGTCTGGGTAGGCGTCTCGGTGTATGTCGTGGGTGTCTGGGTAGGTGGCTCGGTGAGTGGCGTGAGGTCATCTTGGGTGGCGTCATCATCCTCGCTTTCCTGTTCCGAAGGACTGTCACCTTCGGTTGACACGATAGGCTGGATCTTTTTGTGAGGGACATGGGCTTTCTTTACTATAATAATAGACTGTGACTCTGCTTCCTCGGTTTGGTTTTCATCGTCGAAAACAGGGTTGGAGTCGATGTGCTGCCTCTCCTCTACTTCCTCCTCGCTTTCATCTTGGGATTGCTGGGTGGCAAACAGGTCCACAGACTCCATGGTAAATATGCGGGGGCCTCTTCACTGCCTTGCCTCCTTTACCATAGTTACCGGGCATGTTGGCGACAAGAGTTGGAGAGAGAGACGTGGTGGGCGAGAGAGATGTGGTGGGCGGTGGGTGCTGGTGTGGAATGGAGCGAATGCCTCCCACCCGCTAATATATAGGGCCCGTGCGTGGGTGGCAGTGTACGATAATTCGGGCCGCTCCAACCGCACACGGGCCTGCTTCACGTGGTTCCGCCCATCGACTCGCGTTCGGGTTTGATTCGACTTGGCTTCGATAACCCTTCGACTTACATTCTAGTCATTCGGATCTCAATCGAGTAATCATCGAGTCTAATTAGGAATGTCGGACATGCATCGAGTCATTTTCTAGTAGTATTCGGGTATCCATCCAGTCATCATCCTGAAATTCGGGTCTGCATCGAGTAACAGTTGACTTTCGAACAAGTTTATGTAGGAATTTTCCACTGAGCATCGAGTCTAATTCGGGTTACGGTCTACATCATCGGGTCTAAGTCCACTTAGGTTCGATCAATTCTGGTATGAATCGGGTTAAATTTTTTGACTCGAAAGTGACTCGAATAGGTCGAATGCGATCAGAATATGGTAGAATGTAAGCCGAATACGAATCGAATGTAAATCGAAGGTGACTCGAGGATTTTTTAACGGTTTTTGGCCCGAACGCACTCGAGGATTTCCAAAAATTTAAAGCATACACTAACTTTTGGCCGACTCACCCGAACATTCGGATGATGACCAGAGCATGACTAGAATGATTCGAACATACCAGAATCATACTCGATGTCGCCCGATTATTGGGCCGAATACACTCGAACCGCAATTTTTTTTTTTTTTTTGCAAGTCATTGCCTTCGGGTTACTGTCGGGTCACGGTCAACCTCTGTATGACGCGGCCTTAAGTCATTAAATAATAATTGGATACATTGGAGTACATAACACGCCGCCCTTAAAAATAAGAGATATAATTTCTTCCACTGAAATTACTCCCAAGCAAATAAAATAGAAAATGATTATAGTATTAAGAACACATTTTCTAGTTTTGTGATTTTTTTGTAAGATTTTCGAAGTTTGTAAACCCAATATGTAAAAGGAATTTAACATTAAGAAGAATCTGGAAGAAAAATGTACATAAGAAAAATATAAAGATATTATATATATATATATATATATATAAGTGTACACAGATCTCAAACAACAAAGACATACGAGCAAATCGAACATAATTGAAGCAATGTAGAGAAAGTTCATCATCCTTCCGATAGGAACCACCAATTACCACACCACTTAATCAATGTCTTTGATCGACATTTTATCCAGTCATTAGTTGTTCTGAAATATGAATACAATAAATTGTAGGTTATAGTCCAAGTTAGCATTTAAATTAAAATTGATAACTCGTGTTTCAAGAGTTATACTAGATTTCAACATTGATAACACTGTGACGAATTTGTAGATGTAGAGTGCAACTAATTTTCAATATAGATAAACACGATGTTGGAGCTTATAATAAGGAAAAGAAAGAGATAGGTACCGTGATACTTTTGAAATCTGGTTTTCAACAAGGAATAACAAGGAAAGAAAATTAAAACAATCAGGTAATATGCAATATGCAATAACAAATACAATTTGCAAAATAGTTATATACCCAATACAAATTACATAGAATATGTACAACAAAATTGCTGAAAATAGAAAACCTGAAAAAGAACAATTCCAATATACAAATAAAATTTATGCAAAGTAAGTTAAACACGGAATCGTACCAGCTAAAATGCCACAGGTCTGTTTACAGGCCTCTACTGCCTTACACATAATGAAAACAATTTATGTTCTAACATTTTGAATAATCTCAATCCTTGTTAACCTACCCTCAATGTTCCTGGAAATTACAAGGAAAATGATAATGAAAATAAGCACGACAAGACCAGTGAACAGTGGCATAGGGTAGATGTACTCAGGGCGAACGAAATGCATGAATGACAACGTATCCATGGATGTGTTAATCAGCTCCAAAGTTTCAATCTCACGCGAAATTATCTTGGGAAATGAACAGTTGTTTGTAATGTTTACTTCAGACGGAATGCTAGCAAACAGAATATCCTGTTCTGTGAACGAAAGCATGTGAGTGAATGATGGGTAAAGAGTAAGATGAGATGAAACCAACAGACACGAGTCCCTTACATAAACTTGGCCAATACATGATTTATGAAAGGGTGCACAGTCCGGGCAAGTAACAAGTAGTTCTGAAGCATTCACAAAATAAAGAAAATTAATATTAATTACGTGAACGTGAAAAAATGGGTGAAATTGAACCGGAGTGAAATTACAGTTATCCAGGATATCGGCATTGCCAATAATAGCTTGAACGCATTTGTTAGACCTCATCGGCAGTAAAGGAACAGCAGACGCTGGGCAAATAGTAAACAAGCCGAGAGCCGTGTGACAAAACGCATGAACAGCGGAGGAACTCAGTAACGAATAGTAATCATCTGTATACTTCCCTTTCGAAACTAGCAAATTCTCGGCAGGAAAAATAATAGTGAGCAAGGAATTATGAACTTTTTACCGGAATAGGTATAATTTCAGACAAAGACAAAAATCAGATGCAAAAGGGATAAAAAATAAGAAATTTACCGTAACTTACGCTACATACATCTCGAGAAAACGGTAATAAGACTTAAATTCCGAGGGACCCACTAAAGAAACCAAATCAAATTCCCTATTTGCCATTCTCAGCAAATCGAATAAGACAGCCAAGGAAAGTAAGTCAGATGTCACAAGACCATTCTCCGCGTGAATTAAAGCATGCATATAACTTTCAAAATTCTTCCCCAAAATAGTAGATATAATATCCCGGTATCCATAATACCAAGACACGCCCTACAATCCTTCCTACGACACCCATCTGAGGAACCGAAACAAACAAAATTATGACTAAAATTTCACATGTAAAATGAATCCAAATTCATTCCCAAATTATCAACCCACCATTGAGCAACAAAATTACTTTCCTCTTTAACAAAGGCAACATTACTCGATCTTAAATTATATTTATGAGCACCATTTGTCTTTTTAGGCCGTTTACGTCCCTTAACATTCCTCGGACTCATCGGTTTGTGGTCAACAGAAATATCTTCATAACCAGGTAAATTGCGTATAACACGTTTCAAATGATTCACATGAGCCCTTTTTTCAACGCCCTTTTCTAAGTATTTTATAACAGTACTATTCTTGTCGACTGAAATTACGCGGTAAGGACCCTCGAAAACAGGTTGTAATTTATCTTTGGCGTAAAATTCCCTCAAATAAACAAGATCCCCTACAACAATATTAACATCCCTCTTTCTTTTATTCGCTGCGTCCATCATGTCTTCCTTTGATTTCGAAAGAGAACTGCGTAAAGTCTTATAAATAGACCGAACATTATTCAAGTGATACAACACGTAATCATCGCAGTTATAAACAGGAGAATTAGACTGAACTAACGAATTATGAGGAAGTCTCATATCTCTACCAAAAACAATAAAATAAGGCAAATCCGCAATTGAGGAATTTATCGAACAATTCAGTGTTGATTCTTCAAAATGTAAAACTGAATCCCAAGTACTCGTATCACGATCTAATAATAAGCCGCGAAGAGCACGGATAAGAGATTGATTAGCGCGTTCCGCCAAGCCATTAGACTGGGGTGAATGAGGACAAACAGTAACATGATCTATATTATATTCATCGCATAGTTTCGTCATATTAGAATTTCAAAATTCTGTACCATTATCAGTTATAATTGTATTAGGACAACCAAATTTACACACGACGTCCGCTAAAAATGTATTAGCGACTGATTTCGCCTCTTTATCCTGCAACACTGATAGCACGACATACCGTGAAAAGTGACAAATAGTGAGCATAATGTATTGACTTCCGGCGTCAGTCAGTGGAAGTTTCAATAAATCTATAGCAACCACATCGAAAGGATACGCCGGAATCGGATATTCCCCGATTTTCACTTCCGGGCTCAACTTAGGCTTAATAGTGGTACATGTAGAACAACAGTCAATATATCTATCTATATCCTTTTTCATCGTTCGCCAATAATAATTTCTCTGGGCTTGTGTCAAACACCGAAGTTTCCCCGGATGCCCAATTGTATCATGTCCATGTAAAATTGGTTATAAAGTACAAATTTGCGAATCTGGAATGACGAGTTGCAAAATTACCCTGTCATTTAAATCCCTCTTTTTTTACAAACACCCTGCATGCATTACAAAATTAGAATAATCAAAACCTGCTAAGTCGGGGTGACCAAGAACATTGTCGCTGAAATCACCCGATTCTAAAGCAAGAATTACTTTACCCCAACAATTATCTTTACGCTGATCTAACGCAATACTTTTACTGCACAACAAAGCGTTAACCGACACTAGACCAACAGTATTCCATGATAACGCATCGGCAACTGTGTTGAGCTTGCCTTCAACGTACAATAATGTAGGATTGTATGATGCTAATGTTAACTTCCACCTGGCATGTCTACCCGTGAGAAGTTTATCATCAAACAATTTAATTAGAGGCTTATGGTCTGTCCAAACAGTTACATCATAACCATATATTACCTCACGAACAATATTTAACGCCCAAATTAGCGCTGCACCTTCTAAATCGGTAACACAATAATTCTGTTCTGCAGGTTTTAAAGAACGGCTGGCGAATCCTAACGGCCGTAAGAGATTCCTATCGTCATGCTGCATAAGAACAGCCCCGAACCCAGTATACGATGCATCATAATTAATATAGAAAGGTTTCTTAAAATCAGGGAAAGCAAGGATCGGTCGAGATGTTAAGCTCACCTTTAATTCAGCAAAAGAACCCTCTTGTTCAACTCCCCACAAAAATTCTGCGTCCTTCTTGAGTAAAATATATAGAGGCTTCGCGATACTAGCGTAGTTTCTTATAAATGCCCTATATCCTGATAGGCCCAAAAATTGCCTTAACTGTTTTACGTTAGTGGGCGTAGGAAATTTAGTGATAGAATTTGTCAATTGAGCAGTGGTATTTACCCCGTCCGGAGTTAATTCATGCCCCAAAAATTACATTTTTTTTTTAAAGAATTCACATTTACTGATTTTAATTTTTAAGCCTGCCTCATTTAATTTAGAAAGGATATTTCTTAATGCGATAAGATTTTCCTCTACCGTTCTAGAAACAATTATAATATCGTCTATATATACATAAACATTGTGACCGATCAATTCTGCCAATACATTATTCATTAATCTCTGAAAAATCGCTGGTGAATTTTTAAGGTCCATGGGTAGACGTTTATACTCGAAAGTACCGGAAGGAGAATTAAATGCTGTATATTGTCTTGATTCCGGTGATAACCCAATTTGATGAAACCCACTCGAAAGATCGAGGGTTGAGAATACCTTGTTATTCGTTCCCAAACTAGCAAGAATTTTCGGTATTGCCGACATATGAAAATGATCGGTCTCCGTAATGGTATTAAGTTTTCTAAAATCTACCACGACTCTAAACTCCCCCTTCGCCTTCTTCGGTACTAAGAAAAGAGGTGATCGCCAAAGTGACGTTGATGGTTGAATTACGTCCTGAGAAAGTAAATCTGAAACATGTTTATCAGTCAATTCCCGTTGACTGTACGATAAGCGATACAGAGGCAGGTAAACGGGCTTCTGATCCTTGTCACTCAACACAATTATATGGTCTATAATGTCAGTAAACCCCATAGCGTCCCCTTTCAAATGTACGGACTCATTAAATTCCCTCAATAACACCTTAAGCAGACCCTGAGCCTTAGAAAAGTCGGTACCTTGTAAATCCTCGTAAATCTTACGCATTCTATCATCCATACCAGGAGAGTTCCCTGTGCACACTGATGCCACGGGAAGAGAATTAATTTATTCTAATTTACAAGGTACACAGGAAGCATTACCTAACTTCGTATCCGCATATAATTTCATTAAGCCATTTGTGGCATTTAAAATGAGAGTTTGGAAAACATTGGTGTCATCCACCTCATGTAACGCTTGAGTGAACGTAAACCCTTGATCGCTGAGGAATGGGTAATAATACAATAGAATTTACTGTACTCTTAAGATTGTTCGCATAAACATTAACAACTTTCGCAGAATGTGGTTCAATAATAGTATTACAGTGAATGAGAATATCAGAATCCCCCATAGATTGTTCTAAATACTCATGCAGTTTAATCTCGACGGCGGGAAGAGCGGAGGTGATCCCGTGGCAGTGCCTGCGTTGACCGCCTCCGATCTTCCGACCAGATGTACGACGTTTCCCTTTAGTGAAGCAGATAAGTGAAACAATCGTTCAAATGGTGATGCAAGCATGAAATTTGGTACTGGTATTCTTCAAAGCTCACTTTCAAAGCACATACCGCTGGCCACGCAAAAATTCAATATGGCGGCTATTTTTCAAGATGGCCGACACATCTGACTGAGCCCTACTGTTATGGGCCAGTTAATTGAAAGAAAAAAGACATGAATACTGTGCAATCCATTTTTGTTTTTGGCTCTAACGTGGTAAGTGAAGGTAATTTTGTCCAAAGCAGTTGCATATTAGACTTTAACTAAGATTGCGTCCAAGATGGCCGCCATTAACCCGAGGAGGCCGGATTTTTTTGGCGATTTTCGGTAGTGTTTATGGCTTAATAGCTAATCAAAGAATAAAGATAGAGAAATGAGTCATAAACCACGTGAGAGAGGTCACTTTCAGCTTTTGTCTCGTAAAAAAATTCAGCTCCATAGGCCCAGTAGTTACTGAGATATTGCTTGTTTTCGTGAGGTAACTTTTCCGTGATTTTCGGTGTTTACGCACCTTTGCCATAGTGAAATTTCCTTAAACCCATTGTGTTGACATCACGGTAGTTTCGGTGATATTGGAACTCGGTGAAAATTACCGCAAAAGTACCGTGACGTCATACAAGTAAATAGCAGCCATCAGCAGGCTATTTAAAGGCTATTTAAAGCTGTGCTATTTGAGTAGTGTATCGGCCTTCTGGGGTTAAAGACAAATTTTGTGATATCTTGGCTATTAGTAGAGCTAGACAAATTATTTTTTCATCTAATCCTACATTTTTGAGGTCAGAGAATTAGAAAGACTTGTCACATTATTAACTCATCAGTGTCATATGTAACTAGACAAAGTGAAGGAAGATTACATACATATCCATTGAGTACACATAACATTAGTAAAAATACCATAGAATCAAAAGACTCACAACTCACATTTGCAAGTGCACAGAGCTGTACAGGAGAGACCCAGCCTGTAGCACTTGCACCTGCCACGACAGTCTGAGTTACAGCCACATTTGGTCAGCTGTTCGCATCTCTTGGCTATGGGGGAGTTGGCTGTCCAGAAGACATGCCATTCTTCACCAACCTTCTGCCATCCCCAGTCAGCAAGACTCTCTGCTTCTGGTTGACACTGGGTTGCTTGGGCCCAAACACAACCAGCCTGGAAGGCAGCTTGTCTAGTGTGCTGAAGCAGAGCTGCTCTTGTTGGTGGAATGGCCTCATAAGGCCTCTGTTTTCTGGCAAACATGTCAAGCCTGGCCTCATCCACAGTGGTAGCAGTGCTGGACCTGTCATACATCAGTATGACAAACCTCTCCAGTATCTCCAGGTTACCATCTTCCACTGTAAGAGGGTACTGGCTCAGCTTGGAGAAGACAGGGGAGGCCTCTGAACAAACATCCCATGTCTGCCAGGCAGTTTTCTTTCCCTTGTTACGGAAGGCTGAAACAGTGTCACACCCTGTGAAGGCATGAAAGAATAACATGCCTTTATATTAGCCTTCTCCTGCCCCATACAGTGATACAGGCCATGCACACTGATCCAGCGCCGGCTTTGACCGTGACCAAATGCCACCCATAACTGCTCTAGCCCCAAACTCTGAAGGGCTGGAAAGGCACTGACTGCAATGACTACAACATCTATATCATTTGCCTTGACCATGACGGCTTTGACCAGTCAGTTTGTCTTATGGGAAAAATGGATTTTGAATCTGCCATTTTGCTTTCTGATTAAGGCCGAGGGTTTATCCTTTTACCACCTTAACGAAATTACACACACATTACTTTATGGGATACAACTAGGTTCGGGTGACCTACACCTAGCCCGATCATTCATCCAGTGCCATTTAAGTCCCGTGTGATCTGTACACCATCCAGGTAAGTACATGAGCAAGTCATGTATAGCCCCCTTACCCTTGGCTCGGCTCTCCCGCGCTGGCACACCCTGTCAATTCAGGTGCGGCTATCTAACTCTATCTACTAACTACCAACTATATACTGTCTAGTAGCTAATTGATATGGGGCTGTTAGAAAGCATTTGGGACACTAAATTAAACTACACTACAACTTATAGTATAGTACAGTAAAATAAGCTGACACTGAACCCCATGCTGAGATGCACAGCAGCGATGTTACCAGTGTGCCCTGGTTGTGTGTTGACATCACTCTATTATATTTCCAAGATCTCATCACTGCCTCAGTCCTTACTAACAAATGTGAAAATGGCTCCATTGGATTATCTGACCCAAAGAATGTATGTGTACACCAAAAATCATGTATATATGTTCAGTAGTTGCTTAGATATGAACATATGAAATTAATGGACGCCATCTTGGATGCCATTCTAAAATTCCAATTATAGACTATGACAATGATTAAAACAGTGCTTCTCATTAATCTGGTTAGCAAGAAACAGTTTTCTCTTAAAATGTTCACCAGGTAATAATTAAAAAAGAATTAAGCAATATATGGTCAGGCACGGCAGCCATCTTGAAAAATGACCGCCATCTTGGATTTTCGCGTGGCCAGCGGTATTTCTGAGAAGAATGGACCTTGAAGGGTACATGTACCAAATTTCATGCTTGCATCACCATTTGAACGATTCTCCTGAAATTTGCAGTAATCTGCTCCACTAATTGAACAGATTTACTGCTCTCCACAACGCCCTTACGTACACTCCTTGATACAAATTGTAAACTCTCTGGGAAGCTAGATGACGCCTCAATGAAAGTACCATCAATAGATACACCATTCATCTCTAGACTCAAAATAAATGTACGTACCCTCATAGTTTTAAAACCCAATAGAAGGTCCGAAGAGATGTTTAAACCCTGAACAACGTACACTTTCTCCGTCATTAAATCCAAGTCCTCATGCAATGCTAACGGTAAGTATGTAACCCCCAATATTGAAATATTATCCCCTGAAACACTCTGAAGATTAACATCGGGGAATTCAAGTTTCAACGAATTATCATGATTCAATTTGTTAAATACAGAGCTAGACATTAGGTTCACAGGAGAACCTGTATCAATTAAAACACTTATATCTGTATTATTTACACATGACTTCAAAATTAACGAGTCAGGTGAATGCATAAGGGCACTTATCATTAACGTAGGACATTCCGGAGTTTGTGTACATTGATGTTTTACGTTACGTTTGCTTGGGAGCGATCGTAAGCTTCCCCCGATCTAGGGTGACTGGCTTTCCAATCGTCCAAATCTACCTTCACTTCCGGGCAAGTTCCGGTCCGATGATCATTACACATGCATCTACGACAGAAAGGTTGCTTACCTGCCGTATATTCATATAGCTCCTTAGCCTTGATGTTACAACAAGGAACAATGTGGCCCCGTACACCACAATAAAAACACATAACATCTCTGTGTTGGCCATTCGCGGAACCAGGTATGATAGCGGGTCTGTGCGCAGTCTGCGGACCGCGCTCTTGGGCCTGATAGCTAGGGTACTGATAATTCCATGTCCGGGAACTATAACTCTGCTTATTCTGACCTACCTGTGCGGGTTTATGGAATTTGGGAAAATAACTGTTAGAGGAGAACTGCTGGAGATTTCTATGTGGTTGGGGATTCATATTAGTTTGATTCGGTTTAGGGAGATTCGGTTTAGGCCAAGGTTGAGCTGGGGAAACAGGTAAGGATTTCCTAACGGCAGCACACGAAAACTGAATTTGCTCGGTGGTTATACCGCTAGTATAACAAGATTTCCTAAGTTCCTTTGAGAATTTATTGAGAGAAATCGTTGGAGGGAACTCGATACGTCGTGCGATCGATTTCACGGTGTCTGGTAAGGCACTAACCAGCATAACATACCCCAGTAACTTGCTCAGCTGTTCTATTGTTATCTTACTGTCCTCAAACCAGGAGTGACGAACTAGATCATGCGACATACAATTCGCGAACTGTGAACACTGCGCCAATAATGTATCTACTGACAGATTTTTCTTTTGCTTCAATAGCCGATCGGCGAAATCATGGAATTTCGCAAATTCCCCCTTAGCTGAAGACCCAAACTTCTCTAGGAATTCTAGCCTGAACTCATCGTAAGTCTTAGCATTTATGAGATCATCGCAAGCCAAAAGGTACCCAGTTGGAGTACGGAAAAGTAGCCTAACCTAACCTTACGGAAAAGTAACCTAACCTAACCTAACCTTACGGAAAAGTAACCTAACCTATCCTCACTTAGAAGTAACCTAACCTCACGGAAAAGTAACCTAACCTAACCTAACCTCACGGAATAGTAACCTAACCTAACCTCACGGAAAATTAACCTAACCTAACCTAACCTCACGGAAAAGTAACCTAACCTAACCTAACCTCACGGAAAAATAACCCAACCTAACTTAACCTCACGGAAAAGTAACCTAATCTAACCTAACCTCACGGAAAAGTAAGCTAACCTAACCTCACAGAAAAGTAACCTAACCTAACCTCAGGTAAAAGTAACCTAACCTAACCTCACGGAAAATTAACTAAACCTAGCCTAACCTTACGGAAAAGTAATCTAACCTAACCTCACGGAAAAGTAACCTAACCTAGCCTAACCTCACTGAAAAGTAACCTAACCTAACCTAACCTCACGGAACAGTAACCTAACCTAACCTAATCTCACTGAGAAGTAACCTAACCTAACCTCACGGAAAAGTAACCTAACCTAACCTAGCCTCACGGAAAAGTAACCTAACCTAACTTTACCTAACGGAGAAGTAAAAGAAAGATAATAATTGGAGACATGACAGAATCCTGAGGAACACCGGATTTGTTTGGTTGAGGAAGTGAGCGATGGGTGTCCACAACTGCAGCTATGGAGCGGTCTGAAAGGAAACTAGAGATGGAGGCACAGATAGAGGGATAAAAACCGAAGGAGGATAGTTTGGAAATTAGAGATTTGAGCCAGATTCTATCAAAGGCTTTTGATATGTCTCGAGCAATAGAATTTTTTTCACCGAAGTCCCGAAAGTAGGATGACCAAGAGTTAGTAAGATATGCAAAAAGATCACCAGTAGAGCAGCCCTTTAGGAGACCGTACTGACATTCTGAAAGTAGATTAGGGGAAGATAAATACTTAAGAAATTTTGAGTTAAAAAAAGATTCAAAAAATTTGAAGATGCAAGTAATGAGACCAATTGGACGATAGTTGGAGGTATGAGAGCGGTCACCCTTCTTTTGGATAGGTTGAAGAAGAGCAAACTTCCAGCAAGAAGGAAAGATATTAGAGTAAAGGCAGAGACAAAAGAGTTTGCCTAGGCACGGAGTCAGCACGGAAGAACAGTCTTTGAGTACAATAGGAGGAACACTATCCGGTCTGTACGCCTTCTTAGTATTAGGCCCCGAGAGGGCTGAGAGTATATCTTTAGAAGAGATTATGATATTGGGTAATAAGTAAGTGAGAGGGAGGAATAGCACCGGAATCATCCAAGGTGGAGTTTTTAGTAAAAGTTTGAGTAAAGAGTTCAGCTTTGTCAGAGGAAGAGGTGACGGTGATACCGTCAGAGTGGAAAAGAGGAGGGAAAGGCGAGGAAGTGAAATTGTTAAAGAGGTTTTTGGCTAGATGCCAAAAAGATTAGGAAGAGTTGAACAGTTTGGAGCATTTGTTATTGATGAAAGAGTTTTAGGCGAGTGCAAAGACAGACTTGGCTTGATTCCGGTCAGAGACATATAAGGTACGGAATTCTTGAGTTTGAAGACGAATATACTTTTTGAATGCTTTCTCCTTATTGGTGACAGAAGTAGAACAAGCGTGAGTAAACCAAGATTTTTGTACGTTAGTCTGAGAAAAAGAGAAGGAGATGTATGCTTCCATGCCCAAAAGGATTACCTCAGTAATACGCTCGGCACTCTCTGAGGGTCCCCAGCCACGGAAGCAAAAATCTTTTCATGGGAAAGTACACTCATAGAGCCTCCCAGTCAGAAGGCCGTACTGGAGAGACAAGACAGGTGACATAGAAAAGGTTATGATCGGAGGAGCCCAACTGAGAGTGAAGATTTACAGTATAAGCAGGAGGATTAGAGGTTAGAAAGAAGCCAAGGATGTAGGGCCGATCTCCAGGGCGGTCCGGGATACGGGTAGGTTGCTGAACTAACTGCTCTAGGTCATTTAGGATAGAAAAGATGTAGGCTTGTTCACCAGGTTGGTCAATGAAAATAGAGGAGAGCCATTCACAGTTATGAACATTGAAATCTCCTAAGATGGAGATTTCAGAGAAGGGAGAGATTGATAGAATGTGTTCCATTTTAAAAGATACATAGTCAAAGAATTGTGGATAGTCAGTAAAGGTAGGGTAGAGATAAACAGCACGACATATTTAGTGAGAGAGTGATAAGATAGCTTAAGCCAGATAGTTAAACATTCAGAAGAGTCAAAGTTGGGAACATGAGAGAAAGTAAGAATGTTGCGTACATATACGCAACATCCACCTTTGTCTTTGATTTGAGGATAGAGATAGTAGGAGGATACAGAGAAGGGTTTGCTCTCCGTTGCCTTAGGCAACTGAATTTCGGTGAGGAAGAGTAAGTCAGGTTCGGTAGAAGAGAGAATGCTACAGAAATTGGTCGAGTAGAATGTAGGGGCATTTAGGAGTGCATGCCAGGGGTTAATCTGGTGGGGGCATATATATATATATATAAACGCATAATATTTTTACCGATAGAATGCATATTATTTTAGTAAATTACCGCAGTATGAGAAGCATGGTACAGTAATGTAATCTACAGTATGACTGCTTCACTCAATGTTTATTATATCTCGGCTATCGTCTTCAATTACACACACAGAAATACACACACACACACATATATTCTTCTTCCCCCCCCCCCACTCTCTCTCTCTCTCTCTTTCTTTGCTATCCTTTCCTTACACTTTCCATTACTCTTAAGGTTGCTACCTCTCCTAGGATTAGGTTTTGGCCACCCCGCAAAGATAGTAATATCTGTGTGGCCAGTATATCTATGGCAGTCTATGTAACTCTCTCTCTCTCTCTGCTCACAGTTCGCTTAGTCAACAATTTGTATTCATGGTGTTATATTTTTTGCCAGTGTATTTCTTCCGTTGCCTGAGAAGTTGTTGCAAGGCACGTGAGAGAGAGTGGTGGTGGGGGTAAGGCCAGGGGGGGGGGGGGGGGGAGATAGGAGAGACCTGGTTAATACACTTGGGATATGAGAGAGAGAAAGAGAGAGGTACAGTAGAGAGAATGGGGTTGGAGTGAAGAGAGCACTATAGGAGAAAGCTGGTTAATAAATGTGGATATGTGAGAGAGAGAGAGAGAGAGGTTGGTGTAAGGAGTAAGAGATAGAAGGAAGAGCCAGTAGGAATGTATACAGCAGGAACGAAGGAGATGGAAAGTGTATTGGTAAAATAAACAGTGGGAGTGTGTGTGTTAGGGAGGAGATATATATATATACTGTATATATATATATATATATATATATATATATATATATATATATATATATATATATATATATATATATATATATATATAGATAGATAGATAGATAGATACATTTAGAGTGAGTGATTGTGAATGAGAGAGAGAGCGTGTGTGTGAGAGTTAGTGTGTGTGTAAGGTCAACGTCAGGTTTAGGGCACTCTGACCTGTGTGATATATTGGTCCAGCCATACCTAATTTTGGGTCTATTGTTTTTTTGTTTTTCCAGCTGTGGGTAAATTGCCATGTCCTCGTCTTGTTTGCTCAGCTATTCCTAAGGTTTATACCGAAATATGTTGTTAAATCTTAAACCTTGGCATCAATACGACACAGATGCATAAAAGATTCATATGTTTTCATTAATTATCTATAAATCAGTTGCTAAGAGATACAATTTACCATCAGCTGAAATGAAAGCGACTATAGTAACGAGCATATAATACACTACTGTATGCACCAGGTAAAATTGAATACCATAGTCTCTACCACACTCATAAGAATTTGTGGACCCTCATTGATAAAAAGATACACGAAATAAATACGCCCATCCACCATATTTAATAATGATGAGGTAACTAAATAGAGTCTAGGGTAATTATTCAACTAAGATGGCAGCCTTTTTTTTTCTTACCACCCTTATTTAACCAATGTCTAATGACAAATAAAGTAATTTGCAGCGGTAAAGACATATATTGCGGTGACTAGTAGTGTAAGACAAAGCTATAGACAACACAGATAATTATATCCCATACGTGACCTAAAATAAATAATGTCCAGTAAAGGTTATTATACAGTACACTGTACCGATACATGAAACCCACCTGCACATAAAACATTAACCCCTTCAGCACGATGACGTCTTCTTACATATGATTCTGGCTAAAAAATGACAACTATATTCAGTTTCAGAATGACCTATTTTATTCAGTTTTCTGTTTTAGATCGTATTTACGTCTATGAGTCCTAGAGGTAGAATATAAGCTAAAAGCAAAATCGCATAATGGTAACCTGAATATGATGAAAATTGCATCATCGTGGTGAAGGGGTTAAGGGGATATGGGTCGTTTTCTGGACCCGTTTCTCCCTCATCTTTTGCCCCATCAGTTTTAAGATTTAAAGATACATGGCCCATTAGTTTGGCGATTATAACACCTATCGCCCCATTTCGTTATAAATTTTAAGACCTTTAGTGTGCCGCCCTAGAGCGGCCCTCTGCAGGTCCCTCAACGTAAACGTAGTGTCATTTAGCTGTCGATTTTGGTCAATATATACGAGATGCACCACAGCTATTTTCATTTTGTTTTGTTTTATGTGTTATTTTTATGGTTTATAAGCTTTCTAAAATAAAATTATTTCATGGAAATTAGTATTTACCCATTATCCAAGAATCTAAAACCACGGGCCCCCGATAGTGGTCAGGGCTATGAAGAATAAGGTAAATTGAGTGGTAAAAAGCGTATAAAGTGAATATATTGCATTTGTAGATAAAAGTTGGCTCGGGTTTGTGTATTTTTGAGACCAATAAAACCCGATTTTTTGAAAACCTGTCCCTCTTTTGACGATAGTTGGCTCGGATTTCACGAGGTGGAATGGGTAATAGCCTATGTTATAAAAATAGAGTAAACTTTTAGGAGACATTAGCCTAACCTAACAACCTTACCTAACTTATCCTAGTATTATAGGTGGGGGTTGCCGCCCCCACACCCCCGCTGGTTGGGTAACAGTGCAAAAAACACAGTATTATGGGACATGCCTTACTCCGGTAACGAGTGGCAGCGAGAGGGCCGAGAGGTTTACAACAATAACATGAGTGCGGCGGCGGACGTAAGTTGAAATAAGAAATCATCGTATTTATTACCCATTAATTTCCGGAAGTTTAAACATATGCGAAAAATTTGGTTCAATGTTATTTTAATACCACGAATTTTGTTGATATATTTGAAGATAAATATTGAATCTATATTATGCTCTAAAGATCATAAGAAAATTTGTTTTAACCCTCGGCAAAACTTAATAAAAAAAGTATGGCACTAAAAATGTCTTTTTCGTAACAAGGTTGTCAATACGGTACTTCCAGTTATCGATACCTCTAAAGATCATATGAAAATTTGTTAAACCCTCGGAAAAACCTAATATAAAAGTATGGTATTAAAATTTAATTTTCGTAACAAGGTTGTCAATACGATACTTTCCCATTATCAATGTACAACCAAACCTGAAGATTGCAGAGCAAACACCGTAGACTTCATCGACTCCTCTTTCACCTTGTATAATCGACAGCCAATTTATTTATTTTTTTTAACCAAGGGATTAGTACTCAACCAGCGGGGGTGTGGGGGCAGCAGCCCCCACCCATAATACTAGGTTAGGTTAGGTAAGGTAGTTAGGTTAGGCTAATGTCTTTTCAAATCACTCGGGGGCGTGTCTCAACATCGATCAATAGGCCTAATGGGGAAAATAGGTTTTCCCGAGATTTCTAATTAATTACAAACACTATATATTGATGCAAATGAAAACAAACAATTATAAAAAAACACTCGGGAAAATTCGTGGTATTAAAATAACATTTTTCCAAAAATTCTTAATATTTATGTTACTTTGCCATCACCCATTAAGATTGCGCTGCTATCTGTGGTGCGGCTCGTAAATATTGTCCTCGATTTTTTCCTGGCGAGCGATAGTGAGACTGTAAACTTAAGAGGAAATGGCCTTCGGCCGGGACATTTATCTACCAAAATTATTCCAAATTTATCTTGTAGGGGTGTTTTTTAAGCTTAATGGAGGTCTAGCAAGGAAACTAAATAAGGAAAATATTACCGAAACTACAACTAATTTTCCCATTGTTTTTCTTTTTGCCTTTGGATACAGGCCCCTCACCCCCCCATGAATTATTGAAATCAGCATCTATTTTAACAGTAAGGGGCTTAACAAGAGTTTCACTGCCGTCAATAGGGAGAAGTATAGGGAGATATGTTTTTTGTTTTTACAGTGCTTTATATAGTGCACGTAAAATGTACAGTATCTCCGGAGGTTGAAACAAATGTTAATATGATCTGTGCAACATCCTTATACTATAATAGCCTTCATATAGTGAGAAATAATTAGTGGTAGTTTCGGTAATAAGTACCATAAAAAATATATGTATAAATTAATAAATTGACCAAAAAAATAGAGCCGCTATCCCCTTAAAAAAGTCCAATTTACCCTTTCTAACCCCACAAGAAAACGGAAACAAAACAGAACATATCCTCAATGTGAGCCTTCTGCCGTCCAAGCCCCCCTTACACCTCGGGGAGGATAGTAGTACCTAACTGTCGTGTAGAGATGACACTCACTAACCCAAGTTAGTTAAAATACGGCTTCAGAGGCTATCAACAGTTCTGGATAATTAAGCCAGCACACTGCAATAGTCAAGCATAGCGTCAGGACTGGTGCCCCTTTTCGACAACCCCAGTCTTTTGTGTGTCCCAAGTCTTACTGTAGGTGAATGAAGCTCGATCTATTTCAAAATCGTATTTCAGTGAATAGAGTTGGAGGGAGTAAATTGAGGCTTCACTAAGTTCATAACCTAATAACAATTGAAATACTGTCTTAAATATAATAATCACTTAAGTAGAGTGATATACCGGAGGAGATAGGGGCATGACATTGAATACAGTCATGAGCCATAGTACCTGCACACACAACTGAATCTGTGTCGAACCCAAGCGAGACAAGCTAAAGTTATGTTATATCTCAGACGATTCACAACTTGGCTTTAAAATTCAAACATTCAAATGGGTAGGCATTTAGCTGTACTTTTAGGACATTGCCTACACTATAACAAACAAAGAGTAACAAACTGAATGAACATAATGTGAAAGATCACTTTATATCACTTTCTAAAAAATTATCGTTTATTGTTATACTGTATATTTCGTTGACCAATGCGTCGCGTCACACCAACCCCGGAACCAGATATATTATTAACACACTAATGTGTTCGATCAGTTACCTCAGAGAATAGCAACATTGAATAAATTCACATTATGAGCGAGCCTAGTGAAGTGTGTGGTGACATGAACAGTGATGTGATTGATGAGGAGAGTGGTGACATGAATGATGAGGTGAGTGATGACATGAGTGGTGAGGTGAGTGATGACATGAGTGGTGACATGAGTGGTGAGGTGAGTGATGAGGTGAGTGATGACATGAGTGATGACATGAGTGGTGAGGTGAGTGATGACAAGTGGTGAGGTGAGTCATGAGATAAGTGATGACATGAGTGATGATATGAGTGGTGACATGAGTGATGACATGAGTGGTAACATGAGTGATGGCATGAGTGATGACATGAGTGATGAGGTGAGTGGTGACATGAGTGATGACATGAGTGATAACATGAGTGATGAGGTGAGTGATGACATGAGTGATGAGGTGAGTGGTGACATGAGTGATGAGGTGAGTGGTGACATGAGTGATGAGGTGAGTGGTGACATGAGTGATGAGGTGAGTGGTAACATGAGTGATGAGGTGAGTGGTGACATGAGTGATGACATGAGTGATGAGGTGAGTGGTGTCATGATTGATGGCATGAGAGATGACATGAGTGATGACATGAGTGATGAGGGTCAACAGAAACTCTATCAGGGACCAATTTATGAAGATTGGTTGGATAAGGGTAGTTTTCTCTAGAGCCCACCCGCCCTCATAGATATAATGAAGGGAAAACTATATACCGGTATTGTAAAGGCAGGCAGGCAGGCAGGCAGGCAGGCAGGCAGGCAGGGAGGTAGGGAGGCAGGCAGGCAGGCAGGCAGGCAGGCAGGCAGGGAGGTAGGGAGGCAGGCAGGCAGGCAGGCAGGCAGGGAGGCAGGCAGGCAGGCAGGCAGGCAGGGAGGTAGGGAGGCAGGCAGGCAGGGAGGCAGGCAGGCAGGCAGGCAGGCAGGGAGGTAGGGAGGTAGGTAAGTAGGTAGGTAGGTAGATACGGGTATAAAGTGATGAATAGATTGATAGAAACAAATTATACTGGTATAGAAAGATGGATTGATGGATATTCTAATGTATTAATTTCACTCCCAACACCAAACACCTCCCAATGAAATTAATGAAAGCATGTGATACCCCCGGGATTCGAACCTGGGTTACCACATACAAATCTTATACAATCTAAGCATTACACCATCAAGACAGTTAAAGGTTAAGTACATGACTACGATTTTATGTCTTTAGATAGATAGATAGAATAATAGATAGACACATAGAGACATACAACGACCAATAGATACACAGCAATACATTATACATTATAAACAAGAGGGACACTCGGGATAGCCCACACCACCACCTACGCTGGCGGAGGTATGTGCTCTACCGGTCTCCTCCTAAATGGAATCACTTCTTCCTTGGCAAATATCCTATCTGCCCAATAAATCTCGTGAACATCGATTCATAACTTTGTTGGCAGAGATATGTTCTTTACTTATCACCCCCTAATTTTAATAACTTCTTCCTTGGCGCATATCCTATATCTGCCTACCAAGTTTCGTGAAAATCAGTCCCTAACTTTGGCAAATACCTTATATACAGACAAACAAACAGACAAAAGGAGGCATAAACATAACCTCCATCCAACTATGTATGCGGAGGTAATACAAACAAGAAACAACTGATATACTATACGTCCGTCACGAGGCGGCTTGGGTTAATTAACATGAAAAGGAAGTTAAGGGGGGTCACCGTTTTTTTTTATCTTTTTCTCTTTCTCTGGCTTGTATCCATTCGGCCCTATTCAGCCAACTGTTTTAAAACTTTTATCCCAATCCAGGTGTTGATTTCGTCCTGGCGAGCGATAGCGAGCCATCATTGTGCGTCAGAGGTTCCAGAAACGACAAATCTCGTGGTGCAAGAGCCACCATAGTCGGTAGTGGAAATCAGGCAGGTTAACTTTGTTCCCTTTGGTTTTGCGAACAACTTTGATTTTAGTGTGCAATGTCGTGGAAGAAGCCGTTTAGGAGGAGTAGTGCATCAAAGGTGCCGGAGATGACAAAACGCAGCGAAACGACCTACATAGCAAGGGTAGTGGAAATGCAACCGGTTTATTTTGTTCTTTATTGCTCTGCTAACAACGTTAGTTTTAGTGTTCAGGGTCATGTAGGCAACCGTTTAGGAAGAGTAGTGCATCAAAGGCTCAAGAGAATCGGGAAAATTTAATAAAAGAAAACAGCATGTGAAAATTTAAATCTTGTAAGACTAGCGTAATATCATCCAAGGGTTACGGTTCAAAACTATATTATTACCGGCAGTCTCGGGCCAACTATTATATTCTCTTCACACTTTACACATTTGGCCTCTCCTCTCCTACGCTATTCTGTTATTAGTCCTTCTCTTTCCTCACGTTCCTCTCATTTTGTTCTCCACCTGTTCGATTTTCTGGACCCCCTTTTCCTTCGTGTTTAGCCCCATTAGTTTTGATATTTTACGTCATTCGGCCCATTAGTTTGGCGATTTTAAGACCTTTCGCCATATTTGTCAATATTAAGACCTATAACATTTAGGTGTCGATTTGTTCCTGGCGAGCGATAGCGAGCGTGTATTTTAGGAGGAACTGGCCTACCGAAAAATTTAAAAATTTACCTCGAATGGGGGTCTTGGTGGTGATTCTTTAAGCTTGATAGAGGTTTTGGGAGCAAACTAACTGAAATGACGGGTCTGAAGACGAGCCATCCAAGAAACAGTTGCAGATTAGCCAGTCTGCAACTCCAAGACCCGATAAAGACAAGAAAGCAACAGGAGAAGACAAGAAAAATAGACGAGACACCCCAATTTCCCATGCTCTGATCCCTGGACAAATACACGAGCGACCCCTGCTTGCCCGTGTTCTACGACAACAGCCACCAGCCTCGAGAATGGGAAATGCTCCCCACCAATCAACAGCCTGCTCCGCCCCCCTCACAACAACCAACCACAGGACAGCATTTCCTCAGTCCCCGGATCTTGCTTATAGCTTATAGTGCTTAGGCAGATAAAACATCAACGGCCGGAAGTCTACAGATACCAATGAACGTAGACAGGAGGGCACCTGATGACGGACCAAGAAAGATAAAAAGCCTCTACCAAGAAAAACTATTAGGTGAGATATAACCATGTCTATGATCCCTGGACAAATACCAGAGCGCCCCTGCTCCCCCGTTTTCTACGACAACAGCCACAGGTAGGGGAGGCCCTCCCAACCAATTAGCCACCTGCTCGGGTGACGCCCCCCCAGCACTCGCCGCCAACCACAACACAACATTTCCTCAGCTCCCGGATATGGAATACACGGGAGAAATGGTTATGCAAATAAAACATCAACGGCCTGAAGTCTACCGATATAAACAGATATAGACAAGAGGACACATTGTGACAGACCGGGAGATATAAGAAACCTCTACCAAGAACAACCATTAGGCGAGCTATAACAATGTTTGTTTGGGAATGTAGCTCATGGACGAGTCCGTACACATCCCATTTCTCCATTATTAGACTAGATAACTAGCACGTAAGTAATTGATAGACTACCTAGTATATATGTATCAATGTACACAGCCACTATGTATACCTACGATAAGTAATTACCTCACAACTTCATCACACCCATTTCCCCATGTCCCTCTGATCTTGAAAACCTGTACACGAGAGTCAAGGAAAAAGCCGCACATTATCTCAAGAAAATTGTGGGGAAGTATGCAAACTACACGAACAATACTATTCAACCCCTACCCCGGAACCGAGTAGCTAATTACCAGTGTAGCTTGTACCAGCCACGCCCTACCCACCTGAAGTGCTGCTCGACGACGCCCTACCCGCCGGAAGTGCTGCTCGACGACGCCCTACCCACCTGAAGTGCTGCTCGGGTGACGCCCTACAAACCTGAAATGCTGCACCTCGGACGTACGACCGACGTTGGCCAGACCTGCACTCTCTTTCCCTGCACTCCAAATATTCCCTAAGTGTTCTGTGTGTTTTCGTTGTGTTATTGTTGTAGGTAGAGTAAGGTATGTGATCCGTGTTGTGCTAATTACCTCTGAGATCTGTGCCCAAGATCCTTAATTGCGTACTGCGTTAATCCTTCTGAAACTTACATACCATCTGTGTTAAAACTGTGTATAAGTCTTAAACCTATTATTTGATTAATTTTCTACAGAACGTCTTACGCATACGTTATATAGTTCTGTTCAGTTATTCATTTTGCCACACGCTCACACATCTTACTATATATGTATTCTGTTATGTATTTTGCGAGACCTACGCCCATTTTTATAACAAATTTACCTTAACATACTTAATTTTTATCCCTCTGATCATCCCTGTGAAACCCTATTTCCCCCAACTTCCCTGATTTCGTTCGATTACATAATCAACCTTGTAATTATTTTATGAATTCGTATTGATGTTCATTTAATTACTGATGTAAGTAATTCTGATTCTTCATGCTCAGGAATTCCAGCATTGCATAGATTCTGTTACTTAGTTCCCCATCACTTACCATACACCTTTTATTCTAGTGTATGATCATTATAAGACTCTGTTAATTCATTCAGACCTCTTGAGAATACTGATATTAGTATATCTTTAGCATAACTTCGTCGTATGTGCCCTCATTCTTTTGTTAATTAATATCTTGTGAATTATCCTTTTACGCTTTTAAATCATTAGCGTTTCCAGAGCATTCGTTGACTAACTTCATTTAGTTAATTATAATTCGCTCTCCCATGTAATTAAATAGATTTATTTATAGTTCATTCATAATTATACGCAAACTTTATATCTGAATTCCTCGGCTCGTTTTGTTATTCTTACATACGATCGTTGACGTGAATATAAGATATTCATTAAAAATTACATAATTTAGTTTACGAACTTAATCTTTTGTGCATTTATTTAATTAACCTTCTACCACCAATCTTAGAGAAATATTATTTAAATTACAATTCTAGTTGCATTAACTTTGAAGTTAATTTCCACCACCACAGTCCAGTACATGACCTGAACTCAACAATTTAAGTAGGAAGGTCACTTGAGAATACCGCAGCTACCTTTGTGGCGCGCCCCTCTACCGTGTGACTCCCACAGCCTACCTGGGTGTGTATTTTGCCGTACATGACCTGAACTCAACAATTTAAGTAGGAAGGTCACTTGAGAATACCGCAGCTACCTTTGTGGCGCGCCCCTCTACCGTGTGACTCCCACAGCCTACCTGGGTGTGTATTTTGCTCTCAATGCACCCCGTATCTCCCATACTGAGACTGTGATTTGTTTCTTTATTTTGATTCTCATTCAGGTAAGACACTCGACTCATATCGATTGTTATTAGTCTATCTATCTATCTATCATCTATTGCCTGACGCCGTGATCCCCGAAGGGGTGGCCACGAACGAACCGCCCCCATGCACCTCTGTCCCCAGTCAGTCGACGCCCCTCCCACCAACCAGCACCGCCTTCGTTCATGTACTTCCTCACTCGATCCTTCCACCTCTCATTCGGTCTACCTCTCCCTCTCTGTCCCTCCACCTCGCTCTCGTACACCCTCTTAGTCATTCTCTCGCTTTCCATACGTTCCATAATTATGGCTGAACCATCTCAAGTTGTTCCTTTTCACACTTTCCAGCACATCTACCTCCACACCACACCTCCTTCTTACTTCCTCATTAGTCTGTCTATCCCTCCATGTAACTCCGCACGCACTCCTTAAGTAATTAATTTCCACTGCTCTCACTCTTGGTCTGAGTCTCTCAACCAACGTCCATGCTTCGCTTCCGTAAGTCAGTTTCGGGATTACCACACTGTCATGCAAGGACTTCTTCACTTCCATACTGACCACCCTATTTCTTGTTACTGCTTTTAGCGTTCCTACAACCCTCTTCCCCAGTTGTACCCTCTCCCGAAATTCTTCATCCATAGTCCCATCTTTACTCAACACACTGCCAAGATACTTAAAAGAGTTGACGATCTCCATAGCCTGACCGTTCAGCTTCACCTCACACTCTGTGACTTCGCCCCTTTCGAAGACCATAACCTTGCTCTTCCCCGCATTTACCTTCAAATTCCGTTTTTCGCACACTGTTCCAAACTCATTTACCAGGCCCTGCAACTCCCATTCATTATCACTCATCAGAACTGTATCATCCGCAAACAGCAGTATAGGTAGCTTCCACTCAATTCCCTCCCTTTTCAGCGATACACCAACATCCACTGCTCTTAATTGTATTTCTTTCATGCCTCCATCCATATATACAGCAAACAACCATGGGGACATCACACACCCCTGTTTCAAACCAACATTCAGGTCATAGAGCTCGCTCTGCTCACTCTCCACACATACTGCCGCCTTTGCACCCTCATACATGCTCTTCATTGCTTTCAGCAACTTGCCCTCTACTCCGTATATTCTAAGTACTTTCTACAAATAAACCTTCTATTTCCACTCTGTCATAGGCCTTCTCCAAGTCCATAAAGGCAACATACACCTTTTGTTTCTTCTCCAGATATTTCTCCACAACACAATTCAGGGTAAAAATCTGATCTACACATCCTCTTCCCTTCCTAAAACCTCCCTGCTCGTCGCCTATCCATTTCTCCGTTCTCACTCTCACTCTCTCAATCACTACCCTACTGTATACCTTCCCTACTACGCTTAGAAGACATATTCCTCGGTGGTTACCACACACTCCTCTTTCCCCTTTGCCCTTATATAGGGGGACTATTATGCCAGTCTTCCAGTCATCGGGTGCAATCCCCTTCTCCCATGCTAGTTTGCACATTTTCCATACCCATTCTATCACTATCTCACCACCATACCTCAACATTTCCCCACACACTCCATCTGTTCCTGGTGCTTTCCCCAACTTCACTCTTTTCATGGCTTCCCACACTTCTGACCTCCTGATCCCCACCTCCTCCTTCACTACTTCTCTTCTTCTCCCTCCCATACCATATCCAGCTATGTTTGCTGGCTCTTTATTCCTTACATTTAGCAACTCACTGAAGTACTCCCTCCATCTTTTGACTCTCTCTTGCTTCTCGGCTAGCATTCTCCCATTCTTATCTTTCACACCCTTACTGCTTCCCCTGCTACCTTCCCTAACTTTCTTGACTTCTTTCCAGATCAGTTTCTTACACTCCCTCCATTTTACACTCAGACTCCTTCCAAATTCCTCATCTACTCTTCTCTTACTTTCCTTCACTACTCTCTTCACCACCCTCTTACTCTCCACGTACCTCGATTGTTTCTGTCTCTCGAAATCTTCATTCCCTCTACTACCCAAGCACTCTCTATATGCTTTCTTCTTTTCTTCCACAGCTATTCTTACCTTTTCTGTCCACCATGCTGTACCTTTCACTCCCTTCCCTCTTCTCCTCACTCCACACACCTCCTAACATGCTGCACAGCTCTCATCCTTAAACACCTTGCTCATCTCCTTCACTTCCTCCATAACTTCCAGGTCGAACCCACCTAATCGTCTTTCCACTGCTCTCCTGTACTCCTCCCTGACTTCCTCCTCCTGCAATCTCTACACCCTCCTCACCATTCCAGCCTCCTCTCGCCTCCCTCCAGCTCTCCTCACCCACTTCTTTTGTATCCTAACCTTAGCTACCACTACATAATGATCAGACAGACCCCCCCCCGGCCCACCCCCCCAATACCCCTATACACCCTAGCATCCATCACTGATTTCTTCATTCGTTCATCCACACATACATAACCAATCAATGACTTTCGTTCCACCACTGTCTTATCCTTCATCGTCAACATCCATTTCCACGTGTACCTGTGGATTATTCTGTGTCGGAAGAAGGTGTTGGCTATCCACAGCCTCCTCCCCACACATACGTCCACAAGTGCACTACCATTCCCATTCACCTCTGATGGTACCCCCCACCCTCCCACCACTCTGTGTGTGTGTATGAGAATGAGTGAGTGACTGTATGAGAATGAGTGAGTGACCGTGTGCGTGTGTATAAGAATGAGTGAGTGACTGTGTGTGTGTATGAGAATGAGTGAGTGACTGTGTGTGTGTGTATGAGAATGAGTGAGTGACTGTGTGTGTATGAGAATGAGTGAGTGACAATGTGTGTGTGTATGAGAATGAGTGAGTGACCATGTGTGTGTGTATAAGAGTGATACCGCAATTTTTGGCGACTTTAATTTACCTGTGACCAAGTGGGGCGATACTCTTACTTCACACTCCGGACATGACTTGTATACGAACTTGCAAGAGAGTTCGCTTTATCAATTTGTTCGAACGCCGACCCGTGGTAATAACGTTCTTGACATTGTACTTGCAACAAAAGAAGAATTGATAGAGAATTTGAATGTTGGTGATGAATTCAGTAACAGCGACCATCGTACGATAACTTTCACTTTAAAGTTTACTAGTAACGAACCAAATAGTAGCATCGAAAAAGTCCCTAATTTCAAGAAAGCAAACTTCCATAAACTTAGAGCTATGTTTAAAGAAACTGACTGGAGCTTTTTAATTAACAATAACGACATAAATACATCTTGGAAGTTATTCGAAACCACTTACCTAAAAGCAGTGCAAGACTGCATACCATCGAAAATACGGCGTCCAGGCCATAATAATAAGCCCAAATGGTGGAATAAAGATATTTCAAACTGCCTGCTTGCTAAATAAATTTGCTAATGATAGATTAAAATCCTCACAAAATGACGAAGAATGGGTGAAATTTGTAGAGCTACGACGCAAAGCCAAAAAGTTAATTAAGCAAAGTAAAAAGACCTTAAAGCAAATGGATAGGCGACGAGCAGGGAGGTTTTAGGAAGGGAAGAGGATGTGTAGATCAGATTTTTACCCTGAATTGTGTTGTGGAGAAGTATCTGGAGAAGAAACAAAAGGTGTATGTTGCCTTTATGGACTTGGAGAAGGCCTATGACAGAGTGGATAGAGAAGGTTTGTGGAAAGTACTTAGAATATACGGAGTAGAGGGCAAGTTGCTGAAAGCAGTGAAGAGCATGTATGAGGGTGCAAAGGCGGCAGTACATGTGGAGAGTGAGCAGAGCGAGTTCTTTGACCTGAATGTTGGTTTGAAACAGGGGTGTGTGATGTCCCCGTGGTTGTTTACTGTATATATGGATGGAGTCATGAAAGAAATACTATCAAGAGCAGTGAATGTTGGTGTATCGCTGAAAAGGGAGGGAATTGAGTGGAAGCTACCTATACTGCTGTTTGCGGATGATACAGTTCTGATGAGTGATAATGAATGGGAGTTGCAGGGTCTGGTAAATGAGTTTGGAACAGTGTGCGAAAAACGGAATTTGAAGGTAAATACGGGGAAGAGCAAGGTTATGGTCTTCGAAAGGGGTGAAGTCACAGAGTGTGAGGTGAAGCTGAACGGTCAGGCTATGGAGATCGTCAACTCTTTTAAGTATCTGGGCAGTGTGTTGAGTAAAGATGGGACTATGGATGAAGAGGTGCGGGAGAGGGTGCAACAGGGGAAGAGGGTTGTAGGAACGCTAAAAGCAGTAACAAGAAATAGGGTGGTCAGTATGGAAGTGAAGAAGTCCTTGCATGACAGTGTGGTAATCCCGACACTGACTTACGGAAGCGAAGCATGGACGTTGGTTGAGAGACTCAGACCAAGAGTGAGAGCAGTGGAAATGAATTACTTAAGGAGTGCGTGCGGAGTTACATGGAGGGATAGACAGACTAATGAGGAAGTAAGAAGGAGGTGTGGTGTGGAGGTAGATGTGCTGGAAAGTGTGAAAAGGAACAACTTGAGATGGTTCGGCCATATGGAACGTATGGAAAGCGAGAGAATGACTAAGAGGGTGTACGAGAGCGAGGTGGAGGGACAGAGGGGGAGAGGTAGACCGAATATGAGGTGGAAGGATGGAGTGAGGAACTACATGAACGAAGGCGGTGCTGGTTGGGGGGAGGGGCGTCGACTGACGGGGGACAGAGGTGCATGGGGGCGGTTCGTTCGTGGCCACCCCTTCGGGGATCACGGCGTCAGGCAATAGATAGATAGATAGATAGAAAAGACCTTAGAGTTACATATTGCGAATCAAAGTAAAACAAACCTGAAAGAATTCTATAGTTATATCAGAAAGAAAAAAGTAGTTACTTCAACTGTTGGACCGTTAGTCGATGAAAATGGAGAATACACCAAAGACGAAGTACAAATGAGTAATGCCCTCAATACCTTCTTTGCATCAGTTTTTACAACAGAAGACCTCGGTGATATCCCTACACCATCGCCGATTCAGATTGATAATTCAGATGTTCTAAGCAATATCACCGTTACAGAGAGAGAAGTATTGAATTGTTTAGATAAACTCAAGGTAAATAAAACGCCTGGACCTGATACAATCTCGCCTAGAGTTCTAAAGGAAGCTAAGGATGAGCTCTCCAAACCACTGACATTACTATTCAATAAATCCTTGCAGTCTGGAACTATGCCCGATCAGTGGAAGCTAGCCAACGTAACACCGATATTAAAAAAAGGCAGCAAATCCCTACCCTGTAACTATCGTCCAATTAACTTAACCTCAATTGTATGTAAAATGCTAGAAACGGTCATACGAGACACTCGTAAATCACTTCGAGGAAAATAACATACTTAAAGATACTCAACACGGCTTTCGTAAAAAACGTTCCTGTTTAACAAACCTCTTAGACTTCTTCCACGATATCCTCAACCTCTACGATGAGAGTAAAGCTGTAGATATTATATACCTTGATTTTCAAAAGGCCTTTGACAAAGTTCCCCACAAACGTTTAATGCTAAAACTAAAAGCGCATGGAATACAAGACGGTGTGTTGAAATGGATAGAAAATTGGCTCGGCAACAGAAAGCAAAGAGTAGTCATAAACGGTAAGGCATCTAAATGGACCAATGTAAGTAGCGGGGTACCCCAGGGATCGGTACTAGGACCAATTCTCTTTCTAATTTACATCAACGACATAGATGAGGGTCTCACCTGTACAATCTCAAAATTTGCTGACGATACAAAAATTGCAAATAGCGTATTCTCAAAAGAACAAGTTGACGATATGCAACACAATCTAGATAAATTGTCATGTTGGGCCCAAATTTGGCAAATGAGTTTCAATGCGGATAAATGTAAAGTACTACATATCGGATACCTAAATGAGAAAGCAAACTATTCGATGAATGGCACTCAGCTTAGGAATGTAAAAAACAGAGAAACCGATCTGGGAGTAACAATATCGAGTAACCTAAAACCGAGTCAACAATGTTCAGAAGTTGTTAAGAAGGCAAACAAAATAATTGGCTTTATAGGCAGGTCATTTGAGCATAAATCCAAAGAAGTTATCCTAACCCTTTACAATTCCTTAGTCCGACCTCTTCTGGAATACTGCGTTCAATCGTGGTGCCCTTATTACCAAAAAGATATAAACAAGCTAGAACGAGTTCAATGTACAGTAGAGTTACCAAAATTATACCTAGCCTAAAGAACAAACCATACGAAGAGCGTCTTAGAGAATTAAATCTATTTCCTTTAACCCAGCGCAGATTAAGAGGTGACTTAATTCAAGTGTTCAAAATCATCAAAGGCATCAACAATATGAACTGTAGTAAGTACTTCACTATCGACCAATCTAATTACACGCGGGGAAACGGTTGCAAAATTATTGGTAAATCTTTTAACTCGCACGAATCTAAGAATTTCTTCTTCAATCGAGTTGTCAACTTGTGGAATGGGCTTCCCCGAAACGTTATAGACTGCATCACCGTTGATTCATTTAAACTCCGCCTAGACAAATATCTCGCATCAAACCCGCGACTGACTGCGTTTGTAAATGAATAACTTTATTTTATCCCCCCTCAGTTAGTAACCTATCTGTCCTCTACTAGCTTCCTAATCCTGCCACGGACATTAGTTCCAGGGCAGTAATTCCCTTTCCAATGTTCCCTTACCCACTCTAAACCACTGTTTGGACACTTGATCCTCAGTGTTTTGGAGGACAAGCAACCTAGAAGGGTCACTAGATCTGTTGTTGCTTGATTTCCTTTGTACTCCTTTGTACACTCCCTCAACTTTCCTATCACCCACCTTACCATTCACCTCTGATGGTACCCCCCACCCTCCCACCACTCCCTCAACTTTCCTATCACCCACCTTACCATTCACCTCTGATGGTAGCCCCCACCCTCCCACCACTCCCTCAACTTTCCTATCACCCACCTTACCATTCACCTCTGATGGTACCCCCCACCCTCCCACCACTCCCTCAACTTTCCTATCACCCACCTTACCATTCACCTCTGATGGTACCCCCCACCCTCCCACCACTCCCTCAACTTTCCTATCACCCACCTTACCATTCCCATTCACCTCTGATGGTACCCCCCACCCTCCCACCACTCCCTCAACTTTCCTATCACCCACCTTACCATTCACCTCTGATGGTACCCCCCACCCTCCCACCACTCCCTCAACTTTCCTATCACCCACCTTACCATTCCCATTCACCTCTGATGGTACCCCCCACCCTCCCACCACTCCCTCAACTTTCCTATCACCCACCTTACCATTCACCTCTGATGGTACCCCCCCCCCTCCCCCCACTCCCTCAACTTTCCTATCACCCCCCCTACCATTCCCCTTCACCTCTGATGGTACCCCCCCACCCTTCCACCACTCCCTCATCTTACCTATCACCCACCTTACCATTCACCTCTGATGGTACCCCCCACCCTCCCACCACTCCCTCAACTTTCCTATCACCCACCTTACCATTCACCTCTGATGGTACCCCCCACCCTCCCACCACTCCCTCAACTTTCCTATCACCCACCTTACCATTCCCATTCACCTCTGATGGTACCCCCCACCCTCCCACCACTCCCTCAACTTTCCTATCACCCACCTTACCATTCATAAGGGTTAGTAAGGGTTATTATTTCTATGTTCATGTTCCATCTTTGTTGCCATTTTATTTACTGATATCTATAACCACAGTTGAAGAGCAGTTGCTCCCCATTCATGATCTACCATTTATGTGCCATATATTCCTTGCCCGATAGTTCCCATAATTATCCAGGTGAAGCTGCATTCTGAGTTTCAGGTATATATATATCTTTGACTAAACTTGTGTGTAATTGTTATGTGTGTTGTCATTGAGTTCCGGGCTATATTAAGGTCTATAAGTCCATAATTGGATTTTTGTGGAGACTATAATTCACGAGTTGTAAATATTACAACCCGCCATAACAATAACATTAAGATTATTGATAGTGATATACCTCTCCATCCATGCTAGTATTAGATGAGTTATTACCATCATTATTACATTCTCTTCACACTTTATACATCTGGCCTCTCCTCTCCTACGCTATTCTGTTATTAGTCCTTCTCTTTCCTCACGTTTCTCTCATTTTATTATCTACCTGTGATATTCAGCTTCTTATTAACCCCTTCTGTACCGATGCCGTCCTTTTAACTTTATTCTGGCTACTATTAACCCCCTCAGACAGGAATAGTTAACTTACTGACGGGTTGACAGACCGCCCGGTATTTCCCCCACATGAGTCAATCCCGCACTGAGGGACCGTTAGGAGTCGGAGGAATTTGAGGTTGCCATCAATCAACAGATTATGATCTAACTTACCTAACTTACTGAGCTCAAAATGACTCAGAAGCGTCATATTACTTAATATTGAGCTATTTCACTAGGCTCATATGACGCGATCGCGTCATATGATACATTTGGGTGGAACCGCCATATGACGCGATCGCGTCATATGAGACGGAGAGGGTTAAGACGATTTTATTCAGTTCAAAACGGGTCTCCAACAATGAACAGGCCTCGAACTATCTCACTTCACCATTTTTACTACAACAGATTGTCTTTAAAATGCACAAAATCGTCTAAATATAGCTAGAACCAAGTTAAAGGGAAACCGACCGTTTGTTTGGTCATTCATTCCTTTATTTCTTAGTTTCCTCACTAGGCCTCCATCAAGCTTTAAACAAAAAACCCTAGACCCCCCTTCAAGATAAATTTGTACATTTTTCGATAGAAAAATTTCCCGGCCGAAGGCCGGTTTCTCCTAAAATTTCAGGCTCGCTATTGCTCGCCAGGAAAAAATTGATAACTAAATGGTACGAAAGGTCATAAAATTGGCAAAGACATGGGGAGAAATGTGTTAAAATCGCCAAACTAATGGGCCGAACGTCTTAACTCTTTCAGACTTATATGACGCCACCGCGTCATCAAAAACTCATATGACGCTACCGCGTCATATGGACTTATCTTCATAATTCTAGAATAAGTTATATGATGCCCTAGCATCATTTGGAGCTCAGTAAGTCCGGTAAGTTAGATGAAGATCTGTCGGTTGGTGGCAACCCCAGGTTTCTCCGACAATTCTAGACAAAACAAGGTTTTGACAGTTGTGTGGCGACCGGTAGCGAGCCAGCATATATATATTTTTTGTTTTGACTGCAAGCTAAATTTGTAAATTTTTCGATAGAAAAATGTCTCCAGTGTAGCCGGATTTCTCCATACAATGCTGGCTCGCTATCGCTTGCCAAGAAAAAATCAACACCTCGATAGGGATAAACGTCTTAAAAATGTAGGCTGAATGGGGCCGAATGGATTCAGGCCAAGGAGAGGGAGATAAAGAGAAAAAAAGCGAGGTGGGCTCCCTTAAATTTAGTTGGTGAAATAAGGCCCCAAGAAGAATGAGAATATGTATACTGGGAATATCATAGAATATGTATACTGGGAATATCATAGAATATGTATACTGGGAATATCATTGAATATGTATACTGGGAATATCATAGAATATGTATACTGGGAATATCATAGAATATGTATACTGGGAATATCATAGAATATGTATACTGGGAATATCATAGAATATATATACTGGGAATATCATAGAATATGTATACTGGGAATATCATAGAATATGTATACTGGGAATATCATAGAATATGTATACTGGGATTACCATAGAATATGATTGTATACTGGGAATATCATAAAATATGTTTACTGGGAATATCATAGAATATGTATACTGGGAATATCATAGAATATGTATACTGGGAATATCATAGAATATGAATACTGGGAATATCATAGAATATGTATACTGGGAATATCATAGAATATGTATACTGGGAATATCATAGAATATGTATACTGGGAATATCATAGAATATGTATACTGGGAATATCATAGAATATGTTTACTGGGAATATCATAGAATATGTATACTGGGAATATCATAGAATATGTATACTGGGAATATCATAGCATATGAATACTGGGAATATCATAGAATATGTATACTGGGAATATCATAGAATATGTATACTGGGAATATCATAGAATATGTATACTGGGAATATCATAGAATATTTATACTGGTAATATCATAGAATATGTATACTGGGAATATCATAGAATATGTATACTGGGAATATCATAGAATATGTATACTGGGAATATCATAGAATATGTATACTGGGAATATCATAGAAGATGTATACTGGGAATATCAGGGCGGGTGTCCAACTCCGAAAGGAGTTGAAATAGGGGAGCTATCCCTCCGCCAAAGGTGGCTTTCTAGGGCCTTTCCTAGCTGATGCTGAGAGGATTGGGTTCTAGTCATGTGGTGATGGGCTGGTCTATCGGAGTGAGAGCTGAGCGGTCTCTGCCATACCCATAGCTTACTCTGACTGATCCTTTTGCTTGTATGTCTTCTAGATCTCAAGTGACGGCGTCTTTTCCGTGGATCGACCTCCCTACTGCCAACCTAAAAGTTGGCAGATTGGGAGCCAGAGCGTCACATTTTTCCCTTGCCCCTCAACTTTCCCTTCATAATTGCTGAGGGGCACAGGGCCTTGGGTGGGGCTTTGGTTTCCCGGGCGTTTCCGCGCCCTCCTCAGCTCCCTGCCTTGGAGTGGCTTCGGTCGGTCGGGCTTTGTTAGTGGTAAGCAGGGAGGGTTTTGTGGGGGCACTCTATGGCCTTGGCCTTGCTCGGGACTTTGGGGCTGTTCGGCCAGGCAGTCTGGGGAACAACAACAACAACAACAACAACTGGGAATATCATAGAATATGTATACTGGGAATATCATAGAATATGTATACTGGGAATATCATAGAATATGTATACTGGGAATATCATAGAATATGTATACTGGGAATATCATAGAATATGTATACTGGGAATATCATAGAATATGTATACTGGGAATATCATAGAATATGTATACTGGGCATATCATAGAATATGTATACTGGGCATATCATAGAATATGTATACTGGGAATATCATAGAATATGTATACTGGGAATATCATAGAATATGTATACTGGGAATATCATAGAATATGTATACTGGGAATATCATAGAATATGTATACTGGGAATATCATAGAAAAGAATGAGGTTGAGAAATTTTGTATACTATTGATACTGAGAGAGAACGATAGTAAGAGTAAGAGTGTGTGAGAATGAGTAAGAGTGTGAGGGTCTGAGAGAGAGTGAGAGAGAGTCAGAGTCAGTAAGGTAAGAGTTCTCAGGTATAGCTTCACTCACTGTTTACAAAAATTACCATAATAAAAGCTTGCAAATATAGAAGTTTCCCTCTTAAGGGAGGTCACCGGCATTTTTTGATCTTTCTCTCTTTTTCTCTCTTTCGCTGGCTTGTGTCCATTCGGCCCCATTCAGCCAACTGTTTTAAGATGCTTATCCCCATCCAGGTGTCAATTTCTTCCTGGCGAGCGATAGCGATCCAGCGTTGAATGGAGAAATTCTGCTTCGCCAGAGACATTTTTCTATCGAAAAATTTACAAATTTAGCTTGCTGTCAAAATAAAAATATATACTGTATATATATATGCTGGCTTGCTACCGCTCGCCATGGAAAAATTGACACCTGGATGGGGGTAAACGTCTTAAAATAGTAGGCTGAATGGGGCCGAATGAATACAAGCCAAAGAGAGAGGGAGAGAAAGATAAAACAAAAAAACGGTGCCCCCCTTAACGGATCTCTCTCACCTCCCTCCTTTATCGTCCTTCTTCATACGTCCTATTTTCTTCCTTATATATTCCCTTCTTTGTTTCCTCCTCTTGTTTTGCTAGACCTCTGTTCTGCCTTATAATTATTTCACCAAGCATATTAGCTCAGTGTTTGCGATATTTGGATTGGTATCACTTGCATGTTTGCTCTTTTTAAACTAGCAACATAAATAATCACACATACACTCAAGCTTCCTCACTCTCACTCACACACACACAAACTCAAGCTCACCCTCACTCTCTCACACACACATTTTATTATTAAGGTGACAGTTACAAAGTGGTTCTCACACACACACAAGCTCACTCACTCTCTCACACACACACACACACTCAAGCTCACCCTCACTCTCTCACACACACATTTTATTAAGGTGACAGTTACAAAGTGGTTCTCACACACACACAAGCTCACTCACTCTCTCACACACACAAACTCAAGCTCACTCTCACTCTCTCTCACACACACACAAGCTCACTCACTCTCTCTCACACACACACACACACTCAAGCTCACCCTCACTCTCTCACACACACATTTTATTATTAAGGTGACAGTTACAAAGTGGTTCTCACACACACACAAGCTCACTCACTCTCTCACACACACACAAACTCAAGCTCACTCTCACTCTCTCTCACACACACACAAGCTCACTCACTCTCTCTCACACACACACACACACTCAAGCTCACCCTCACTCTCTCACACACACATTTTATTATTAAGGTGACAGTTACATAGTGGTTCTCACACACACAAGCTCACTCACTCACACACACACACACACAAACTCAAGCTCACTCTCACTCTCTCTCACACACACACAAGCTCACTCACTCTCTCTCACACACACACACACACACTCAAGCTCACCCTCACTCTCTCACACACATTTTATTATTAAGGTGACAGTTACAAAGTGGTTCTCACACACACACAAGCTCACTCACTCTCTCACACACACACAAACTCAAGCTCACTCTCACTCTCTCTCACACACACACAAGCTCACTCACTCTCTCACACACACACACACTCAAGCTCACTCTCTCTCACACACACACAAGCTCACTCACTCTCTCTCACACACACAAACTCAAGCTCACTCTCTCTCACACACACACAAGCTCACTCACTCACACTCACACACACACATACAGAAATGCTAAGGTAAGACCCACACCACGTAGCTACTTAAAATTACACACTACACACACACACTACACACACACATACACTACACACACACACACTACACACACATACACTACACACACACATACACTACACACACACACACACTACACACACACACACACACACACTACACACACACACACACACACTACACACACACACTACACACACACACACACTACACACACACACACTACACACACACACACACACACACACACTACACACACACACACACACACACCACGTAACCACCATCTGGACTAAAGAACTGACCCTTGGGCTTGAGATAGTGGAGGCCAAACCAGATAGAGTCACCACCACCATACTATTTTATACTAGTTTATACAACTTTAAGGGGGGATGGCCGTATTTATACAACTTTAAGGGGTGATGGCCGTATTAATGTAATCATATAGGAATCTTTTTAATATATTTCTAGTGTCCTCCCTAGACTTCCATCAGGCTTAAAAAAAAAAAAAAAAAAAAAAAGACCCTCCAAGACAATTTTATAAATTTTTCGATAGAAAAATGTCCCGGCCAAAGGCCGATTCCTCCTCAAATATAGGCTCGCTTTCGCTCGCCATGAAAAAACCCTAAATGGCACAAAATGTCTTAATATTGACAAATATATGGGGTGAAAGCTCTGAAAATTGCCAAACTAATGGGCCGAACATCATAAAAATTGACCCTTGGGCTTCCCGAGATAGTACATTCAGCGGCTCGCTGGTGTAGTGACTAGAGTCTTGGACTTCCACCCAGGTCTCAGGATCGCGCCCACACTCGGCGCATTAAAGTTTTTTCACAAGCACTGAGTCGTTACCGTCCCTCATGAGCAAGGGGATGGGGTAGTAGTACAGAACCCCAATGGATATACGCCTAATCGGCCTTATTGGGCTATTCTTAGCTGGCTTAGCATGCCCTAGCTTTAGGAACTATTATTATTATTATTATCCCTAACCAGATAAAGCCACCACTATAATACTACTTTATACTCATATTATTTATTCCAGCTGATGGTAAGCTAAACCCATAGCTGATGGTAAGCTAAACCCATAGCTGATGGTAAGCTAAACCCATAGCTGATGGTAAGCTAAACCCATAGCTGATGGTAAGCTAAACCCATAGCTGATGGTAAGCTAAACCCATAGCTGATGGTAAGCTAAGCCCATAGCTGATGGTAAGCTAAACCCATAGCTGATGGTAAGCTAAACCCATAGTTGATGGTAAGCTAAACCCATAGCTGATGGTAAGCTAAACCCATAGCTGATGGTAAGCTAAACCCATAGCTGATGGTAAGCTAAACCCATAGCTGATGGTAAGCTAAACCCATAGCTGATGGTAAGCTAAACCCATAGCTGATGGTAAGCTAAATCCATAGCTGATGGTAAGCTAAACCCATAGCTGATGGTAAGTTAAACCCATAGCTGATGGTAAGCTAAACCCATAGCTGATGGTAAGCTAAACCCATAGCTGATGGTAAGCTAAACCCATAGCTGATGGTAAGCTAAACCTATAGCTGATGGTAAGCTAAACCCATAGCTAATGGTAAGCTAAACCCATAGCTGATGGTAAGCTAAACCCATAGCTGATGGTAAGCTAAACCCATAGCTGATGGTAAGCTAAACCCATAGCTGATGGTAAGCTAAACCCATAGCTGATGGTAAGCTAAACCCATAGCTGATGGTAAGCTAAACCCATAGCTGATGGTAAGCTAAACCCATAGCTGATGGTAAGCTAAACCCATAGCTGATGGTAAGCTAAACCCATAGCTGATGGTAAGTTAAACCCATAGCTGATGGTAAGCTAAACCCATAGCTGATGGTAAGCTAAACCCATAGCTGATGGTAAGTTAAACCCATAGCTGATGGTAAGTTAAACCCATAGCTGATGGAAAGTTTAACCCATAGCTGATGGTAAGCTAAACCCATAGCTGATGGTAAGCTAAACCCATAGCTGATGGTAAGCTAAACCCATAGCTGATGGTAAGCTAAACCCATAGCTGATGGTAAGCTAAACCCATAGCTGATGGTAAGCTAAACCCATAGCTGATGGTAAGTTAAACCCATAGCTGATGGTAAGCTAAACCCATAGCTGATGGTAAGTTAAACCCTTAGCTGATGGTAAGTTAAACCCATAGCTGATGGTAAGCTAAACCCATAGCTGATGGTAAGCTAAACCCATAGCTGATGGTAAGCTAAACCCATAGCTGATGGTAAGCTAAACCCATAGCTGATGGTAAGCTAAACCCATAGCTGATGGTAAGCTAAACCCATAGCTGATGGTAAGCTAAACCCATAGCTGATGGTAAGCTAAACCCATAGCTGATGGTAAGCTAAACCCATAGCTGATGGTAAGTTAAACCCATAGCTGATGGTAAGCTAAACCCATAGCTGATGGTAAGTTAAACCCTTAGCTGATGGTAAGTTAAACCCATAGCTGATGGTAAGCTAAACCCATAGCTGATGGTAAGCTAAACCCATAGCTGATGGTAAGCTAAACCCATAGCTGATGGTAAGCTAAACCCATAGCTGATGGTAAGCTAAACCCATAGCTGATGGTAAGCTAAACCCATAGCTGATGGTAAGCTAAACCCATAGCTGATGGTAAGTTAAACCCTTAGCTGATGGTAAGTTAAACCCATAGCTGATGGTAAGTTAAACCCTTAGCTGATGGTAAGTTAAACCCATAGCTGATGGTAAGCTAAACCCATAGCTGATGGTAAGTTAAACCCTTAGCTGATGGTAAGTTAAACCCATAGCTGATGGTAAGTTAAACCCTTAGCTGATGGTAAGTTAAACCCATAGCTGATGGTAAGCTAAACCCATAGCTGATGGTAAGTTAAACCCTTAGCAATTGATTACTAGCGAGTTTAAGGGACCTATAGCCTGTTTTGTGTGTGTGTGTGTGTGTGTGTGTGTGTGGTTTTGTTTTTATTTATTTTTTAAAGCTAGCGAAATATTGATTCTTTTCCATCTTAAGAGAGGATTTTAGTTAGCTCACTAGACCTCTATCAAGCTTAACAAATATAAAAAAGATCCCTAGACCCCCTTACAAGATAAATTTACACATTTTTCGGTAGATAAATATCCCGGCCGAAGGCCGGTTCCTTCTAAAGTTACAGGCTTGCTATCTCTCGCCAGGAAAAAAATCAAAACCTAAATGGCATGAAAGGTCTTAACATTTATCAAAACATGGGATGAAAGATCATAAAATCGACAATCTAATGGGGCCAAAATCTTAAAATCATAAATCTAACGGAGCTAAACACGAGGGAGAAGGGGGGCCAGAAAACCCCCCAGCCCATCTCCCCTTAAGCCGGTATCACACGAGCGCTCTTTCCCTCAACATATATCCTCAACACTGGTCGGGCAGCTTATGAGATTAACGTTTCAAACATTTCTGCTACCTATATTAATATATCAGCCTAGTTTCCGATACCAGTGCAAAATATTCCAGAAATGTTGCTAGAAAATATTGACAATCGAATGTTGACTATTTTTTTTCTTTGTGAATGAGGGAGACAAAAGGCATAACTGCCTGTAGCGAGTGCCTCCCCCAGAGTTGAAAGAGTGACAGGGCCAAAATCAAGGGACGTTCGAGCCAAAATGCCAGGACACACGGAGTTTGAAGCAATTTAAGTCATAGGAAAAGGGTAAGACTGATTCTGGGAGAGAGTTCCAGAGCTCAGCAGTTGAATAGAGGAAAATCTGAGAATGGCGTTTCACTCTTGGGTTGAAGAGTTGCACAGAGTAGGGGTGGGATTGTGTTGCAAGGCGGGTACTACGTACCCTAGGTAGAGGAGGTGGTGTACACTGGGAAAGCTTCGAGGAACGCTGATCATTGTAGTAGCGATAGAATAGCGAGAGAGATGCAACATTGCGGCGAAAAGAGAGAGATTGCAGAGAGTTGGTGAGTGGACGAGAGTTAATGATATGAAAGGCTTTCCTTTCTACTTTGTCTAGGAGTGCGGTGTGAGAGGATCCTGCCCACACATGTGAACAATACTCAATACAAGGACGCACTGTGACCCTGTACAGAGCAAGAAGCTGCGCAGGGGTAAAGAACCCCTTCAGGCGGTTAAGCACACCCAGCTTCTGGGAAGCTGCCTTAGCGAGACTGGTAATATGGTCCTTCCAAGTGAGAGCAGAAGAAAAAGAGACACCTAAAACATTAAGAGAAGATGAAGGGTTGATTTTTGTATTGTTGAATTGTAAAGGATAGTCCTCTGGGGGTTCCTGATGGGTAGTAAGACGGATAAATTGAGACTTGGAAGCATAAAATGCACCAAGTTTTCTCTACCCCAATTGGAAATAGTAGGTAGATCAGAAGATAAGTGTTTCATGGCTTCATTACGGTTGCTTTTGAGGGACTGCTGGCTGGGGCATTCTGGAACACTAATTGAGTGATGTAAGGTAGATTTTTCTTCATATGAATGGATGGGACTGGATGTATAGTTGAGAAGATCATTTATGAAAATTAGAAAGAGAATAGGAGATAGGACAGAACCCTGAGGAACACCGGAGTTGATAAGATGAGGAAGGAGCGATGGCCGTCCACAACCGCAGCTACAGTATGGAACGGCCGGAAAGGAAATTAGAGACAAAGGCACAGATGGAGGGACAGAAACCGAAGGAGGGCAGTTTGGAAATTAAAGATTTGTGCCAGACTCTATTGAAGGCCTTCGATATGTCTAGTGCAACAGAAAAAGTCTCACCGAAGTCCCAAAAGTTGGATGATCAAGAATTAGTAAGATATGAAAGAAAATCACCAGTAGAGCGACCCTTAACCCGTTGAGCCCCGGCTAGTTATAATATTTTGTTCACCCCAGTCCCAAGCCATTTTCACTTATTTGTTTTTGCTTGCTAAAATGGAAGACAAGGATGAGAAATGAAAAAAAAACAAAAAAAAATCACCTCTGACATTTTTTTTTGGGGGGGGGGCCGGTGGGGGGTTTTGGGGGGGGGGGAGCTTCAAAAAAATTTGTTGAGCCAAAATGGAAGAGAATGGTGAGAAATGAACACACAAATAAAAAAAAACTCATTTCGGTCATTTGGGGGGCGGGGGGGGGGGGTTTCAATAGTTCGTCTCCCCCGCATGACCACCCGCCCGGGAGCACTAGGGTAAAAACTGAGTATGGCATTGTACGGCATACATCCTAAGGAGTATCTCACATAAATCTCAAGCCTCTAGCTCCCATACGACCGGAGTAATGAAGGTTCAAAGTGGCGGTAAACTAGGGGTGTAAACTATCCCCACTAAGCCCACCACCACCAGCCGCGCGGCTGTCTCGGCCCGCTCACACCTACTGGCCCGGCTCCCCCACACACTACGGTACCGCCCCCTCCTATTCTCCCGCCATTTCCTACCTTACGAGCCACGTAAGTGTTTTTTATATGTCGGACGCACGTGATGCGTCGCTGGGAGTTGGTGATCAAAGACTGCCGACGCAACACGTGCGACGCTGGGTCTCAACGGGTTAACACCTTAAGAGCAGGTGGTGGAGTATATTTGACCGTGCCGCCCAGCGTTTTTTTTTTTACCATAAATGGCGTTGTTTCCGTGCAGTTTTTCATGCATAAACAAGAGCCAGAGCATAATACAAGTACATATTCCTGAAAGGGCGTTAATTGAGCTTTCCAATGACACCAGAACCATCCTTCTACGATCACTGGTTGTCTTGCAACGATCGTGCAACCGAAGGGCAAAATCGCTAAAATACAGTAATTTTGTTACATAATTAAGTGTGTAGCGAGTGAGAGAGGGTGGAGTAGTGTGGAGTACATGTCAGTGGGCCCACGACAGTCGTGGCGAGTGGTCATGAGGCAACCTTTGCTCCTCCCACCGCTCAGCTCTCTCTCAGAGCCAATATTGCGCCACAATTGCACACAGACTTAAGTCGGGCCCTGCCACATTGTCCTTTCTTCTCCATATGGACTTAAGTCGGGCCCCGCTAAAGAAGGGTTAAGGAAGCCATACTGGTGATCTGAGAGCAATTTATGAGAAGAGAAATGCTTACGAAATTTGGAAGCAACAATAGTTTCAAAAACTTTAGAGATACAAGAGATAAGAGGAATTGGACGATAGTTGGAGGATTGAGAGCGGTCACCCTTCTTTGGGACAGGTTGAATGAGAACAAGCTTCCAGCAAGAAGGGAAGACGTTAGGAGAGACAGAGACGGAAGACTTTGCCTGGGCAGGGGGTCAGCACGGAAACACATTTTTTTAGTACAACAGGAGGAACACCATCCGGACCGAACACCTTCTTAGTATTAAGCCCAGAGAGGGTAGAAAGTACATCTTTAGAATAGATTAGGATAATAGGCATAAGTAGTAGAGAGGGGGGTGGAGAGGGAGGACTAACACCAGAATCATTCAAGGTAGAGTTTCTAGCAAAAGTTTGAGCGAAGAGTTCAGTGCCTACTAATGCCTAACATCATAATCTCTTCCAAGGATGTAGGCTACTTTCCACCCTCTCTGGGCTTAATACTAAGAAAGTGTAAGGACCGGACGGTGTTCCTCCTGTTGTACTAAAAAACTGTGCTTCTGTGCTGACTCCGTGCCTAGGCAAACTCTTCCGTCTCTGTCTCTCTTCTAACGTCTTCCCTTCATGCTGGAAGTTTACTCTCATTCAACCTGTCCCAAAGAAGGGTGACCGCTCTCAACCTTTCAACTATCATCCAATGGCTCTCATTTCTTGCATATCTAAAGTTTTTTAAACTATTCTTACCTCAAAATTTCTTAAGCATTTAGCTTCCCATAATCTACTCTCAGACCAATAGTATGGCTTCCTCAAGGGTCGCTCTACTGGTGATCTTCTTTCTTATCTCACTAACTCATGATCATCCTCCATTCGGGACTTCGGTGAGACTTTTTCTGCTGCGCTAGATATATCGAAGGCCTTCAATAGAGTCTGCCCCAAATCCAACATTTCCAAATTACCCTCCTTCGGTTTCTATCCCTCCATCTGTGCCTTTGTCTCAAATTCCCTTTCTGGCCGTTCCATAGCTGCGGTTGTAGACGGCCACTGTTCACTTCCTCAGCCTATTAACTCTGGTGTTCCTCTGGGTTCTGTCCTATCTCAAATTATCTTCCTATTATTCATTTATGACCTTCTCAACTGCACCTCCAGTCCCATTCACTCATATGCTGACGACTCTACATTACACTATTCAACTAGCCTTCCACAAAATTATTCACAGCAGGAACTCCAAAACTCATGTAAGGAGGCCATACAAATCTATCTTCTGATCTCTCTATTATTTCTAATCGGGGCAGTGAAAACCTTGTTACTTTCAATGCTTCCAAAATTCAATTACTCATGCATATGTCTACTCGTTGCCCGCTTCCAGAAAACTATGACTTACTCTTCAAAAACATACAAATTAACCCTTCATCTTCTCTTAATATTCTTGGAGGCTCATTTTCTTCTGATCTCTCCTGGAAAGATCTTATTACCACTCTTGCTAAACAAAAACAGTTTCCCAGAAACTGAGTGTGCTCAACCGCCTCCAGGGGCTCTTTACCCCTGTGCAGCTTCTTGCTCTGTACAGGGGCACAGTGCGTCCATATATTGAGTATTGTTCACAGGTGTGGGGAGGATCCTCTCACACAGCACTTCTCGACAAATTTGAAAAGAAAGCCTTCAGTCTCATTAACTCACGTCCACTCACCAATTCTCTGCAGTTTCTCTCTCTTCGCCGCACTATTGCATCTCTCTCACTATTCTACTGCTATTATAATAATCAGTGTTCCTCAGAGCTCTCTCAGTGTATAACACCCCCTCTTCGTAGAGCATGTACCACCCGTCTTGCAACACAATCCCACCCCTAGTCTGTAGTAGTCTCCAACCCAAGAGTGAAACATTATTTTCAATCTTTCTTCTATTCAACAACTAAGCTCTGGAATTTTCTTCCAGAATCAGTCTTTCCCTCTTCCTATGACTTAAATTGCTTCAAACTCTGTATGTCCAGGCATTTTGGCTCAAACGTCCCTTGATTTTGGCCCTGTCACTCTTTCAAATCTGGGAGAGACACTCGCCACAGGCAATTCTGCCTTTTGTATCCCTCACTCACATAGAAAAATAATAGAAAAAGAGGAAAAGGTAAAATAATACAAATTTGATATTCAGATATAACCTGGATATCATTAATCACAACAGACAACATATTTTTTAACCAATGAGAATCTTCATTAAAAACATCCGATTCAATTAGTAAGTTTAATTAAGAGTGTCGCTCAAGCGTAATGGTGATCTTGTCCTTCGCTACACACTTCTCAATAGACCTTAACTAATTAACTCACAGCTTGCCAATCCCGATGCAGTTGCTGAGAGTTGCCAGTCACCCCCTTCCCTCCCTCCCTCCCCCCCTGGTCTTCTACCTACCTCTGTCTATAGGGAGAGTCTTACCAATAACCACCATGTTGCATTCATTAGAATGTAAACAATTCAGTTCTTCCACCATCATCGTGCTCTTTGGCGCATCGCTTTTGATTTATTTGGTCTCTTATTTTGTGAATTCTGCCTCGACTGAAAAAGACAAAACACAGACTGAGCACCAGACGAGGTAGGTATCATGACAGTTTTGGAAACACTACTGGGGGGACATTCCTTATAGAAGTCGCCACCACTGCCGTGGACCACCTCTGTCGCTTAATATTAACGGAAGGACCGGAGAAGTTTGACGCTCATTTAAATACCGGGCCGGTTCAGTCGGATTTCGGTAACTGAGTCGGTGGGTATTGTAAAGTTAGTCCTGAATTGATAGCAACTTAACTTAATAGTAGGATAAAGACCGTCCTTGTAAATATAGGAAGGGGTACACGTTTTTCCTTGAACAATTCTGTATAGGCCTAACACGGAGAGACAAGCAATGTACAACTACTGACAAATGTTCCTGACGCGCGAGCTCTTGCAATTTTCTTAAGGGGACCCACCTCGCTTTTTTTCTCTTTCTCTCCCTCTCTCTTTGGCTTGTAACCATTCGGCCCCATTCAGCCAACTGTTTTAAGACGTTATTATCCCCATCCAGGTGTCAATTTCTTCCTGGCGAGCGATAGCGAGCCAGCATTGTATGGAGAAATCCGGCTTCACTGGAGAAATTTTTCTATCGAAAAATGTACAAATTTAGCTTGCTGTCAAAACAAAAATATATATTTATGCTGGCTAGCGGAAAATATTGACACCTGGATGGGGGTAAACGTCTTAAAACAGTAGGTTTAATGGGGCTGAATGGATACAAGCCAAAGAGAGAGGGAGAGAAAGATAAAAAAAGCGAGGTGAGCTCCCTTAATGCAAATATATCCATTTATATTGATGTGTAAATCAAAATCAGCCATATATAAATAAATCATAGACTCCTTTAAACACTTTCCCACTGATGGGATCTCATACAATTTTCGTCGCGGAGGACGTAGTCTTGTCAATTCGCAACGAATTTGTGCGACGTCAACGATTTTGACCGTTAAAAACCGTTGACCGTTGATGTAGCCGATGTTTAAGACGGAATCGGCGACATTATGCGACGTCATCGGCAAATTGATCGATGGTTCGCCGATGACCTCGGCGAGAACTGTCACATTTGAATAAAATTATGCGAAATAATGCGAAGGATGAACGAATCCTCGGCGTATGTTCTGCGACGTCTTTGGCGAATTAAGCGATGGTTCGGCGAATACCTCGGCGAGATTATCCGAAAACTGTTTGCATATATTTCATGGCACAAACATAAAAACATAAGAAAACGGGAGTCTGCAGAAAGCCGATCGGCCACACAAGGCAGATCCCTGTCACACCCAACCCCAATTACAAGGCCTAATTATAGACCCAACTCACTAATGCCTTGAGAACTGACCTCACCAAAACGGTCAGAGATCAACACAAGATTACGGGGTCTGCAGAGCGCCGATTGGCCCACACCAAGCAGAACCCCCCTCATACCCAACCCAAATCGTCGAAAATGTACAAATTGATCTTAAAATCGCCAAACTAATGGGCAGAACGTCATAAAATATGAAAACTAATGGGGTTAACAATGAGGAAGAAATGGGACCAGAAAAACGACCCATCTCCCCATAATTCGGAGATTGGCAATGTTCGGCTTCGCCGGAGAAATTTTTCTATCACAAAATGTACAAATTTAGCTTGCTCTCAAAACAAAAAATATATATGTTGGCTCGCTACCGCTCACCAGGAAAATATTGAAACCTGGATGGGGGTAAACGTCTTAACCCTTTCGCTGCGTGTGACGTTCGGGAATGTTTTGGCAAGTTACAGCAATTTCCAGGCTTTAACCCTTAATTAGCGGCTCACCACATAAGTCGAGTTAAATAAAGCTGGACTATGTGGCGGCGCTCGACATAGGTCGAGTGGCAATTTCAGCACGTAATGTTGCTGAGAGAGAGAGACAAGTGGTGGCAGGAGAGTAGCGAGCGTATGACTGCTCCAGACCACCGCGGCGAACATACTGACACGAATCCCAGCTCCCTCCTCCCTCTCTCACTCGCTATATAAGGAATTGTATCGGGAAAGTGGCTAATTACATGCTTTTTGCACTCGCGTTGCACGGTTATTGCAAGAAAACTAGCCATCATAAAAGGATCGTTATGGTGTCATTCGAAAGCTCTGTTTATGCCCTTTCAGGGATAGGTACTTGTTTTACGTTCTGGGTCTTATTTAGGCATGAAAATGATCACGTAAACAGCCCTATTTTGGCTAAAAACACCCCGCTGGGCGGTACATATAAATAAACCGTATAGGCCGCTCGTAAGGTGTTAAAAGCCTGTAAAAAACTTAAAAATTGAGTGTCAGTTGGCGGGAGCGTGAGGGGCCCACCTCCGACCCTCAGAGCACCGAGCGGCTCACTGAGCTAGGCTGTGTCTCGCGCGGGTCTCTCTCTGTCTCTCTCACCAGTGTAGCCAAGCGAGCGAGTGTTACATAATAGCGGGGTTCCCGAACCAGACCACGTACGGGTCCTGTTCTGGTGTCATTTTGAAGCTATTTTCGCCTAGTTTTCGGCAGAATACACTTCATTTAATGCAGATGCTTGATTTATCATTCAGGAGTGCCTGAATATGCCCTAAATAACCCAAACATAGCCGCAGCCAAAGTGTTAAAACAGTAGGCTGAACGGGGCCGAACGGATACAAGGCAAAGAGAGAGGGAAAGAAATAGAAAAAAAAAAAAAAGAGGAGAGAGGGAGAGAAAGAGAAAACAAAAAACAGCGAGGTGGGCTCAATGTTTGCGTTAGTTACGGCTTAAAAATTGAGCCCACCTCGCCTTTTTTTGTTTTCTCTTTCTCTCCCTCTCTCCTCGTTTTTTGTTTGTTTTCTATTTCTCTCCCTCTCTCTTTGCCTTGTATCCGTTCGGCCCCATTCAGCCTACTGTTTTAAGACGTTTACCCCCATCCAGGTTTCAATATTTTCCTGGTGAGCGGTAGCGAGCCAACATATATTTATTTTTGTTTTGAGAGCAAGCTAAATTTTTACATTTTTCGATTGAAAAATTCTCCGGCAAAGCCGGATTTCTCCATATAATGCTGGTTCGCTATCGCTTGCCAAGAAGATATCGACACTTGAATGGGGATAAACATCTTAAAACAGTTGGCTGAATGGGGCTGAATGGATACAAACCAGAGAAAGAGAGAAAAGGAGAGAAAGATAAAAAAAACAACATGTGAACCCCCCATGAGAGGTGCAAAAAAAAAGGGTTGACAGGTTCACTATAGGTCTAATCATTTTTTTTTACCCACCTCGCCGAAGGTGCTCTTTGGCCTCGGCAGGTGTGTCTTGACCATTCCGCGACATCGACATCGCAAGGCCCTTCGCATACCCCTGGTGGGTATACTCTCGGCCAGTACTCATGCGCACGTCGACGACTAATCGACAAGGAAATTGCCGATGACTCTTGTGCATCGTCGATGTTCTCAGAACATCTGAGAGCATCAGCGAGCCGCCGTGCAGCGTTGCAAAGTTTTTTTTGTGCGAAGTGTTTCGCCGATGTCGCCAATGATCTCCGAGGGCCTCGCAGATCCCTCTGCAATGTTCGACGATGCTTGCGAGGGCTATGAATCCTTGTGAGTCCTCGTCCAAAATTTTAAACAATCCGAAAATTTGCGAGGGCCCTTGCGAGGTCTTGCAAGTCAAACGATTATCGAGCGAGGGTTTAAGATTTTGTTGCGACATGTCACGAATGTGCCAATTTATTGATGTCGGCGATGAAAATCGTGAGAAGTCGCATCAGTGGGAAAGTGGCAAAAGAAGGACTGGAACGTCACAACCTCAGGGTTTTTAACTTGAGTCTGAGAGGCTCCAATTTTAAAAATTAAAAAACATCAGAATCTACATTGAATCTACACTTTTTATCGGATATGATGATCTTTTATGAAACCTGTGCACCTACTGCACCTACTTGTTGATTTCTATCATCGTTAACTAATGTATCTTTTGTTTGTTTATCTTTCAGAAACTGTCCAGCTGGTGATATCACAGAATCTTTGTTTTGGTTCCTGCTTTTGTGACAATATGCCACGTCGTTGCAGCTGCTTTGGCTGTAAAGGAAACTATGCTGGGACGCCTTATGTAAAGGCCATATCCTTCCCAAAAGATCCTGAGGATAGGGAGAGATGGATATTGGCAATGCCGAATGAGAAAGAAAGCTTGAGGCGCTTGAAGGAGATATATATTTGTGAGACACATTTCAATTGTGAATGAGTGTCAGTTAAGGGTGGCAAGCAACCCAAAGAACCCCCATCAATATTTACTGGAGTACCGAAATCAGCTTTGAAGCAGGTCACCTCAGCCCCACGCCCAACATCATCTTCTACATCAGAATCAAGAGCTAAGAAGGTGCAGGCAGCTGATGAGGCTGCAGACAAGATCCAAGATTTCGACCACTTCTGCGCCAAAATCAGCTCCTATTTTCCTGGCTTTAACGTCATAAAAGATCAGAAAAACCTATACCTAGCAAGAACTGACGCTACTGGACAAACTGTCAAGCAGGTCTTTCATTTCCAACAAGTCAGCTCACCTTTTGGATTCCTATTCTTGAATAGAGTTGAGAAAGATGGCATTGAGGTGCCCAAACGACTTTTTCCTTTGCAGAAGAACAGCTTGCTCTCAAAATGGTCCCAGATTAGGTCCATAACTGACCAGGTAAACACCCATGAGTACACAAGCCAGGAAATTCTTCAGCACGTAATAAGCCAGCTCTGCAAGATGACTGAGGCACGCGAGCTTGCTCATTTCACCTTCCTTCTGTCGCAGCTGCGTCTTATGTTCAAACCTCCTGATGGTCGTCGATTTGATACCGATACTATGATTTTTGCAATGCAGCTTCACAACATATCACCCAGTGCATACAAAATGATTCGTCGATCCGGCTTAATCATTCTACCATCAACAAAAAAGGTAAAACAGATGCTTTCTAGTAGTCTGCAGGACTCCAACCTCAAAACGTTGTTCGACCAGCTTAATCCGCAGCAGCGTTTGGTCAATTTAATGTTTGACGAGGTAAAGCTGGTCGAGACATTGCGATTTTCTGGAGGGCATGTTCTAGGATACGCTCAAAATGCTGCAGCGGGTGGTGACCATGAATTGCTTGCTTCACATGCTATGGTTGTTGAAGTTGCCTGCCATTTTGGTGGTCCATGCATTATTCTACGCGTTTTGCCCTGCAAAAAACAAACTGCCGATCAGCTGAAGGAACTCCTTATCGAAGCTGCCTCAGCTGTAGTTGGTGCTGGCGGTACTGTGATTTTTTTTATATGTGACAATTGCAATAACAACTGCAGTGTTTATTCAAAACTTGGAGGACCTGGAAGTTGTCAAGTGCTATCGATTCAAGAGCAATCTATGTTCTTAGTGTACGACTACTTGCACATCTTCAAAAATGTTCACAACAACTGGATTACTGTTGATGGCCAGACACTCTCATTTGTCGTAGATGGCAATGAGTACAAAGCTTACCGGAGTGATATTCGGAAGCTTTATGAGATCGACCGAGCTACTCCTATTCGCTTAACCAAGCTGACGCACACCGCTGTTTTCCCCAAGCCCCTTCAACGCCAGAGCGTACCATTGGTATGTCAGGTGTTCAATGACAAGACTGTCGCTGCCTTAAAGACCTTCAAGGATTCACTGGGCATCAGCGAAGGCACCATCATTCTCACCCAGACAATGAGTGAGTGGTTGAAGATGATGAATGTGAAAGACCGTTTCTCAGCTATCCATCTGCGCGACGTATCCAGACAGCCTTGGACAGCAGACTGTACAAGTTTCACTAGGCTGGAGGAGGCCTGCCAAATTATATCTACCTGCGCATGGCAAGGAGGTGGTGGTCGTAAGCTGAAGCTAACTCAACAAACTGCTGAAGCCTTCACTGTGTCCACACGTAATAATGTGGATCCTGCCAAATTGCTACTGGCAGAGAAAGACTTTGACTACGTTATTCCTGCTATATTCGCGGATGAAGCCTTGGAAAATTTGTTCGGCCAAGCCAGGCAAAGAAGCTGTGGAAACTTCTACATTGACGTAGTTGACATTATGGCTGCAGCTAAAATTGCAAATTTGCAGACACTCATTAAGCATGACATTATGCCAGAATCTAGTTCTCGTGTGCTTGATTGCGACAAGAATTGTATTACTTCCATAAATCCAGATGAGCGAAGTGAACTCATGACGAGATCACTCCTCAAGACACTCAGGAACTCTTGAGGACTGATGATACCCTTAAGCATAAAGTTGTTTATTTGGCCGGACACCTTGTTCATACATATGGTGATAGCACTAGTATGGAGGAAAAAAAAAAAAAAAAAAAAAAAAAAAAAAATCTATGTGATTGAGGGAGGCAAAAGGCATAACTGCCTATAGCGAGTGCCTCCCCCATAGTTGAAAGAGTGACGGCCAAAATCAAGGGACGTTCGAGCCAAAATGCCTGGACACACGGAGTTTGAAGCAATTTAAGTCATAGGAAGAGGGAAAGACTGATTCTGGGAGAGAGTTCCAGAGCTCAGATGTTGAGTAGAAGAAAGTTTGAGAGTAACGTTTCACTCTTGGGTTGGAGAGTTACACAGAGTAGGGGTGGGATTCAGTTGCAAGACGGGTACCACGTGCCCTACGTAAAGGAGGTGGTATGCACTGGGGTAGCTCTGAGGAACACTGATTATTATAGTAGCGATAGAATAGCGAGAGAGATGCAACATTGTAACATTGATGATGATGGTAACGAGGTATCATCTGAGTTCCTAGATAATTTGAATAGAGGTGGACTGAGTGTGCCGACTATGTCAACCGTCTTTTTTCTACATAATGCCTATAATTTGCATGACAAGACTAAAATGCGTTGCCGCTTTAATTTTGCTGAGATGTTATCCTTTGTAGATGCACCTGTATCTAGTAGTAATGCTGCATGTACTACTTTAGCTAACATTCTATTGAAAGCTCATGTCCTCAATGTAAGTAACAAAGAAAAGGCTGTGGGATGCCTCAGGAGGCAAGAAAAGCTCTCCAACTAGCGATAGCTCTCCAACTAGTGATAGACATAGACATAGTTGTACTAGACATAGTGTTGTGATATGCATATAATGTTTATGTAATACGATATATGATAATACAAATCAAATTTTGACAGCTCTAAAAACTTGCCTCTTATTACAATCAGCCATCTCTCACCGTTAATGAGTTAGACACAAAAAACGGGCACAAATTACCAACATTCACTAATTTGACCTTGATATATGACCTTTTGACCTTGAAGATGACCCCCGGTGGTGTTGAAAATGTCGCTAGTGAACTCGCCGTCCTCAAACATCCCTATTTGGACCCCGAGATCGTGTCTCTAGCCCTTCTAGAAGTCATTTTAGCCCAGGACTCAAGTTAATCCTTCAGACTCTAAGTTACAAACCCCGAGCATGGGAGGTTTCAGTCCTTCTTTAACCCTCTCACCATAGGAGTCTATGAAATAAATACATATTATTTACTTATTAATACATAGTGGAATTAAGGGGAGGATGGTTCACTTTTTGGGTGATTGTTTGCATGTATTCATTATTGTTCTAGTCTCCTCCCTAGACCTCCATCAAATTAAAAAAACAAAAAATCCATAAGACCCCCTTCTAGATTAGTTTGTACATTTTTCGGTAGAAAAATTTCCCGGCCGAAGGCCGGTTCTTCCGACATTACAGGCTCACTATCGTTCGCCAGGGAAAAAATGGACACCTAAATAGCACGAAAGGTCTTAAAATTGACAACGAAATGGGGCGAGAGGTGTTAAAATCACCAAACTAATGGGCCGAACGTCTTATAATCTCAAAACTAGTGAAGCTAAACATGAGGGAGAAAGTTGTCCAGAAAAACGGGCCATGTCCCCTTAATCTGAATATGAATTTAAGTGGATGTAATTGCATAGAGAACATTTTTCCAGAGCTCACGAACATTTAGCTGTACAAACACATGACCTCTTTGAGGATCAGGATGCGTTTCAAGGGAGTCCACCTCGCTGTTTATCTCTTTATCTCCCTCTCTCTTTGGCTAGTATTCAATCAGCCCCATTCAGCCTACTGTTTTAAGACGTTTACCCCCATCCAGGTGTCAATCTTTTCTGCGAGCCAGCATATATATATATATATTTGTTTTGACAGCAAGCTAAATTTGTACATTTTTCGAAAGGAAAATGTCTCCGGCGAAGCCTGATTTCTCCATATAATGCTGGCTCGCTATCGCTCGCCAGGAAGAAATCGACACCTGGATGGGGATAAACGTCTTACAACAGTTGTCTAAATAGGGCCGAATGGATGCAAGCCAGAGAAAGAGAGAAAAGGAGAGAAAGATTTAAAAAAAAACGGTGACCCCCCCCCCCCCGTTAAAACAGTTTATTCTGGCTATCATTAAAAGGTTTTGTTCAGCTTAAGAAGAGTTTGAGAGAGCTTAAGAGTTAATTGAGACAGCATTTACCCCTTTGATTCCTAGATATCCTTCCTAAATTGTACAAAATCATCTAACGAAAATAGAATAAACTATCTAAACGCGTCATATGATCTTCAAGGGGTTAAGGGGAGACTGGCCGTTTGTTTGGTCTGTTAATTAATTGGTTCACATATTTTTTTAGTTTCCTCCCTAGACCTCCATCAAGCTTAGAAAAACACCCCCTAGACAAGATAAATTTGTACATTTTTCGGTAGAAAAATGTCCCGGCCGAAGGCCGGTTCCTCTTAAAATTGCAGGCTCGCTATTGCTCACTATGAAAAAATAGACACCTAAATGGCACGAAAGGTCTTAAAATTGACAACGAAATGGGGCGAAAGGTGTTAAAATAGCCAAATTAATAGGCCGAACGTCTTGTAATCTCAAAACTATTGGGGCTAAACATGCGGGAGAAAGTGGTCCAGAAAACCGGCCCCTGTCCCCTTAAGACTATACCGGCCCCTGTCCCCTTAAGACTATACCGGCCCCTGTCCCCTTAAGACTATACCGGCCCCTGTCCCCTTAAGACTATACCGGCCCCTGTCCCCTTAAGACTATACCGGCCCCTGTCCCCTTAAGACTATACCGGCCCCTGTCCCCTTAAGACTATACCGGCCCCTGTCCCCTTAAGACTATACCGGCCCCTGTCCCCTTAAGACTATACCGGCCCCTGTCCCCTTAAGACTATTTTCCATCGGTACACTCGGATACCATAGTCTAGCACACTCATACGAATTCGTGAACCATCTATGATTTTATTTATGCAATTATAATTATTTGGATTGATTTTTGGATAGAATTTACTTTTCATTCATTTGTATGAATAGTTTAGTAGTTGGTGCATAGACAATAATATTCATACATTGGTTTCCAGATATATACTTCCCTAATTAGATATAGGTGAGGTCCTTGCATATTAAATGAGTGGGCTAGAAACTATGGCATCCGAGTGTACGGTAGCCCTAATATGTCATGTCTCAGCTGCCATTACGTTTGGCTCGCTCTGTGCTGTATTAATGTTTGTCAAAGGTTGAATAGGGTGGGTAAGTGTAGGAATATGCTTGTATATCTCACTCGAAATAGGGTGGGTAAGTGTAGGAACATGCTTGTATATCTCACTCGAAATAGGGTGGGTAAGTGTAGGAACATGCTTGTATATCTCACTCGAAATTAATAAATCAAGTTCATATATTGCCGTTACCTAAAAAATAAAAAAAAAAAAATAATAATAATTCTATATAATTATATATATATATATTTATATATATATATATATATATATATATATATATACTTGGTGCTGAGACATCACTTATTTGGCCGACTGTACCTGCAACTAGACTGAAGATAGATTATTAGAGGTGATAGAATTATTATAAATGTATTTGTAAGAATCTATCACATATCAAAATTGCAGGAGAACGTTGCAGAACACATCCCTCTTAGTTCCAGTGTCACTATTTATCTATCTATAATATCACACATCAAAATTGCAGGAGAACGTTGCAGAACACATCCCTCTTAGTTCCAGTGTCACTATTTATCTATCCATATACTCAGTCACATACCCCATTTACATTTCTTTATTTTTATTTTTTATTTTATTTTATTTGTATTTGTATTTTTTTGAAGGGCAGTCTAGCACTTCCCTGGCCCCCGACCTCCCGGAGAAGTTCTGGTCTCAGCAGGCAGACATGCAGCAGAGTGCACCACAGTGCCCGCACACCACGCATCCATTCAAGACCCTTCATATACTGTATAATGGTTCCCCAGACCAGGCGCCTGACGGACTATTATCTACTCCAACTGGCGCCTGACCCCTTCTCCCAAACGACTGCATTTTCACTCATCTATTCAGTAGCGTTCTCCATTCATTCCTATTGATAACAGTGTCACACAAGCACTTTTTCAGGAATTATTTTGGAAAATTTAACTTTGATTGATCTTAAGCCACCAAACATTCAAATTTCAGCCTAGTTCCCGATACCAATGTACAAAAAGCCCAGAAATATTGAGAGAAATAAACTTGCTCCTAGAAAATTGGCGGAAAAAGCGCTCGTGTGACATAGCTTTTAGTTTCCGTGAGTGTGAGTGAGAGAGTGTGGGCGAGTGAGTGAGTGAGTGTGGGTGAGAATGCTGTTTTGTACTGTTGGGTTGAGTGTGAGTGAGTGAGTGTGTGTGAGTGTGAATGAGATTGAGTGTGTGTGAGTGAGAGTGAGTATAAGTGAGTGAGTATGAGTGAGAGAGATGTGTTGTACTGTTGGGATACTGTGATGTGGTTGATGGAGATATATACTGGTGTGATAACAAGGGTGTGTGTGTGAGTGAGTGAGTGTGTGACTTTGAGTGTGTGTGTGTGTGTGTGTGAGTGAGTGAGTGTGAGTGAGTGAGAGATGTGGAGATATGCGAGAGTATGGATCTGCTGGGACTGTGGAGTCCCGAATTATGCTTCCTCCCTCTCATTTAATCCAATACCCACTTCAAATAGATTTTCCTTTCCTGAATTTACACCATCCCCGCTGCGACCAACAATACCACACCACCCCATATCACCCGTAGCTAACCCCAACCCTAGACTTAGGTGAGAACTTGACTATTCCTCCCCTACACATAACAGAACTTGACTATTCCTGCCCTACACGTAACAGACTGAATGACTTGACCTCCCCGACGCATCAATAACCCTACCATTCCACACCTAATCATTCAACCTTCAAGCCCCATTTATCTATAACCCCCATAGCACCACCCAACTCCTTAATTACCCCTAGCTCCCCCTCTACCACAACCACCTCCGAAATCTCCCCTAACATAGAGCCTTCCACCCTCAGAACCCTCATTATCAACTTCCGCAGCATTATCAACAAAAGAGCCGCGTTTCACCACACTCTTGAGACTTATGACCCTCACATTATTATAGGGACAGAGACTTGGTTAAACCCTGACATTTCAGACAGTGAAGTCTTCCCGACGGACAGTCCCTATACCATGACTTTACATAGAAAAGACAGACAGAGCGGAGACCACGGTGGGGTCATGATAGCGACGAAGCCGGGACTAGTCGTAACACCAGCCACCGAACTTAGCGCGGGCGCAGAAATGTTATGGATTAAAACACAGATACAGGGCTGCAGGACACTTTATATAGGATCATTTTACCGGCACCCTAACAGTAACGTAGATTACCTGCAGTCCCTTGACGAATCTTTATCTAAAATTGATCCCTCCTAGAACATATGGCTGGCTGGAGACTTCAACTTACCAGATATCAACTGGACAGCTTACGCGACAACGGAGAATGGTGACCACGAAGGCGACCTAATACTACCACAGACTGACAGAAGATCATTACACAACAAAATTCATTGACATAATCAACACCCATTCACTCTCACAAACAGTACTCGAACCAAAACGTACACAAATTAGCGTAGCTAGAAACAACCCTAACAGAAGACTCGGGGTCACATCCAAAATTTTTAGACTTGTTCCTTACGAACAACACCTCTTTTATTACACGAACACAGGTTTTACCAGGGCTTAGTGACCACGACATGATACTTGTAGATGCAAACAAAAAACCAAACATCCAGAAACAATTACCCAGGAAAATCTACCAATACAACAGAGCTGACATGGGAGCCATCTCGGTAGACTTAGCTGACTTTAGAGACACATTCCTCGACAACGACCCAATGGCCAATTCTGTTGAGCTAATTTGGACCAGACTTCACAACTTCATACATGACACAATGGACAAGCACATACCCAAGAAAACCGTTAATCGGATCCAGTCACCACCATGGTTCAATAGACAGTTACGAAAACTACATAGAAACAAGATAAAAGCATACAAAACAGCTAAACGTTACAACAATACAGAACACTGGGATCATTACAAAAACACACACAAAACATTACAAAAATAAATCAAACAAGGAGAAACTAACTAAACAACCACTTTCCTCACAAACAACATGCAAAACATTCTACAGCTTCTTCAAAGCATGCAAACGAGTGGTATAACAACAATATTACATAACGATTCTCTGGTCACACTTACACAGGACAAAGCACATGCACTTAATTCGCAGTTCCAGTCAGTTTTTACACAAGAACAAGCAGACTTGCCAGAACTGTCACCATCACTACACCCACCTATACTTCCACTGACTATACATACCCGTGGAATCGAGAAACTTCTATCTGAGGTAGACATTAACAAAACAACTGGACCAGACAATATACCCTGCAGGATACTCATGGCGAATGCTGCCATTCTTGCCCTATCCTGCAGGTTATATTCTCACAGACCATTGACACCGTAGAACTTCCCCATGACTGGCTATTGGCAAACGTGACTCCTATTTTCAAATCCGGAGACAGAACCCTCCCTGTCAACTATAGACCTGTTTCGATTATCTCGGTTCCTTGCAAAATTTTAGAACATATCATCCACCGACATTTAATGGACCATCTAGATAGGCAAAATATACTGACTGACGCACAGCACAGCTTCCGGTCCAAACGGGCATGCGAGACACAATTACTTGTGACCACACAACATTTCCCAAACCCTTAACGACCCCAAAATTTGACAAGTAGACGGCATAGTACTAGACTTTGCCAAAGCCTTCGACAAAGTCCCTCACCAAAGACTGTTTGCTAAGTTAGATTATTATGGCATCCGAGGACCACTTCTTCACTGGATTAAGACTTTCTTGACCAATCGGGATCAACGCATTGTTCTCGAGGGTTCTCATTCTTCCACTGTGTCTGTAACTTCTGGGGTCCCACAAGGCACTGTCCTGGGTCCCCTACTTTTCCTTTCATACATAAATGACCTCCCACTATCGCTTACTTCTACTTCGGAGATGATAGCTTAGTTTATAGACCAATTACTAATAGGGACGATTGCCTTCGACTACAGGACGACTTAACTGCGCTTGAAGAGTAAGAAGCCAAGTGGCAGATGACATTTAGACCGGACAAATGTCACCATATCCGTTTCACCCGTTCAAACAAAATCATCCCATTCTCCTACAAACTCCATAGCACTTTTCTTGATACTGTTCCCTCCCACAAATATTTGGGGGTCCACATCTCAGCGGACATGAGGTGGACCACTCACGTTAGCAGCGTCAGAGCAAAGACTAATATGGCCCCGGGCTTCCTGCGCAGGAATCTCACCAAGTGCAACACAAACATCAAAAGTCTAGCATTTAAAACACTTGTTCTGCCACACTTAGAATACTGCAACACCGTCTGGGATCCACACACTCACAACAATATAAATAAACTAGAGGCCATACAAAACAAAGCTGCAAGATGGATCAGACGTGATTACAGACACTACATCTGTCACTTTGCTCAAACAAGACATTTAACTCGACCCACTTGCAACAAGAAGACAAATGCACAGACAACATATGTTATATAAAATCACTAACAACTTAGTAGACAAAAATATATATTTACACCCTACAACTATACGATTTACGAGACGCAGGCACAACCTAATATACCACACATATCAGGCAAGCACGGACATATTTAGACAATAATTTTTTGCCCGCAGCATCCAAGAGTGGAATCACCTCCCATCTCATGTAGTTAACCCGTACAGCCCCATCGACGCGTCTGACGCGTCGGCGATGTATGTAACGCACAGCCCCAGCGACGCGCCTGACGCGTCACCCTAATTGCGCCGACCGTAACCTCAGGTGTAGCCACTCAAGATGGCTCAGATTTGTATGGGAACTGTGTACGTATCCCACGCAACCGTGCCGATGGTTGAAAACTCTCAAAGTCCACGTGCGTGTGCGTCAGCGTGCAATAACCTGGTTTTTTGGGGTAATTGCCTTCAATTTTTTACTCTTGTAAAATACGTTTTCGGGGGCTCTGTAGGACCATTTTTTGAGCGGTTTTTCGTGGTTTTTCCTTCATTCCTAACCCATTCGCTATTGTTTCTGGAATAAAACCATATTTTGAAAACCGGCCGGGTTCTGGTGAACAAACATTACAAAACTAGCCGCGGCTCCACGGGTTAATAGCCCCAGCCTTGATTCATTTAGAACTAGGATCACCAATCATTACATCTCTAATCCTGATCCTCTCCCCAACCATTAATCCTAAAAGCATAACCCCCGCATATCATGCCGCCCGAGAGTTGCCCTCTGCGGGTCCCTCAACGTAAACGTAAAAATATGTGTTGTACTGTTGGGTTACTGTGATGTGGATGATGGAGATATATACTGTGTGATGTGGATGATGGAGATATATACTGTGTGGTGTGGATGATGGAGATATATACTGTGTGATGTGGATGATGGAGATATATACTGTGTGATGTGGATGATGGAGATATATACTGTGATGTGGATGATGGAGATATATACTGTGTGATGTGGATGATGGAGATATATACTGTGTGATGTGGATGATGGAGATATATACTGTGTGATGTGGATGATGGATATATACTGTGTGATGTGGATGATGGAGATATATACTGTGTGATGTGGATGATGGAGATATATACTGTGTGATGTGGATGATGGAGATATATACTGTGTGTGGATGATGGAGATATATACTGTGTGATGTGGATGATGGAGATATATACTGTGTGATGTGGATGATGGAGATATATACTGTGTGATGTGGATGATGGAGATATATACTGTGTGATGTGGATGATGGAGATATATACTGTGTGATGTGGATGATGGAGATATAATGTGTGATGTGGATGATGGAGATATATACTGTGTGATGTGGATGATGGAGATATATACTGTGTGATGTGGATGATGGAGATATATACTGTGTGATGTGGATGATGGAGATATATACTGTGTGATGTGGATGATGGAGATATATACTGTGTGATGTGGATGATGGAGATATATACTGTGGTGTGGATGATGGAGATATATACTGTGTGGTGTGGATGATGGAGATATATACTGTGTGGTGTGGATGATGGAGATATATACTGTGTGATGTGGATGATGGAGATATATACTGTGTGATGTGGATGATGGAGATATATACTGTGTGATGTGGATGATGGAGATATATACTGTGTGATGTGGATGATGGAGATATATACTGGTGTGATGTGGATGATGGAGATATATACTGTGTGATGTGGATGATGGAGATATATACGGGTGTGATGTGGATGATGGAGATATACTGTGTGATGTGGATGATGGAGATATATACTGTGTGATGTGATGGAGATATATACTGTGTGATGTGATGGAGATATATACTGTGTGATGTGGATGATGGAGATATATACTGTGTGATGTGGATGATGGAGATATATACTGGTGTGATGTGGATGATGGAGATATATACTGGTGTGATGTGGATGATGGAGATATATACTGGTGTGATGTGGATGATGGAGATATATACTGGTGTGATAACAAGGGGGAATTGCTAACTCACATAGGCTACACACATACACACACACCACTCACTAACACACACACACACACACACACACACACGTATAGCTGACATACACACACACACGCAACTGACACACACACACACCTGAAACACACACACAACTGAAACACACACAAACATAACTGATACACACATACACATTACTGACACGCACATAATTGTCACGCACATATAACACAAATAAAGCACACTGAGACACACACACACAGACACACAATTGACACACACACATATAACACAAATAAAAAAAAAAAAAAAAAAAAAAAACACACACACACACACATAATCCACACGACCGTGTTATGTGGTAGAGCAAAGTTATCCATTGAGTGAGTTCGAGGCTCGTCTTGACTCACAGGGTTTGGGAGGTTGGATTCACACATGTTAACACAAACAAACACCCTCTCTCTCTCTCACACAAACATACACACACACACACACACACACACACACACACACTAATGGGGACCCTACATTAAGCATAGTTTCTAAATTAATCCTCTCGAAAAATAATATGTTTGATAATACTCGTATAATTAGTGAGAGGGTAATCCTTCCAAATGATAGTTACTAATTGGTGCTGTCTAGGGTATATGGTGCAGTACATTAACTCACTCTCACTCTGTGTGTGTGTGTGTGTGTGTGTGTGTGTGTGTGTGTGTGTGTGTGTGTGTGTGTGTGTGTGTGTGAATTGTGTGTGTGTGTGTGTGTGTGAATTAATGTGTGTGCTCTACTTGTTTTGTTTTTTTACATTCGTGGATTACATGTCCATTATGAGTGAGCTAGATCTATAAGGGAGTGATTTGAGGGTGGAGGGGGGGGGGTACAGAGGGGAGGGTACAGAGGAAAGGTAGGGGCAGGTGACGGAGAGAAGAGAGGGAGGGGGAGGGGGGGCAGAGGGAGGGAAGGGGAAGGGACAGAGGGAAAGAGGGCGGAAAGGGGGGGGGGGGGAAGGGGCAGAGGGAAGTGTGATGGATAGATAAGCAGAAGGAATGGAAGGGGAAAGGAGTGAAGGGGAGGGGAGGGGGGTGGGAAGGGGAGGAAGGAATATAACAGATAAATATGGTGTACAAACACAGTGATGAAGGATGGGACAGGGGAAGAAGGGAGAATAGATGATCAATATAGCAAGAGATGGGGTGAACAATTATAATTTATATATATTATTATATTATTTTATTTTATTTATTATGCCATTCAAAGATACAGATTATGTTCATTATAATATAATAATTACATGGCTGCGACTTTTGAGAGCAATATAACTCGATAATTTGTTTTCAAGAAGGTAATTATGATAAATATAATTATTCATACTATAACTATACCTATTTGATGTGACACACACACACACACACACACACATACACACACACACACACACACATACACATTAATTTTATCCTCGCCATCAATTCATCAGCTATGTATTTTGCTCTAAAGAGCAAAGTCTTTTTGATTCTCTGTCCTCACAACTCAGTGTCCTCAACTTAAATGCTTCTTCTGAAATCACTGTGTTGGGTGATTTTAATGTCCATAATGTTGAATGGCTCACTCATTCAGCCAGGACTGATGATGCTGGTCTTGAATATGAGCTATTTGCAGACTCATTTAATCTCACTCAACTAGTCAACCAACCCACCCGTGTACCAGATAATCCTAATCATAATTCCCACCTACTGGACTTATTTTTAACAACCAATTCAGAAAATTATGATGTTACAGTGAGGTCCCCGCTTGGATCTTCTAATCACTGTCTGATACAGGCCACCTGTCTATCACCTACCACACCTTCCCACTCTGAACCTGTTTTGGTGACTAAATGGCATTACGATAGGGCAGACTGGGAGGGTCTTCAAGGTTTCTTTATTGATATTCCCTGGACCTCTTTCTTTTCTAATGATGCACACTCCACCTTGAGCCACATACAAGATTTTGTTAAAATTGGAATGGAAACTTTTATTCCTCATCAAAAGTACAGTAAAAGATCTAATTCACCTAAATGGTTTGACCATAATTGTGCTAGAGTAACTGAACAAAAAGCAATAGCCTACAATGCATACACAAGATCAAAAACTCATGAAGCCTTTAATTACTTTAGAAACATCAGAAATCATGCCAAAACTGTATTAAACCTAACTAAATCAAACTTTCTCCACAAGCAGGCAAATAAACTTCTAAATAATCCAAATGATAAAACAATATTTTGGTCTACTCTTAACTCATTTAAATCCAACTTCACTACTGCTTCATCCATTCCACCATTAAAATCTCCGACTGGCAATATTGTAAGTGACCCACGAGGTAAAGCTAACCTTCTTGCGGATATTTTCTCCACCAACTCAACCTTAGATGAAATAAATCAAGATACTTAATGTACTTAATTTTAATTCGCCTGAAATTCCCTCACTTAAGATCCACACCAGACATGTCAAAACTATTTTGCAGAATCTCTCAGTAGATAAGGCTCCTGGTCCAGATGAAATTCCTCCAATAGTACTTAAGAATTGCTCCTTGGTGCTCGCTCCTGTATTGGCAAATTGTTTCCGTCTGTATACTCATACCTCATGCTTCCCAGTACCCTGGAAAGAAGCAAACATCCATCCAGTTCCTAAAAAAGGTGCCTCTTCAGATCCATCAAACTACAGACCAATAGCTATTACTTCCACTCTTGGTAAAGTCTTTGAAATTATTAAATAATCACATAATTAAGCATCTTGAGAATAATAAATTAATCAGTGATAGGCAATATGGTTTTAGACGATGTCGATCAACTGCAGACATGCTTTGCCTTCTTACGCATCAAATCAACCAAGCTACAGACCAACATGGTGAAACACATACAATAGCACTGGATATATCAAAGGCATTTGATAGAGTCTGGCATCAATCCTTATTGTCGAAGATGTCACACTACGGCCTTGCATCATTAGTTCCACTAATTTCTTCTTATCTTCATAACAGAAAAATACGTGTAATGGTAGATGGCCTTCATTCTCAATTTCACTCAATAAATGCTGGTGTTCCCCAGGGATCAGTTTTGGCCCCAATTCTGTTCCTCATTCATATCAATGATCTCATATCTACCACTCATAATCCAATACATTCCTACGCAGATGACTCAACACTCCACAGTTCCTTCACATTTACCAATTCTTTCACCCAACCCAATCTTATAAATTCAAAAATAAACACTGCAATTTCTCTGAACCAGGACCTTTCTAGAATTAATGGATGGGGACAAAAGAATCTAGTTTCCTTTAATGCACAGAAAACTAAATACATTCAATGTTCTAACCGACATAATCTCACTGACTCCCATATATTTTTTAATGATGTAAATATTCCCACTTCCCCTAGTATTGACATTCTCGGTGTAACATTAACTACTAACTTGAGCTGGACACATTATGTTAGAAGCATTGCTAAGAATGCCTCTAAAAAACTGGGACTCCTGTACAGAGTTCGAGAATTCTTCACTGACGAGCAGTTGGCCTTGATATATAAAAGTCATGTGCGTTCTCAGATGGATTACTGTTCACCTCTGTGGGGTGGAAGTGGAGTGGTTGCATTGAGCAGTTGGACAAAATTCAAAATAAAGCTATTAGATTAATCAATAACCCTGCAATCACACAGGACCTTCCTACATTATCCATACGAAGAAACGTTGCATCCCTTGCATTATTCTACAGATATTTTCACAGCAATTGTTCCGAGGAACTTGCTTCAATTGTGCCGCCTCTCCACATCTTTCCCCGTAGAACTAGGGCAGCTGAGAGCGCCCATGAATTTACACTTTCTCCTCCACAATGCAGAACTTCTGCTTATCAGAATTCATTTATCCCCAGAGCTACTACTCTTTGGAATTCACTTCCCTCGAATTGCTTTCCACAAACTTACAATCTACAAATGTTTAAATCCAGTTGTTACAAACATTTTATGAATGGAGGATGCCTTTAGGCACATGGACCTTTTTGTTTTATCTGTGTTTTTCTTCCTCCGTTCATAGTCTCTTAAAAAAAAAAAAAAAAAAAAAAAATTAATACTTTCATAAACGAGAGAGAGAGAGAGAGAGAGAGAGTAGTTCCCAAAAATACTATAATCTGCTGGTAATTGCCTATAACTCTCGGACACGTGACAACCACTGCAGATTTAGATTAGCGTTTGTATTTGCATTTATGAGGCTGTGACGTGTTAACTTGTGTTATAATTCTCTACCACTCTCTCACACATACACACATACTCTCTCTCTCTCTCAATCTATCTATCTCTCTATCTAACTATTTATCTAATAATCTATTTACATTATGAGGCTAGTTGTAAAGTGTTAGCTTTTGTTGTGAGTGCTATAATTCTCTACCACTCTCGTGCATGCTCTCTCTCTCTCTGTCTGTCTGTTTATCTATCACACGCTCTCTCTCTCTCTCTCTCTCACACACATACACACACACACATTCTCTCTCTCTCTCTTTCTCACTATCTGTCTATCTATCCATCTATCTCTTTATCTGTCTATTTAATAACTTACATCTATCTGTTAGTCTGTTCATCTATCCATCTCCCGCCAAATACTTGTCATTCATAATTATAGTTCTTTCATATGACCATAATTAATTATTGTAGGTTGTCTGAAGGGAGCCCACCTCGCTTTTGTTTTTCTCTTTCTCTCCCTGTCTCTTTGGCTTGTATCCATTCGGCCCCATTCAGCCTACTGTGTTAAGACTTTTACCCCCATACAGGTGTCAATGTTTTCCTGGCGAGCGGTAGCGAGACAGCATATAATTTTTGTGTTTTGACAGCAAGCTAAATTTTTAAATTTTTCGATAGACAAATTTCTCCGGCGAAGCAGGATTTCTCCATACAGTGCTGGCTCGCTATCGCTCGCCAGGAAAAAATTGACACCTGGATGGGGATAAACGTTTAAAACAATTTGCTTAAGGGGGCCGAATGGATACAAGCCAGATTGCAATTATTATATTACAGTGACCTTACCATACCCTCCTTAATCATAAAACCGATTTGATGGGGAAAACATGCCTAAACTAAAATATATATATATATATATATATATATATATATATATATATATATATATATATATATATATATATATATATGTGTAGTAAGAATATTTGTTCGTCATCTTATTTTGTAAGCACAATGATATAAACTTAAGGGGAGGCTGGTGGACTGTTGAAGTTAAGGGGGGATAGGTCGTTAAACTTAAGGGGAGGCTGGTGGACTGTTGAAGTTAAGGGGGGATAGGTCGTTAAAACTTAAGGGGAGGCCTGGTGGACTGTTGAAGTTAAGGGGGATAGGTCGTTAAACTTAAGGGGAGGCTGGTGGACTGTTGAAGTTAAGGGGGGATAGGTCGTTAAACTTAAGGGGAGGCTGGTGGTCTGTTGAAGTTAAGGGGGGATAGGTCGTTAAACTTAAGGGGAGGCTGGTGGACTGTTGAAGTTAAGGGGGGATAGGTCGTTAAACTTAAGGGGAGGCTGGTGGACTGTTGAAGTTAAGGGGGGATAGGTCGTTTTTCTGGTCCCCTTTCTCCCTCCCTTTAAGCCCCATTTGTTTTGAGATTATAAGACGTTCGGCCCATTAGTTTGACGATTTTAACAACTTTTGCCCCATTTCGTTGTAAATTTTAACACCTTTCGTACCATTTAGGTGTCGATTATTTCCTGGCGAGCGATAGCGAGCCTGAAATATTAAGAGGAACTGGCCTCCAGCCGGGACATTTTTCTACCGAAAAATGTACAAATTTATCTTGAAGGGGAGTCTAGGTTTTTTTTTTCTAAGCTTGATGGAGGTATAGCGAGAAAACTAAGAAATATAGGAATACATGAATTAACAGAAAAAAAGGTCCGTCTCCAAGAGTTTGTAGCACTCAACATTGGAGTACCACAAACTTCAGTTGTCACCGCTTAAATCCAGCGGCCACCAACGCCCCAACGTCAACTGCCAACAATCCAACGCCTGCAGTAGCCACTTCAGCAGATGGTTGCGATACTCAAGAAACAAATAGTGATTCTTTTCCCCCTCAAGACAACTTCCGTGTCGTGAGGAACAACGTTTGCCCCAAGACCAGGAAAACCATACCAATTACCGAGTGTCAAAACCGTATCCAGATACTCACAGACTCAGATGACGAAGAGGAAACAGAAGAATTCCGGCTCGTGGGGGACTCGATGATACGTGGTCAGCTCGCAGAGTTTTGTGCCAGGGCACCTAAGACCAGGAAGCCTTTTTGTATCCCTGGTGGTGGTGTGGACGACGTAGTTGCTGCAGTTGACGAAGCTGGCCCCTGCTAATACAATGTACGTCATCCACGTTGGATCCAATGATGTACAGCGAACCCGGTTGGAAGATTTGCTTTTAAAGTACCAGCAGCTCATCAAGTCGTTTAAGGAGAAGTCATCAAAGATCATCGTCTCAGGAATCGTCTCCCAGCTCGGTGTAGTGAGCCGATTTTACAACATAGCCACCAGCACAAATCGTTGTCTAGCAAACCTCTGCAGGAAGGAGAACGTGGGATTCGTCGACACCTGGGACAATTTCTACTACGATGACTATTTGTTTTCGGACGATGGAGTTCATCTGAACCAAGTGGGAGCAGCACGTTTTGGGCATCTTCTCAACGATGCGGTGAAGGATTTTCGGAGAAGAAATAGACTCAGCACAGGACAACCAGGAAGGAGGACCGAAGACAGCGACGACGGCGACCTGTGAAGGAATTAAATGCTATTCCGTCAAGAACCACGAATTTGGATAAAGCTCCACCAACACGACCCAAATTCAAAACCGCCAGTGATAACGACCGAGGACCGAGGACAGCCATTAATGTAAATGTAGATCCGACCAGAACCCAAAATGTGTTTAAAGAGCGTTCTGTGAGTTCTAAAACTGCAACTTTAAAGGTTTTCTATACAAACGCTCGTAGCATACGCAGATAATTATGATGTGATTGGCATAACAGAATCTTGGCTTAATACAGAAGATAGAAACTTTTTAGCAGAGTATTCACTTCCTGGTTATGTAATGTTTGAGAAAAGCCGAATAAATAGAAATGGAGGTGGCGTTTTACTTTATATTAAATTGTTTAGAAAATCTCAAGGTAAATAAAACTCCTGGACCTGATACAATCTCAGCTAGAGTTCTAAAGGAAGCTAAGGATGAGCTCTCCCAACCACTGACATTGCTATTCAATAAATCCTTGCAGTCTGGAACTATGCCTGATAAGTGGAAGCTAGCCAACGTAACACCGATATTAAAAAAAGGCAGCAAATCCCTACCCAGTAACTATCGTCCAATTAGCTTAACCTCAGTTGTATGTAAAATGCTAGAAACACTCATCAGAGACAGACTCGTAAATAACTTAGAGGAAAATAACATACTTAAAGATACTCAACACGGCTTTCGTAAAAAACGTTCCTGTTTAACAAACCTCTTAGACTTCTTCCACGACATCCTCAACCTCTACGATGAAAGTAAAGCTGTAGATATTACTGTATATACCTTGATTTTCAAAAGGCCCTTTTTTTCTTTTTTTCTTTTTTCTATGTGAATGAGGGAGACAAAAGGCATAACTGCCTGCAGCGAGTGCGTCCCCCAGATTTCAAAGAGTGACAGGGCTGAAATCAAGGGACGTTCGAGCTAAAATGCCTGGCTACACGGAGTTTGAAGCAATTTAAGTCATAGGAAGAGGGAAAGACTGATTCTGGGAGAGTTCCAGAGCTCAGCAGTTGAATAGAAGAAAGTCTGAGAATAACGTTTCACTCTTGGGTTGGAGAGTTGCACAGAGTAGGGGTGGGATTGTGTTGCAAGGCGGGTACTACGTACCCTACGTAGAGGAGGTGGTATACACTGGAAAAGCTCCGAGGAACACTGATTATTGTAGTAGCGATAGAATAGCGAGAGAGATGCAACATTGCGGCGAAGAGAGAGAGATTGCAGAGAGTTGGTGAGTGGACGAGAGTTAATCATACGAATGGCTCTCCTTTCTACTTTATCTAGGAGTGCAGTGTGAGAGGATCCTCCCCACACATGTGAACAATACTCAATACAAGGAAGCACTGTGCCCCTGTACAGAGGAAGAAGCTGCGTAGGGGTAAAGAACCCCTTGAGGCGGTTGAGCACACCCAACTTCTGGGAGGCTACCTTAGCGAGACTGGTAATATGGTCTTTCCAAGTGAGAGCAGAAGAAAAAGGGACACCGAGAACATTGAGGGAAGATGAAGGGTTGATTTTTGTATTGTTGAAGAATAAGGGATAGTCCTCGCGAGGTTCCTGACGGGTAGTAAGATGGATAAGTTGAGTTTTGGAAGCAGCATTAAATGCAACAAGGTTTTCTCTACCCCAATTGGAAATAGTAGCTAGATCAGAAGATAGGCATTTTATGGCTTCATTACGTTTACTTTTGAGGGATTGCTGGCTGGTCGTTCTGGTAAACTAATTGAGTGGTGTAAAGTAGAGTCTTCTGCATATGAATGGATGGGACTGGATGTACAGTTGAGAAGATCATTTATGAAAATTAGAAAGAGAATAGGAGATAGGACAGAGCCCTGAGGAACACCGGAGTTGATAGGATGAGGAAATGAGCGATGGCCATCCACAACTGCAGCTATCGAACGGCCGGAAAGGAAATTAGAGACAAAGGCACAGATGGAGGGACAGAAACTGAAGCCGAAGAAGGGCAGTTTGGAGATTAAAGATTTGTGCCAGACTCTATCGAAAGCCTTCGATATGTTTAGTGCAACAGAAAAAGTCTCACCGAAGTCCCGAAAGTTGGATGACCAAGAGTTAGTAAGATATAAAAGAAGAACACCAGTAGAGCGACCCTTAACCCGGCAAGTTCAGATCCACTAATATGAGTCCCCACCAGTGCGCTGCGGAACTCCTTATATAATCGAAGGCCTAAAAAAAAAACATTTAAACCAGCCCAGTATCAATGGATTTTTTTTTTCTTGTTTTAATTATTGCCACTTGGTCATGCCAAATATCACTCCTCCACATCCCCTCCTTTCCCCCCCCCCTTCAATTATCACCTATTCTCTGTGTTATTCCCTTATTTCGTCGGTATATTTTCGTGCTATCAATAGCGATTCATAAGCAGGATGTGCTTGTATGTGCTACACAGCGAATGAAAGAGAGAAAGAGAGAGAACTACACCACAGTGTCTCTCCAGATGTCGTGAGGGGTGGATGTTTGGCAGGCTGGCTCGCACTCGATAACTATAACTCCCGCTCTCATTTGTCGATTTTAGCCATCCCTCCCTGTGCGGAGGTATTTAGACTGTTTCCTTCACTCATATCGTCATCGTACCATAAATATCAATAATACTTATCCATATGCGGCTATTTTACTTTGATTATGAAGATATTAACATGTTACAACCATAAAACAATGGGAAACAGCGTTTGGCTGGTCAAAATCGCGAAATGAGAGCGAGAGTTATAATCATCGAGTGCCAGCCAGCCTGCCAACATCCACCCCTCACGACGTCTGGAGAGACACTGTCGTGTAGTTGTCCCTCTCTCTCTCTTTCATTCGCTTGGTAACACATACAAGCACACCCTATCAACGTAAAATAGGCGCATAGGGATAAGTATTAATGATATTTATGGTATGATGACAATTTGAGTGAAGGAAACAGTCTAAATACCTCCGCACAGGGAGGGGTGGCCACTACCCCACCTGTGCAGCTACGAGGTTAAGGAAGCCATACTGGCGATCTGAGAGCAGCTTATGCGAAGAGAAATGCTTAAGAAATTTAAAAGCAAGAATAGTTTAAAAAAATTAGAGATACAAGAGATGAGAGCAATTGGACGATAGTTGGAGGGTTGAGAGCGGTACGCACCCTTCTTTGGGACAGGTTGAATGAGAGCAAACTTCCAGCTAGAAGGAAAGACGTTAGAGGAGAGACAGAGACGAAAGAGTTTGCTTAGGCAGGGAGTCAGCACAGAAGCACAATTTTTAAGTACAACAGGAGGAACACCGTCCGGACCGTACGCCTTCTTAGTATTTAGCCCAGAGAGGGTAGAAAGTATATCTTTAGAAGAGATTAGGATATTATGCATATGTAGGAGAGAGGGGGGTGGAGACGGAGAAATAGCACCGGAATCATCCAAGCTAGAGTTTCTGGCAAAACTTTGAGCAAAGAGTTCAGCTTTGTCAGAGGAAGACATGATGGTTGTGCCATCAGAGTGGAAAAGGGGAGGGAAAGACGAGGAAGAAAAGTTGTTGGAGAGATTTTTGGCTAGATGCCAGAAAGCTTGGGAAGAGCTAGAGTTGGATAGTTAAGTGCATTTATTATTGATGAAAGAGTGCTTGGCAAGTCGAAGAAAAGATTTGGCTTGATTCCGGGCAGAAACATAAAAAGAATGAGATTCTTGAGTTTTAAGGCGTCGGTACCGTTTGAATGCTTCCTCCTTGTTGCGGACAGCAGTAGAACAAGCGTGAGTAAACCAAGATTTTTTTGCATTAGACTGAGAGAAAGAAAATGGAATGTACGCTTCCATGCCCGAGAGTATTACCTTGGTAATGCGTTGAGCACTCTCCGAGGGTCCTCGGCCACGGAGGCAGAAGTCATTCCATGGGAAATCAAAGAAGTATTGCCGGAGAGCCTCCCAGTCGGCAGTGCCAAAGTGCCACAAGCGCCGCCAGCTGGGAGGATCGGATGGCCCAAAGGAGAGAAAAGATTGACAGTATAAGAAGAAGGGTTAGAAGTCAGAAATGAGAATGTTGGGCCGATCTCCGAAGCGATCCGGGATACGGATGGGTTGCTGGACCAGCTGCTCTAGGTCATTTATGATAGAAAAGACGTAGGCTTGTTCACCAGGTGGGTCAGTTGAGTGAGAGGAGAGCCATTGGCGGTGGTTAACGTTGAAATTTCCTAAGATGGAGATTTCAGAGAAGGGAGAGATAGATAGAATGTGTTCCACTTTAGAGTTTAGATAGTCGAAGAATTTGGGAAAGTCGGTAGAGTTAGGGGAAAGATAGACAGCACAGAAATATTTAGTATGAGAATGACAGGATAGTTTGAGCCATAAAGTTGAGAATTCAGAGGAGTCTAAATTGGGAACACAAGAGCAAGTGAGTTTGTTGTGCATGTATGCACAACATCCGCCTTTGGCTTTGAAACTAGGATAGAGAAAGTAGGAGGATACAGAGAAGGGCCTGCTGGCAGTTGCTTCAGACAAAGATCCCACAAACATTTACTGCTAAAACTAAAAGCGCATGGAATACATGACGGTGTGTTGAAATGGATAGAAAATTGGCTCAGCGACAGAAAGCAAAGAGTAGTAATAAACGGTAAGGCATCTAAATGGACCAATGTAAGTAGCGAGGTACCCCAGGGATCGGTACTAGGACCAATTATCTTTCTAATTTACATCAACGACATAGATGAGGGTCTCACCTGTACAATCTCAACATTTGCTGACGATACAAAAATTGCAGATAGCGTACTCTCAAAAGAACAAGTTGACGATATGCAACACAATCTAGATAAGTAGTCATGTTGGGCCCAAATTTGGCAAATGAGTTTCAATGCGGATAAATGTAAAGTACTACATATCGGATACCTAAATGAGAAGGCAAACTATTCGATGAATGGCACTCAGCTTAATAATGTAAACAGAGAAACCGATCTGGGAGTACCAATATCGAGTAACCTAAAACTGAGTCAACAATGTTCAGAAGTTGTTAAGAAGTCAAACAAAATAATTGGCTTTTTAGGCAGGTCATTTGAGCATAAATCCAAAGACGTTATCCTAACCTTTTACAATTCCTTAGTCCGCCCTCTTCTAGAATACTGCGTTCAATCCTAGTTCCCTTATTACCAAAAAGATATAGACAAGCTAGAACGAGTTCAATGTAGAGTTACCAAAATGATACCTAGCCTAAAGAACAAACCATACGAGGAGTGTCTTAGAGAATTAAATCTGTTTCCTTTAACCCAGCGCAGATTGAGAGGCGACTTAATTCAAGTGTTCAAAATCATCAAATGCATCGACAATATGAATTGTAGTAAGTATATACTTCACTATCGACAAATCTAATTACACGAGGGGAAATGGTTGTAAAATTATTAGTAAATCTTTTAACACACACAAATCTAAGAATTTCTTCTTCAATCGAGCTGTCAACTTGTGGAATGGGCTTCCCCGAGACGTTATAGACTGCAGCACCGTTGATTCATTTAAACTTCGCCAAGACAAATATCTCGTATCAAACCCGCGACTGACTGCGTTTGTAAATGAATAACTTTATTTTACACCCCCCTCCCCCCCCCCCTCAGTTACTAACCAATCTGTCCCCTACTAACTTCCTAATCCTGCCACGGACATTAGCTCCAGGGCATTAGTTCCCTTTCCAATGTTCCCTTACCCACTCTAAACCACTGTTTGGACACTTGATCCTCAGTGTTTTGGAGGACAAGCAGCCTAGAAGGGTCACTAGAACTGTTGTTGCTTGATTTCCTTTGTATTCCCTTTAACCCGGGAGCTGCGGGGAGACTCTTAAGAGTTCCCCCGGCGCACTGCGGGTAGACTCTTAAGAGCAGAGACTTTGAACACGTACCAAAACCGCGCGTTTATAGCCAGGCGGCTGAAAATTGGTGTGGGTATAGTACTACATGTCAACTCTCGATACCACCCCGCCAAACGCTCGCCCCGCACTCGTGCAAGCACCACCGCGCCAGTAACCACGCACTAGTCATGGAGCCTACACGTCCCTCACGCTCGCTCCCTGATGACACAACCAGCCCTCCTTCTGGTGGTGTTAGCCGCCGTGGAAGGCAGAGGGTGGCTGCCAAAGACCCTAGCTACCAGTACGACACGCCCTACAGCTCAGAGGACGAATCACCAGCACCAAAAGCACGTAAAACACGTGCAAGCAGGGCAATGGCACAGAGGTCATTGGTCTTTCGGGACACTGCCACCACGACCCAGGCCACTGCAACAACCACTACCACCACCACTGCCACCACTGCCACCCCTGCCACCCCTGCCACCGGTACCAGCGACGTAGGAGGCCGCCCTAGGGCTGCATTACCTGCGGGGGCAGGAAAAATGAAAGGCATGGGCGTAGGGAAAAGAACCCGTACGCCAGCCACAGTGCCCCTACCACCACCAACACCACCAGCCGCCCCTGGCCCGGCTGCCCCTGCCGCCCCTGCTGCCCCTGCCGCCCCTGCTGCCCCTGCCGCCCCTGCCGCCCCTGCCCAAGGAACAGGGAAGGGGAAGGGGAAAGGGAGAGGGAAAGCGACTGGGAAAGCGACTGCTGGCCCTGGTGTCCCTGCCGGCCCTGCTGCCCCTGCCGCCCCTGCCGCCCCTGCTGCCCCTGCCGCCCCTGCCGCCCCTGCCGCCCCTGCCCAAGGAACAGGGAAGGGGAAGGGGAAAGGGAGAGGGAAAGCGACTGGGAAAGCGACTGCTGGCCCTGGTGTCCCTGCCGGCCCTGTTGCCCCTGCCTTCCCTGCCGCCCCTGCTGCCCCTGCCCCCCCTGCCGCCCCTGCCCAAGGAACAGAGAGAAGGGCGACAGGCACCACCATCATCTTGCCATCAAGGCCACGCACCACTGCTGCCCCTGCCGCCGCCGCCCCTGCCGCCGCCGCCCCTGCCGCCGCCCCTGCCACCACCTCTGCTGTCCCTGTCCATAAGACTCCCGCACGTGCCAAAGTGACCCGGAAAACTCTTACACCATCTAAGTATGCCGCCCTGCTGTTTGATGGTGATTCGCAGGACATTGGCAGCCCGGGTTTCGACGACGAAGCCCTAGCACGGGACCAAGGGTGGGGGGATTTGGGAGTGGACAGTGGGAGTGAGTCCGACGTCGGTGACGAAAACGAGGAAGGGCATCGTCTGTCGAGTGAAGAGGAGGGTAATGATGATGAAGTGCTGTATCGCGACCATGGAAGCGATATTTCAGACGCAGAAGCAGACGCAGACGACATTCCGATCCCTGGCATGCCTTCGTTCGATTGGTCTGACAGGGTCAATTTTGTACCTGACGTGCCCCAGTTCAATCCTGGGACATCAGGAACAACTGACGACTGGCCCTGTGATGATCAAGCGAACGAAAGCGACTTCTTCCTCGCTTTTTTCGACATGGAGGTAATGACGTACATCGTTGCCCAAACAAACGCCTACTACAGGTGGGTGTTTGGCAGATTGGACGTCCTTTCTCCAAAAGCGAGAATACGAGGCTGGGTGGATACGACTGTGGCAGAATTTCTGACGTTCTTTGCCTTGTTGTTCCTCATGCCTCTGATCAAGAAGCATGTGTTGCAACACTACTGGAAGCACGACCCTCTCATCGCCACCCCAACTTTCAATAAGTTCATGACTCGTGACAGATTTTTGTTGCTGCTAAGATTTATGCACTTTGCAGACAACGAAAATCCTAACAGGATTGACAGGATATGGAAAGTTCGGGATGTGTTCACCATGTTGTTGGAGAGGTATAGGAAATACTTTTACCCCTTCCTCAATTTGGTGATTGATGAGTCGCTCGTGCTCTTCAAAGGACGTCTTGTTTTCAAGCAGTATATCCCCTTGAAGAGGCATAGGTTCGGAATCAAGCTCTTCGTGTTGTGCGACTGTGAAACTGGAATAGTGCTTGACATGATCGTGTATACAGGAACTGACATTGACGTACCGAAAGCCGCTGCCAATGACCCCATGGGCATGTCAGGTGCCATCGTCAGGAAAATGTTGGCACCTTACCTGGGCAAAGGCCACATCATCTACACTGACAACTGGTATACTTCTCCTGCTCTCTGCCAGTTTCTTTATGACAACCAAACGGGGTCATGTGGGACTGTCAGAAAGACAAGAAAGTTTATGCCAAAGTTCACAGGTGATGTCATTCCTCTCACAGATGCCTCCTCCAGTGACACACCTTCAGAAGACGACCTGGCCCAGGAACACCGCGAGAGGCATGTGCGAAGAAGGCGACGAAAGGGGCAGAAATACAAGCAGCTCGAGAAGTGTGGGAAACTGATAGCCCTGAAGTGGAAGGATAAGCGAGACGTCCACCTGCTTTCCACCGTCCACACAGGTGCCCAGGTGGATTCTGGCAAAATCCACTACCGAACCAGGAAGACAATCTACAAGCCCGACGTGGTAGTGGACTACACCAAAAACATGCGCCTGGTGGACAAGTCTGACTGTCAGCTGTCAGGTGTTGAGTGTCTGAGGAAGACTGTGAAGTGGTATCACAAGCTCTTCCTCCACCTAGTTGACATAACGATGCTGAACGCCTACAACTTGTGGTTGGTGAAGAAGGATATGGCCCCAAACCAGAAGCTGAAATTCCGGGAGTTCGTGTACAACGTCTCCTACCAACTCCTGGAGAAGTATGGCACCACCACTCACAGACGTACGGCATGGCGTGGGGATCACGTTCCTGACCGCATCCAGCTGGGTGTCGAAAGACACTACACAACCAACACCGAGCTGATTGGCACTCGTCACAGGCAGGTGCAGTGCACCGTCTGCAGCTCCAGTGTGAGGAAACCCCATGTGACCAAAAGAGTCACCTCAATGTGCGCCGAGTGCAAAGTTGCACTCTGCCTGGGTGACTGCTTCAGGGACTACCACACCTTCAAGAACTACTGAGTGTCGGCCCCTGCCCTGCCCTGCCCTGCCCTGGACTCGCCCCGTGCCCTGCCCTGGACTCGCCTCCTGCCCTGCCCTGCCCTGGACTCGCGCCCTACCTTACCTGACCTGACCTAATTGATCACGCTACCTCATAATGTAACATATATATTATATAATGTATAAGTTCCAAAGATGTCCCTGTGATATAGCTTTTACATTATATAATTGTATGTTTCATTATTTAGTTTATAAGTTTCAAAGATTTACATGTAATATGCCTTATTTTTTTAGTATATCAATATATATGTTTGTTATTAGCCTAAGTAATGTGTATATAATTATTTTCTTACCTCAAATGAATTGTACAAAAATAAATATGTTTCAATAAATCATGTCAAACCTACTATGATAATAAAATAAAACAATAAAAAAAGAAAAAAAGAAAACAAGGTCATGTCATTGTATTCTTACAATATGATATATTCTATGAATATTTCATATTGTTTGAATACAATGGCATGATCTTGTAAAAAAAAAAATTTATAAATTTTTTTCTAGACAATATAAAACCTTCCCCATAACCCCCTCCTGGATTCGATCCCACTACCCTACGACACTTTGAGTTTTCCAGTCCGCGACCTTACCAACCATGCCACAGGAGCTCATACCAAATATCACTCAAAACTTCGTGTCTACAATCGAAATGACAATATACAAAAAAATGAATTATCCCACCAATTTACGTTTGTAAATTGATGGGATTATCAATTATATCATGCCAAGGTTTATAATAGTTTGTCTCTGTCAAGAATTAGTAATTATATAACTTTATTCTGTCAAAAATTGCCCAAACACTCAGCAAAATTGCCCCTCTCAGTGTGACTCCACTCATTTTCACACGGTCAGGCGGTCACGAGGTGACCCTTGCCGCTCCTTGATTCTCCAGCTACAGCAGCTCTGTCTGGGAACAAAATTGGTATAAATACAATAATGGATAAAATACTCTTCACAAATACATTTGTATTGTATAATATTGTAAATAAAAATGAATAATAACTGTGTGGGTGTCGAAAATTGCTCAACCAGCTTTCTTATGTCTCGCCTACGCGCGTATATTGGATTATACATAGTCATGACTGTCATACAAATAATTGCAGTAGGTCTCGAATATACATTTAGATTGCATATTACTTCGAAATAAATAAGTAAACGTTTCTCTGGTGGCAATCTACCCTTTCGCAGGTGTAAGGAGACACCAGTCTATATTTAGCCCTCTATCACAACAGGCAATCTGCCTGTGTTGACTCAGCACCGTCGCTGGTGGTCTATAAATATAGTACTTTATTTACAGTCAATGGCCTACATGTTTCTGTGGTACTTCACATGTGTCTAAAATGCAATGTCTGCTTGCATAAAAATGCAATTCTGAAGTCCATTTATATGTACGACATACGCATGTCTCAGTTTCTCTCTCTCTCTCTCTCCCTCTCCATTCCTGACTCATGTTATTGTAGACCTGTTGATGGCAACGAACACCAGCCATCTGGTAGACATAAGGGTCAAAATACCAAACATCAATACGCCTGGGGCGCCTCCACAATTATCACTAAGCTGGTTATCTATCTAGAGATCTGCCTGACTTCCATCTCTCCACGACTCACTCACTCACTGCACCCCTGCATGTCTCCCTCCCACCCACCCACCCCCAACCCCCCCTTTCAGGCTTCCGTCTGCTAGAAACACATTCACAATTTGCGTAAATATCGCATCAATTGGGCTATATGCGGTATATTCCTTGTTATATGGGACGCCTACATATGTACACATCTTTATTATAGTATGAGAGTGCTCTAAATACAAGATTGACGTGATATTTATGGCGTAACACACCCTCTCCCCCTTTCATTCCCACCACAACTCACTCACACCTTGGTTCACGCATAGAAACTCATTGATAATGTGCGTAAATATCGCATGAATTGGTTTATATGCGGTATATATTTTGATATATGGCACGTATACATACGTACAAGTCTGTATTATAGCGTGACAGTGCTCTACGTACAAGATATACGTGATATGTATGGCGTAAACCACACTCTCAGCTCATAAATTGCCGCCAAACCTCCAACACATCTTCATTCCCGCCTAAATATTCTCTTATAATTCCCTTATATATTGCAATTTTTGGTCACTATGAGGCATATTCATTGTTATATGGGTGCCCTACACATGTATACATACTCTAAATAGCCTAAAAGGGCTCGAAAAAGGAGATATACGTGATAATACGCGGTAACCCACCCCCTCCTCCCTCTCCTTCTATCCCCTGCGCGCGTAAATATTCGGCAGGGAAATCTCGCCGCTCGATGACAATCTAGCCGCGCGGTGCCATTCGCTCCACATTTTTCAACTACGGACCGTTCCCCTACCCCCCCCAGACATTTTTTGGGGGGTCAAATATATATGGGCCGATGCACGCAAACATTCCCTACACGATGATGTACTTTTTATCGAAATTGGCAATAGGTCCCAAAATCATCATAGGTGCGCACAGTCTTACCCTGTAGAAAACCCCCTGTGCGCCGCGGAGAGGTTAATACATGCACACACATACAAACAAACATGCACACATGCACAAACAAACATGCACACACAAACAAACAAACAAACATGCACACACACACACAAACACGCACGCACACACACACATGGCAAATCACCCCAGAAATATGCGTGATACAAGACTATGACCTCTTTCACCAACTTCGGACAGAGAGGAGGGGGGGAGGAGTAGCTATTTTCGCCCGGAAACAGCTGTATGCATCTCGCCTGGATATTGAGGTCCCGGAGGGAATTGAAGCACTCTGGGTGAGAGTTAATCCCCCCTCCCACCCTCGTCACACTGCCTCCTTTATCTACTGTGTGATCTACCACCCACCACGCTCACCCACCGGCCCCGCACTAATCAACCACATCATCGATACAAGTGATGATCTCAAACTCCAATTTCCATCATCCAAGTTGGTGGTTTGTGGGGATTTCTACGAACTAGACACCTGTGAGATTCAAGAACAGCTGCATCTTTCACAAATTGTTGACTTCCCCACCCACAACCACAACACTCTTGACCTTATTTTGACGGACATGGATGAGCAGTACCTCCCACCTGAACCTTTACCTCCTGTGGGATGCAGCACTCATCTCTCTGTGTTCTGGTCACCTGCCCCTAGCACCTCCCATCAACAGACCCCCGTCATCCGGACCTACCGACCAACGCCAGACTTTGCAATGCGGGGGTTCGGGCAGTGGTTGGTTCATTACCCGTGGACGGAGGTTCTCACTGAAGAAGATGTTAATGCCAAATGGGACAACTTTGTATCTACCACCACCGAAGCCTACCACCACTTCTTCCCCACCAAGAGGACCAAAATGCACCCCTCTGACGTCCCATGGATTACTCCTCGGATCAAGAGACTGATGCAGAATCGGAACAAGGCCTTCTACACGGACAACAATCGCTACAAGGACCTACGCAACATTGTGATAAGGGAAATCCGTTGGGCGAAGAAGTCCTACTACCCTACAAAGATTCATCATTTAAAACAAACCAATATCAGTCAGTGGTACTCTAAAATTAAGAATCTTTGTGGCTTAAGTAGTGCGACTCCTTCGATCCCCTGTGTTTCCCATGTCCCTCGTGTAGATGCACCTGAACTGATAAATAATCACTTCTCTACCATCTGCCAAACCCTCCCCAAACTAGACCGCACCAACCTCCCTGTCTTCCTCCCATCCCCTTCCCCCCCAGTAACTGTTCAAGAATTTGAAGTGGCCAAAAAGCTTTCCAGTTTCAAATAAAAAAGATCAGCAACCCCAGTAGACCTACCCATGAAAATATACAAAGAATTTTCGGTGGAATTTGCCACCCCCCTTTGCTCGATAATTAATGCCTCCTTAAGGCAAAGTAAATGCCCTGCAGACTGGAAAACTTCATACGTCACTCCAATCCCCAAAACCCCCTCCCCACATTCTCTTAATGAACTCAGACCAATTGCCATTACGCCCATCCCTAGTCTAATCTGTGAGGACTTTGTATTCACCTGGGCTTACTCACAAATCCGTCACTTGATAGATCCCCAACAGTTTGGCAACGTAAAAACCTCCTCCACCACTCACTGTCTTATTAGCTTCCTAGATTATATTTACACAAATCTTGAGAAGAGAAAGACTTCCCTCGCCCTTGCCTTTATTGACTTCAGGAAAGCATTTGACCTTGTTGACCACACCATCATCATCAATAAGGCCATAAAGTTGGGGCTACATCCTACCCTGGTTGCGTGGTTGACCGACTTCCTTAGTGACAGACGACAAGCAGTGCGATACCAAGGCTTCATCTCCACCTTCCTAGACATCACATGTGGAGTCCCACAGGGCACAAAGATGGGGCCTCTATTGTTCCTCATCTTGATTAATGATGCCCTAAAGGACACCCCATTCCACTGGAAGTACGTGGACGACTCGACAGTCGGCATTACTGTCGATAACACCTCCCCTAACTATGACCCCCTACAAGACATCCTCGACTGTCTTCAAGCCTGGACCACAGACAATCATGTGACTATCAATCATGACAAGACAGTGGTCATGCACATCAACACTTCCGTTACCGACCTTCCTCCACCCACTGTCACAATTGGTCCTCATACCCTTCAGCTTGTTGAGTCCACCAAACTCCTCGGAATCACTGTGGACAACAAACTGAACTGGAAGAAACATGTAACTACCACAGTCAGGACCGCCACTTACAAGTTGTTTATGCTAAGGCGGTTGAGATCCCTGGGGGCGCCGGAGAATGAGCTGAAGAGTATATATAACACCTTCATACTCCCTAAGCTCACCTACGCCTCTCCCGCCTGGTCCTCCTCTCTAACCCTAACACAACAACGTCAATTGGAGAGAGTTCAGAGGAGGGCATGCAGGATCATCCTGGGAGGCACATATCCAGGGTACGAGGAAGCTCTCACCACCCTTAGCATACCTGCACTTTCAACCCACCACTACAACACACTCAAACAGTTTGCATCTAAGCTGCTTGTTCACCCACGACACAGAAACTTACTTCCACCAGACGCCCCTAGACCAACACGTGCAGCTCGTCATTTCAACACACTCCAACCAATAAGAGCAAGAACTGACAGATATAAAAATAGTCCTATCCCAACCATTGTTAATATTATTAATAATGTGTAATAACGGCCTGGCACACCATATATACGCGCCCACCTTTAATAATGTATGCATAAGTGTGTGTGCGTGTGTGTATTAGAATATAATTATGTATGTATTTGCTTGAGTTTGTTTATGCATATGTGTATATATGTATATGTGTATCTATGTATGTACAGTATATGTGTATGTATGTGTGCGTACATGTGTATGTATGTATGCGTTATTTATGTATATATATATGTGTCTATAGTGTATACTGTTTGTGGTTCGAGCCCGGCTGAGAGTATCAGGTAGGATAAGAGAAGAGCATATATGCATGTAATGTGCATATATTTATGTATATGTATGTCTGTGTGTATGTGCTGTCAATGGTTCGAGCCCGGTTGAGAATATAAGGTATATAATATATATGTTCTGTACGTGTATTTATATGGTCATATGTACATATGTATGTAAATATACGTACATATGAGCGAGAACATATTGCTCACTAGCGCAACTTCTGATTATAAATCTATGCATAAGCATTAACTATTATTAAGTGTTCGCGTATCTTCATCCATGTATTTCCACCCTTAACAATAGAATGCCCAGCTTTTCCATATTTCGCCTTCTGTCACACACACACACACACACACACACACACACACACAAACTAACACACACACCTACACTACCGAGGATTAACCTCCCATTGTAGTAGGCTGTACCTGACCTTACCTGTACGGACTTGAATTGCTGCACCCTCTTTACCCTTCACCTCTTTACCCTGACCATACCAAAACAGTTTTTGTATGTATGTATGTTTGTGTGCATACGTGAGCGTTTGT
>CM064574.1:27682745-27750245 GCA_032716605.1 Paralithodes platypus
TCTTCTGAGTTTACACAAAATACTACCGTAAATATTACCTTTCAAGTAAATAATGCACTAGGCCAAGTATCCATAGGTAATAATGCACTAGGCCAAGTATCCATAGGTAATAATGCACTAGGCCAAGTATCCATAGGTAATAATGCACTAGGCCAAGTATCCATAGGTAATCATTCATTTGATTAAGCTGAGTGTGTAATTTTGTTTCAGTCTACACCACCATAATGCCGAAGAGGAAGGCGAGCAACCACATAAACCGGGCAACTGCATCCTTCATACGAATAACTCAAACATGTCTGGTTTTGTATACTTATCAGGAGTTGATGACCCTGAAGCAAGGTTTAAAAGCATATGCAACATTCGAGATCAATGCTTGCCACAACCCATTGGCTCAGCAAATGGCATACAGACAATATGTGAATAAATTCCAGATGAATTTGGAGATTCCGATGGATATCATTGTGATTGTTATCAAAGGTTCACCATGAATCTTAGTCGTTTAAAACTTGCTGCTCAATCAACAAATCCAGAGTATCGGAGGTCAAGTCAAAGAAAGAACTCTGGTGATAACATACTGTTTGAACCAAACTGTATATTTTGTCGACAGTTTGGTCATAAAAAGGTAAAAAAGGAAAACACATGAACAACTGAGGGTCTCTCCAGTTTTGAACAATGGTGGAGGACAGATAATCATTAGGTTGGCTGAAGAACGGGATGATGAAGACCTAGCTCGGCGAATTTGTGGAAAGGATCTTTTAGCCTGTGAAGCAAAATATCACAAAACTTGTCGAATGAAGTACTGTGGACGTTAAAAATCGGCGTACTCAAAAATGAATTTGAAAAATAACGATCGCGTGACATGTAGGAGAGTCACTCAGAGTGTCTAAAAATACTCTGTAAAGTAATTGACAGGAAAACATTACTTGACAAGGAAACCATGAAAATGACAAAACTAAGGGACTTGTATGTTGGATACCTATCAGAAACACCATTTGCAAATCCTAACATATAAACTGAAATGTAGGTTGATGAACCATGATGTGTATTGTACCAGTATCTCCTTTGTCAGTTTGGGTAGATCTGGAGGTAAACTTCAGACAGACCTTGCATTCAGCAGTGATACGAGTAATGCAGAAGCAGTCCGTAATGGGTATCTCCTTGGATGTTCAGACATGATTGATGATGTTGGCTACTCCTGAGAAATGTTATAAAGGATGCATTCAAAACATCTGATGAACTTCACTGGTCATCAAGTGCATCGTACCTGCAGACAGTTGAAAATATGGTACCTGAGAAATTACAGTGTTTTCTCACCACACTAATTGGTGGACATGGGTTTTCCATGGGTTCAGAAAAGACAGAGAGGCTTGTGTCTTCATTTGGGCAAGACCTTTGCCATGCTGCAATTGGTGGGGGGGGGGGGGGGGGAGGCAAGGTGGGCCCCTCCACCCCACGGACTATAAGTACATATGTACACACATATACAACGGTCACGGTGGCCGAGCGCACTTAGTACAGTGTATTGGGAGTGCTAGCTCTGGTGTCGGGGGTTCGGATCCCACGCGCCAGCAGGGAAAGTTCTCTCACAAACTTTCCCTGGCCGTGAAGGCAAGGCCTGGACGGACCGTCTCAGGGGGCCCACAAAGTCTCCTGCCCACGTTCTACTCCCTCGGGAATATGTAGGCACCCTCGTTAGCAGCCAGGATCAGTCTGTTGATCCCTTAGGATAAGATCTAGGTTAGTCTGTGTATTTTCAGCCCCACTGGCTGCCGGCTTGAAATAAACCGATTATTATTATCATTATTATTATTATTATGCACGCATAATATGACAAACATTATTTAGAAATGTGCAGCACATTAAATAGTCAATTTCTTTCCGTTTTCACAAATGAAAATTTGGCACAGTTTCCAGAAATCAGTAAGGTATATAGTGATAGTATAGAACATAGGTTAAGTACGGTTACTATAAGTAGAAATGATGTGCGTGAGGAAATTGACAGACTGAAACCTCATAAATCGCCTGGTCCTGATGAGGTATATGCTAGAGTATTAAAAGAATGCAGAGATGAGTTAAGTTATCCATTAACATTTCCATTTAACAAGTCATTAGAAACAGGTATAGTTCCAGAAGCTTGGAAGCTTGCAAATGTAGTTCCGATCTTCAAAAAAGGTTATAAATCAATAGCATCCAATTACCGTCCCATTAGTCTCACTGCAATCATAGGAAAGCTACTAGAGTCAATTATTGCTAGGAAAATGAGAAACCACTTAGAAACATTTAACTTAATCAATTCTTCAAAGCATGGATTCACTCAGCGACGGTCTTGCCTTACTAATTTGCTTAGTTTTTTCTCAGAGGTATATGAAGCAGTAGATAATGACAAGTCATATGATATTATATATTTAGATTTCAGTAAAGCTTTCGACAGAGTCCCTCATGAGAGATTGATGAGAAAGTTTGAGGCACATGGAATAGGCGGGGCGTTGTTAGGATGGATTAGGTCATGGCTAATTGGTAGGAAGCAGAGAGTCAGCATAAATGGTACCAATTTCCTCTCCAAAGAGATCTAGATACACTACACGAATGGTCAGTAAAGTGGCAGATGAATTTTAACATTGACAAATGCAAGGTATTAAAGATAGGGAAGACGAATACTAATGCAAAATATAAACTAGCTAATGCTGAATTAGAAACAAGAGACTGCGAGAAAGATTTGGGTGTGTTTGTTAGCAACGATTTGAAACCTAGAAAACAGTGTATAAGCGTACGTAACAAGGCAAACAGGATTCTGGGGTTCATCTCAAGGAGTGTGAGTAACAGAACTGCCGATGTTATCTTGAAACTTTACTTGTCATTAGTAAGACCTCATATGGATTATGCTGTCCAATTTTGGTGTCCTTATTACATAATGGATATAGATTCCTTGGAGAGAGTACAGCGAAGAATGACAAAAATTATTCATAATATTAGAAATCTACCATATGAAGAAAGGTTGAACAAATTAGGCTTACATTCGTTAGAAAGACGCAGAGTTAGAGGGGATATGATAGAAGTGTTCAAATGGTTCAGTGGGAAGGAGACATGAAAAATGTACTGAAGCTCAGTGATAGCGAAAAAACTCGAACAAATGGTTATAAATTAGATAAATTTTGTTTCAGAAAAGATATAGGCAAATATTGGTTTGGTAACAGAGTTGTAGATGGGTGGAATAGGCTACCAAGTGATATAGTGGGATCAAGAACGGTAGGGAGCTTTAAGATAAAATTAGACAGGCATATGGACGAGATGGGTTGGGTGTGAGGGGGATCTACCAGGTGTGGGCCAATCGGCGCTCAGCAGACCCCCGTTTTCTTGTGTAAATCTCTGACCGTTTTGGTGGGGTCAGTACTCAAGGTATTAGTGAGTTGGGCCTATAATTGGGCCTTGTAATTGGGGTTGGGTGTGACAGGGATCTGCCTTGTGTGGGCCGATAAGCTTTTTGCCGAATCCCATTTTCTTGTGTTCTTATGTTCTTAAAGTAATCTAGACACTTAACATGACTGGTTAGTAAATTGGCATGTGACATTTAACATAGATATATGCAAATTATTTAAGATAAGGATGGTGAATACAAATTCAAAATATTTATAGGCCTACTAACTAATACGGAATTACAAATCTCAGACTGTGAGAAAGATCTGGGTGTGTTTGTTAGCAATGAACTGAAGGTTAGGAAACAATGTATAAGCATTCGTAAAAAAGCAAACTGGATTATCAGGTTCATCTCTAAGAGAGTAACAGAACTGCTAATGCTGTCTTGAAACTTTATATATATATATATATATATATATATATATATATATATATTGAGAATATATCACAAATACACGTGAGCCACTAAATGTTTCTAATCTCTCAGTGGGGATCGAACCGTCGACCATCAGGACGATAGCCGACGCTTTAATCAATTACACCACGGCTTGCCCCTCTGAGAGATTAGAAACATATATAGTAGGGCAGCTTAGGGCAAGATTTGACATGGATGTGGACATTCCGAACAAAAGCGCCAAATTTTGCCCACATTCTACATAGTGCCTTAGCTTCCCATTTTTGATAGGCACCACTTCCTCCTGATACATTATGGCAGCCATCTTGGATTGTTATGATCGCCATCATAGAAAAACCTATATCTATCAATATCTCAGCTGCTAAGCCACTGAGGATCATGATCTTGGTGTCCAAACATACAATTTCGAGGTCAAGGAATACATTCATACCATTTATAATAAAGTTGAATGGTTATTTGGTCAGAAATTAACATAAAATAATTACGGTACGCTAGATCCAAACCCTCGAACTTATATGCCGGCGAACAAAACACCTATACCCTCCAGAGTTAATCTGCAATAGCGGGGTATCCTTAACTGGGCATAAATGTACTCTACTTCAGGCTAACCGGCACTGGTATAGCCTGATAACAAACAAGATGCAAGTTACGTTAAAATACATAAAAAGGAATCTATGGAAAGGTCAATTAAATCACTGCAAGATTTAATACAATAAAAAGATGCTTCAATACAGTTATTCTAAACATCAATAAACTCTTCACTCCTATCTGAAAGAAAGTGAAGTATAGTCCTACAGCATAGACCTGGAAACTTCTGAAGAAAGTCTGATGCTCATAAGATGCTCGTATCTTAAACTATATAAAGGCAGGAGGCAGGACACCACACGTGTAAATCGAATACACTAAAAGGTAGGACGTATAATGTTAACTGACACGAGAATACTATAAATGCGCAACGGTAGCAATGCTCGACACTAAAAGAAGTACTTCCTCATCAACGAAACAGTCTGCTATGGTTGTGCGGCTCAGCAACAACCTAGACTAATAAATGCTGTGAATAATAATGCGCACATATCAAAGAGCTTATATTAAATACTAACAAGTGTCTACTCGATTAATAATGTCTAGCTGGGATACTCTAGGTAAGGAACTGGGGTTGAGCAAGACAGGCTCGTAGCCTAGTGATGTCAATAAGACTGCATCCTTTAAGTTACGTTAATTGACTAGGGGGCTCTCTTGATAGATCCAGATCACAAGTATCTGGTTCTATCCTGGCGACCCTCTAAAGACAAGCAAAGAGGCAGCAAAGTGTGGAACTGGTACAGGCCAAAACCCTCAGTCAACACAATGCTGCACTCGCAAAGGACGCAACCGAAAAGACAACCCAGGCTACCACAGGACCGGTCGAAGTCGTGTAGGTATAAGCAAACCGTACACACATCGGAGACAACGACTACAGTTACCTTATCCCAGTCTAGCATTAAATAAAAGAGCAGAAACACTAAATCAATAATGGAGACACACAAAGTTCTTAACCTATACTAACTAAGAACCCTCAAACCTATTCTAAGTACATGTAAATATCTCTGAGGACGGCGCATGCAATACAATGGGCCGGCTATGAAAACCGTATGCAGAACCCAAGGGGAGTGTTGTGCATTTAATAAAGGTTAGAGTATGGAAAGAGAGAATCGAGTGAGAGAAACAGTGATAAAGGGGGTGATCGGGAGAGAGTATGCAAGGGGATGTTAGAAGCACGCGCGCCAAGCCTGTCCTGAGGAGGACAGCTCCTGGGAACCCTCATGGAGGAGGTTAGTTACACAGGAGCCCGCAAAGGCGCGATGGTTGGCCAATCACGGGCCGAGACGTCACAAGACAGCAGGTGTCACGTGACACAGCAAGACATGCCGGCCAATGGCGAGCGAGAAGCAGGAATGCACGCGTGACTCAGACACCCACTAACTTCTCGCTCTGAAAGTCTTTCTCGTTCCCACGCTGGTACTATTATCACTGCTGTTGATATAAAATACAACCCGTTGTCACAGACGAAAATAAAGACCACCACTGGACTGTCTGTGACAATGCGATTACTAGGAAAGAAAGAACAACATTCTCGGATAACTGTAGCCCATTTCGATGTCCCTGGCGAGCACTAGTGGCTAACGAGAGGCGATTCTGCCAACGCTGGTAGACGTCACACCCCGCCCAAGATATGGGACGCTCAACATTAGGAGCACCATATCTGACAAGGCAGAATGCCGACAAGACCCGCCACACCTAGCCACTCCACCAGAAATGAAATGCAAAGCTCAATCTTAAATAAAACAACATAATAGCGTAAAGAATATTTTATAACCCCTCCCAAACACAATAGTGTAATTTTAGCCTGCTATGCTCCCTGAGCGAGCTTCACAGAGCCCAGCCCACCAAGTGAAAGACAGGTTCAACTTAGGACTTTAGCTATAACATTGGCAACTTACAATTAACTATAAAAAAGAAAGTTTTTATGTGATTTTTTTTTATTTAATTTTAATGTTGTTTTTGACGGCTGCTCTACAGGGGCAAGCCTGGTTTTTCTCCACTCTCAACACACACTGACTGAACGGCGAGGGTTCTCCTGCAAACATACCCTCCCGTGACAAACAATCAGCCAAAACATTATCAGTACCCTTAACATGCCACACATCCATCTTGTGTTCTGGCAGCAAAATAACACCTGACACTGATAAACTGCCCAGTTCATCACAAGACTGGCACTTCTCTTCGCTCTCTCCGGCAACGGGGCCTGCCAATAACCTTTCACTAGTTCTACCTTTGTGATGAGCGAGGCAGCCCCGATGCGGTCTATGGTGTCGTCAACTCTAGGTAATGGATAGGTGTCTGTCAGGGATAATGCTTCCACACTCTTGCAATCAACATACCCACGGATCTTGCCACTCAACTCAGGTTGCAAACTCACTGGCAACGGCCACTCACGATATCCCTTATCCCTCAGACCCTTTTTCCACATGTAGTCTAGCTCTGCTTTCACGACAGGCTGTCGAGCAGGATTTATACGGTAGGGAACTAACTTGAGCCTTGCACTGTCTCCAGCCTCCATGTCGGATTCTACCCCGTACATCAGGCCTGGAGAAGCAACAAACATGCGGATGTACTGCCACAACCTAGCAAACAACATCTCTTGGCACTCAGGAACAAGAGGTTGCAACTTATCTTGAAGAACAACATGCCTAGTGCCCTCCCACAACCCAACCGAGACCGCAGCTTCTAAACTATAGTCTCCCTCTTCCACCTTTGTCGCTAGAACCGCCAGGTCATGAGAGGGACAATCTGTACCACCTGTGCAGTCACTCCCATAGTTCACAATTGCCAAGGCTTCCAAGCCGATACCGTACATGCGCACCCCCGCATTCCTTGCGACTACAAAGGAGTACAAAGGAGTACAAAGGAAATCAAGCAACAACAGATCTAGTGACCCTTCTAGGCTGCTTGTCCTCCAAAACACTGAGGATCAAGTGTCCAAACAGTGGTTTAGAGTGGGTAAGGGAACATTGGAGAGGGAACTACTGCCCTGGAACTAATGTCCGTGGCAGGACTAGGAAGTTAGTAGGGGACATATGGGTTAGTAACTGAGGGGAGGATAAAATATAGTTATTCATTTACTACATCGCCTGCACAGCATCACCGCCTTCAGCGACATGGCCAGATACAGTCGGTCTATGGTAGGGCTGTTGCATTTGACTAGAGCAGCATTGGAAGGCTATGCGATGCCCGGGCACATCCACTCCACAGCCCACCTCACCAATCTGCTCAATGTCCTCATTCTGACCACCACCCTTGGCAGCCATGGGTCGACCCTGACCTGACAACCATGCCAAAGCCTCGTCGCCCACCTTGAACCACCGAAACAACGAGGCTAACGGTCTACTAACACTCAAGTGACCTGCCAGCGGAACATCGTGCACCGTATGAGTTGTGAGGCCTGGGTGCTCGGCACGACCAGTGGAGTATGAACCGAACCGGTGCTGGAGCGCTGCACACTGCTGCTCAGGCAGGTGCTCTAGCGCTTCCACAGCCACCTGACTCGTGTCCCCCGCCCACTGCTCCGCCGAGACATGACAATCCCAACTCTCCTCCACATGTGCCCCACTGCCCCCTTCTCCTTCTCCACCTTGACCACTGCAGACCAATGCAGGGACAGTAGGGTGCTCAGGTGGTTGCCTCACAAACTCCTTTAACAGGTTCACATGACATGTTTCCCCATCCTCGTGTTCAATAGCCTCGTTCCCACAGCTCTCCTCCACCTGGGAACTACTCTGTCGCCGACTGCCATCACGCCCAACCATGTCACTAGAGGGGACAGGTTCTGGGGCCACTCCGGAGCTCACCTTTAATTATGATGTGATTATAATTATGATGTGAAAATTATGATGTGATTGGCATAACAGAATCTTGGCTCAATACAGAAGATAGAGACTTTTTAGCAGAGTATTCACTTCCCGGTTATGTAATGTTTGAGAACAGCCGAATAAATAAAAATGGAGGTGGCGTTTTATTTTATATCAAAGAAAGTCTTAACCCGACCCTCGTGTCAAAACCTCAAATTGTGAACGTCGACACATCTTTTGTGCTAATAAAGAATAATAAAGGTACAAAAATAATACTTGCGTTAATATACAGACCTCCAGCTCAATCAGTGCAAACTGACCGAGAAATTTACGAACAAATTGCAGATGTAAGTAACTCACAAGATACCGTAATTTTTGGCGACTTTAATTTACCTGTGACCAAGTGGGGCGATACTCTTACTTCACACTCCGGACATGACTTGTATACGAACTTGCAAGAGAGTTCGCTTTATCAATTTGTTCGAACGCCGACCCGTGGTAATAACGTTCTTGACATTGTACTTGCAACAAAAGAAGAATTGATAGAGAATTTGAATGTTGGTGATGAATTCAGTAACAGCGACCATCGTACGATAACTTTCACTTTAAAGTTTACTAGTAACGAACCAAATAGTAGCATCGAAAAAGTCCCTAATTTCAAGAAAGCAAACTTCCATGAACTTAGAGCTATGTTTAAAGAAACTGACTGGAGCTTTTTAATTAACAATAACGACATAAATACATCTTGGAAGTTATTCGAAACCACTTACCTAAAAGCAGTGCAAGACTGCATACCATCGAAAATACGGCGTCCAGGCCATAATAATAAGCCGAAATGGTGGAATAAAGATATTTCAAACTGCCTGCTTGCTAAAAAATTTGCTAATGATAGATTAAAATCCTCACAAAATGACGAAGAACGGGTGAAATTTGTAGAGCTACGACGCAAAGCCAAAAAGTTAATTAAGCAAAGTAAAAAGACCTTAGAGTTACATATTGCGAATCAAAGTAAAACAAACCCGAAATAATTCTATAGTTATATCAGAAAGAAAAAAGTAGTTACTTCAACTGTTGGACCGTTAGTCGATGAAAAAGGAGAATACACCAAAGACGAAGTACAAATGAGTAATGCCCTCAATACCTTCTTTGCATCAGTTTTTACAACAGAAGACCTCAGTGATATCCCTACACCATCGCCGATTCAGATTGATAATTCAGATGTTCTAAGCAATATCACCGTTACAGAGAGAGAAGTATTGAATTGTTTAGATAAACTCAAGGTAAATAAAACGCCAGGACCTGATACAATCTCGCCTAGAGTTCTAAAGGAAGCTAAGAATGAGCTCTCCAAACCACTGACATTACTATTCAATAAATCCTTGCAGTCTGGAACTATGCCTGATCAGTGGAAGCTAGCCAACGTAACACCGATATTCAAAAAAGGCAGCAAATCCCTACCCCGTATCTATCGTCCAATTAGCTTAACCTCAGTTGTATGTAAAATGCTAGAAACGGTCATACGAGACAGACTCGTAAATCACTTAGAGGAAAATAACATACTTAAAGATACTCAACACGGCTTTAGTAAAAACGTTCCTGTTTAACAAACCTCTTAGACTTCTTCCACGATATCCTCAACCTCTACGATGAGAGTAAAGCTGTAGATATTATATACCTTGATTTTCAAAAGGCCTTTGACAAAGTTCCCCACAAACGTTTAATGCTAAAACTAAAAGCGCATGGAATACAAGACGGTGTGTTGAAATGGATAGAAAATTGGCTCAGCAACAGAAAGCAAAGGGTAGTCATAAACGGTAAGGCATCTAAATGGACCAATGTAAGTAGCGGGGTACCCCAGGGATCGGCACTAGGACCAATTCTCTTTCTAATTTACATCAACGACATAGATGAGGGTCTCACCTGCACAATCTCAAAATTTGCTGACGATACAAAAATTGCAAATAGCGTACTCTCAAAAGAACAAGTTGACGATATGCAACACAATCTAGATAAATTGTCATGTTGGGCCCAAATTTGGCAAATGAGTTTCAATGCGGATAAATGTAAAGTACTACATGTCTGATACCTAAATGAGAAAGCAAACTATTCGATGAATGGCACTCAGCTTAAGAATGTAAACAGAGAAACTGATCTGGGAGTAACAATATCGAGTAACCTAAAACCGAGTCAACAATGTTCAGAAGTTGTTAAGAAGGCAAACAAAATAATTGGCTTTATAGGCAGGTCATTTGAGCATAAATCCAAAGAAGTTATCCTAACCCTTTACAATTCCTTAGTCCGCCCTCTTCTGGAATACTGCGTTCAATCCTGGTGCCCTTATTACCAAAAAGATATAAACAAGCTAGAACGAGTTCAACGTAGAGTTACCAAAATGATACCTAGCCTAAAGAACAAACCATACGAAGAGCGTCTTAGAGAATTAAATCTATTTCCTTTAACCCAGCGCAGATTAAGAGGCGACTTAATTCAAGTGTTCAAAATCATCAAAGGCATCGACAATATGAACTGTAGTAAGTACTTCACTATCGACCAATCTAATTACACGCGGGGAAACGGTTGCAAAATTATTGGTAAATCTTTTAACTCGCACGAATCTAAGAATTTCTTCTTCAATCGAGTTGTCAACTTGTGGAATGGGCTTCCCCGAGACGTTATAGACTGCAGCACCGTTGATTCATTTAAATTCCGCCTAGACAAATATCTCGCATCAAACCCGCGACTGACTGCGTTTGTAAATGAATAACTTTATCCTCCCCTCAGTTACTAACCCATATGTCCCCTACTAACTTCCTAGTCCTGCCACGTTAGTGGCAGGGCAGTAGTTCCCTTTCCAATGTTCCCTTACCCACTCTAAACCACTGTTTGGACACTTGATCCTCAGTGTTTTGGAAGACAAGCAGCCTAGAAGGGTCACTAAATCTGTTGTTGCTTGATATCCTTTGTACTCCTTTGTACCTCTGGGTCAAGTACCGAGTCGCCAAGTAGAGCCGCTGGATCAAAACTCACTAAACTTCTCCCAACTTTAGCTTTCTCCTTCCGACCATTCCTCCGCTGGTCTAGAGACTGAGGGATAGGCTGTGACACCTTAGATGCACGAGATCGGGTTACAACACACGCCATCTGCTGTAATTGACACCTCTCGACCAACTCCTGCCCCTCCCTACTCACGTCGGCCGCCCTCTCGGCAACGACTAAGGGTGGAACCTCAGAAGTAGGCACCGCAAAGTCGTTGCCGAGAAGAAGGTCGACGCCCTCTACTGGCAGTTTCTCTACGATTCCAACATCTATCTCTCGTGTCACACCATCAACCTCCAGCTCCACTCGAACCAACGGGTATGACCATGTATCATTAATACCCTGCACCACAACTACCCGTGCCACGTTTATAGGTTGGCCTGTAAAGTTTTTCATCAGAGTCTGGGATGCACCTGTATCACACAACAACTCCAACCCATGCTTGCAACCAGCCCAACTCACACAGCCACGCCCTCTATGGTTGCAAAAAGCATCGCGGTCAGGTTTCGAGCCTTCCGGACACTCCTTCACTGGCTGTGCCCCCGCATCTGACATATCACCCCGGGTAAACGCAGAAGACCTCAGAGACACCCCAATGTTGCTAGCCAAAGACACGACTGCTGTAGGTTGGTTACTAGGGCAGGAACATGAAAAATGCCCCTTGTTATGACACCTTTAACACTCTACTTCACCCTTGGACTTCCCCGGAGGTAGGGAAGGGCCCTGACATTTCTTAAACGGGACGGTTTTTGGTTTGTGATCAAAATTAGTATCATTGCTCTTACTTTCATTATTAAATGTTGCATCACTGACTCGGGGGGGGGGGGGGGGGTAGAGTGTTGCGCCCCTTGTTAACTGCATCGGTCCGTTGTGCAGACCTGCACCAACGAATCAGCGATATTCTCAGGTCAGCCATCTCAGCTGCCTCTTGTAGAGTTTTAGGTTGTTTCTCTTTGAGGTTCAAAGTCAGGTCGCCGTCTGTGCATTTAAAAAATTGCTCTTGAAGGAATAACTGTTCAATCTCTTCGAATGTCGTCACCTTCTCTGACCTCAGCCAATTTCTCAAAGCATCAGACAGTTTCCGGGCATGTTCTAGAAAAGTGGACTCACGACCCTTCGTAACACCCCGAAACTTCAACCTATATGTCTCTGGTTGTAACTCGTACGCCCGCAGAACAGCTTCCTTCAAAACCTCATAATCGATGCAAGACTCCAAGGGCAACGCATCATATGCCTTGAGTCCTTTGCCAACCAACCTAGAGGAAACAAGGGCTGCCCACTTAACCTCGGGCCATTGGTGCTCCCGGCACTTCTTCTCAAAACGCAGGAAAAACTCGGTGACACCCGACTCGTCAAATGCAGGGACTAACTTAAGAAGGTGCGATAAAGACTGATCAAGACCTCGATTCCCAGAACCGAGACGCTGCCCTGTCGACTCCACCCGAGACTTCTCAAGTTCTATGTCTGCAGAGTAATTCGTAGCCTCAACCTGAAGCTCAGCTTCCCGCTGCTGCTGCTGAATCCTGAGCTCAGCCTCTCGCTGCCGTTGCTCGAGCTCAGCCTCACGTATGGCCTTTCTCTCCTCAGCCTCAGCCTAATGCTTCTGCCGCTGAATCTTCATCTTAGCCATCTCAAGCTGGAAGATCATATCTGGAGTTAAACCTTGAGGAGGAGGAGATGCAACAATTGGAGACCCACCCAGGGGCAAACCACGCTGCCAGTGACTATCGGCCTGCGGGAACGTACTCGGATATGGTGTTCTAGAGGGCATGATGGGAGTAGAGGGAGGGGGGGGCTTGGCTGAAGGTGCCAAAGCACCCGCTCCACCCTGTGCACCACGCACCCCGCCCAGCACACATGCCACCAGGTCACTTATCGTCATGCTGCTAGTGCCAACATGCCCCATGACCGAACACTGGAGAACATACCGATCAATCCCCGACACCCGGTTAACAGTAATAGGCATCTCCAGCTACTTCCTTGCATCCTCCTCACTAGTTACTACTCTAATGTCATCTAACAAACCCAGCTTCTGCACCTCAGAGCCTGCTTCCCGTACTGTGTCCTCACTATGCACTGATCCGTCGTTCGACATAGTGTCCACCGGAAATCCTCCACGTTTATAAAACAAAAAAGGACCTAAACTCTCATGTAGCACTATTCACTCAAAAAATGCTTGAAGACAACTCAAGTGCTATACTACGTTGCCAAAAAAAAATTCCAACGTGTCCAAAATATTCCTCAAAAACAAATGTCCAATAATCCTGCCATTATTTCTTAGTTCACTAAATCCTAGACTAAGGTCGCCATTTGTTATGATGATAAGATAAGATACTAGGCAAGGTCGCCTTTTGTTATGACGACTAATATAATATACTAGGCAAGGTCGCCATTTGTTACGACCGGGACTACGAATTAAACAAAGGGCACTAAATGATTGGACTAGTAATAGGGCACTATGCAACAACGGTACGATAGATCCAAACCCTCGAACTTATATGACGGCGAATAAAACACCTATACCCTCCAGAGTTAATCTGCGATAGCGGGGTATCCTTAACTGGGCATAAATGTACTCTACTTCAGGCTAACCGGCACTGGTATAGCCTGATAACAAACAAGATGCAAGTTACGTTAAAATGCATAAAAAGGAATCTATGGAAAGATAAATTAAATCACTGCAAGATTTAATACAATAAAAAGATGCTTCAATACAGTTATTCTAAACAACAATAAACTCTTCACTCCTATCTGAAAAATAGTCCTACAACATAGACCTGGAAACTTCTGAAGAAGGTCTGATGCTCATAAGATGCTCGTATCTTAAACTATATAAAGGCAGGAGGCAGGACACCACACATGTAAATCGAATACACTAAAAGGTAAGACATATAATGTTAACTGGCACGAGAATACTATAAATGCGCAACGGTAGCAATGCTCGACACTAAAAGAAGTACTTCCTCATTAATGAAACAGTCGGCTATGGTTGTGCGGCTCAGCAACAACCTAGACTATTAAATGCTGTGAATAATAATGCGCACATATCAAAGAGCTTATATTAAATACTAACAAGTGTCTACTCAATTAATAATGTCTAGCTGGGATACTCTAGGTAAGGAACTGGGGTTGAGCAAGACAGGCTCGTAGCCTAGCGATGTCCTTAAGACTGCATCCTTTAAGTTACGTTAATTGACTAGGGGGCTCTCTTGATAGATCCAGATCACAAGTATCTGGTTCTATCCTGGCGACCCTCTAAAGACAAGCAAAGAGGCAGCAAAGTGTGGAACTGGTACAGGCCAAAACCCTCAGTCAACACAATGCTGCACTCGCAAAGGACGCAACCGAAAAGACAACCAAGGCTACCACAGGACCGGTCGAAGTCGTGTAGGTATAAGCAAACCGTACACACATCGGAGACAACTACTACAGTTACCTTATCCCAGTCTAGCATTAAATAAAAGAGCAGAAACACTAAATCAATAATGGAGACACACAAAGTTCTTAACCTATACTAACTAAGAACCCTCAAACCTATTATAAGTACATGTAAATATCTCTGAGGACGGCACATGCAATACAATGGGCCAGCTATGAAAACCGTATGCAGAACCCAAGGGGAGTGTTGTGCATTTAATAAAGGTTAGAGTATGGATAGAGAGAAACAGTGATAAAGGGGGTGATCGGGAGAGAGTATGCAAGGGGATGTTAGAAGCACACGCGCCAAGCCTGTCCTGAGGAGGACAGCTCCTGGGAACCCTCATGGAGGAGGTTAGTTACACAGGAGCCCGCAAAGGCGCGATGGTCGGCCAATCACGGGCCGAGACTTCACAAGACAGCAGGTGTCACGTGACACAGCAAGACACGCCGGCCAATGGCGAGCGAGAAGCAGGAATGCACGCGTGACTCAGACACCCACTACCTTCTTGCTCTGAAAGTCTTTCTCATTCCCACGCTGGTACTATTATCACTACTGTTGATAGACAATACAACCCATTGTCACAGACGAAAATAAAGACCACCACTGGACTGTCTGTGACAATGCGATTACTAGGAAAGAAAGAACAATATTCTCGGATAACTGTAGCCCATTTCGATGTCCCTGGCGAGCGCTAGTGGCTAACGAGAGGCGATTCTGCCAACGCTGGTATACGTCACAAATGTTATGTTATGTTATGTATATATATATATATAATCATATCTAGTATGGATTATACAAACTGAGAGATATTTGCTCTCCAAAGAGATCTAGATACACTACACGAATGGGCAGCTAATTAGCAGATGAAGTTCAATGTAGATAAATGTAGTGTAGTACAAATTGGGAAATCGATAGACAATGCAGGATGTATGTGCATATAAGAAACTCGGATAATGACAAAGATTTGGTAGTCAACTGTGATTTAAAACCTAGAAATCAATACATTAGTGCTCGAAATAAGGTAATTAGAGTTATCGGATTTATATCTAGAAGTGTAATAGAACAGCAGACGTAATCATAAAATAAAACTAGCGTTAGTAAGACCACATATGGATTATGCTGTCCAATTTTGGTGTCCTTATTACAAAATGGACATTGATTCCTTGGAGAGAGTACAACGTAGAATGGCAAAAATTATCCATAGTATTAGAAATCTTCCATATGAAGAAAGGTTGAAGAAATTAGCCTTACATTCGTTAGAGAGACGCAGAGTTAGAGGGGATATGATATAGGTATTCAAGTGGGTTAGTGAGATTAATAAAGGGGACATGAAAGATGTACTAAAGCTCAGCGATTGCGAAATAACTCGATCAAATGGTTTCAAATTAGATCAATTTTGTTTCAGAAAAGATATAGGCAAATATTAGTTTGGTAACAGAGTTGTACATGGGTGGAATAGGCTACCAAGAGATATGGTGGGATCAAGAACGATAGGGAGCTTTAAGATAAAATTAGATAGGCATATGGACGAGAGGGGTTGGGTGTGAGGGGGATATACCAGGTGTGGGCCAATCGGCGTTCAGCAGACCCCCGTAATCTTGTGATAATCCCTGACCGTTTTGGTGGGGGCAGTACTCAAGGTATTAGTGAGTTGGGCCTATAATTGGGCCTTGTAATTGGGGTTGGGTGTGACAGGGATCTGCCTTGTGTGGGCCGATCAGCTTTTTGCAGACTCCCATTTTCTTATGTTCTTATGTTCATACGGACGGAATGGGTTGGGTGTGAAGGGGATCTGCTGTGTGTGGGCCAATCGACGCTCTGCAGACCCCCGTTTTCTTTTCTTATGTTGACCTCTGACGTGAAGGTGAGATCGGTCCTCACGGAGTTAGTGAGTTGGGCCTATAATTAGGCCTTATAATTATGGTTGGGTGTGAGAGGGATCTGCCTTGTGTGGCCAATCGGCTTTCTGCAGACTCCCATTTGCTTATGTTCTTATGTTAAGTCAGAATGGGGAGCAGTCAACAGTGGTGTCCCCCTGTGTCTGTATTAGGTCCTCTGTTGTTTATTATATACATAAATGACCTTGATTTAGGTATAACTAGTAGGATAAGTAAATTTGCAGACGATACCAAAATGGGGAGAAAAATGGATTCAGATAGAGATATAGAGTGTCTGCAAAGGGATCTAGATACCTTACACGAATGGTCAGTAAATTGGCAGATGAAGTTTAACATTGACAAATGCACGGTATAAAAGATAGGGAAGATGCATACAATTGTTAAATAAATTATATACTAGCTAATATGGAATTAGAAAACTCAGACTGTGAGAAAGATCTAGGTGTGTTTGTTAGCAATGATTTGAAGCCTAGACAACAATTTATAAGCGTTCTTATCAAGGCAAACATGATTCTCGGGTTCATATCTAGGAGTGTGAGTAACTGAACTGCTGATTTTATCTTAAAACTTTACTTGTCATTAGTGAGACCCCATATGGATTATGCTGTTCAATTTTGGTGTCCTTATTACAGAATGGACATAGATTAATTGGAGAGAGTACAACGTAGAATGAAACAAATTATCCATAATATTAGAAATTTTCCGTATGAAGAAAGGTTGAAGAAATTAGGCTTACATTCTACTATAAGAGACATCAAATGTATTAGATACATACGATAATTTTATCAAGTCAGTATTCAATGCGCAAAATAAATATATATAAATATATAATTACATTTCGTTTCAGAAAAGATATATGCAAATACTGGTTTGGTAACAGAGTTGTAGATGGGTGGAATAGGCTACCAAGTGATATAGTGGGATCAAGAACGATATGGAGCTTTAAGATAAAATTAGATAGGCATATGGACGAGATGGGTTGGGTGTGAGGGGGAACTACCATGTGTGGGCCAATCGGCACTCAGCAGACCCCCGTAATCTTGTGTTAATACCTGACCATTTTGGTGGGGCAGTACTCAAGGTGTTAGTGAGTTGGGCCTATAATTGGGCCTTGTAATTAGGGTTGGGTGTGACAGGGATCTGCTTTGTATGGGACGATCGGCTTTTTGCAGACTCCCGTTTTCTTATGTTCTTATGTTATGTTATACACAAACAACTAATCCCATACTCACGCATTCTTACCCATACACATCACTCTCTCTCTCACACACACACACACACACACACTCACACCTTAATCTACACCATTAACCCCTCAGGGCTAATAACTCCCTATGTATTGGTGGTGTTTTGTTCTGTGGATCAAACAATCAATCACCCAGTTAAGTCTCCCGTTAAATGTGATCCCATACAGCCATTTTCTATTACCCTATTAAATGGCCCAATCTTTTCCTTTGTTCTCAGTCTGGTTCCCCTGGTGATTTCCACCCACCACTGGCCTTCGTCCGAAAAATGTACAAAATGTATCTGGAAGGGGTGTCTTGGGGGTGTATTATCAAGCTTGATAGAGATCTAGGACGCAACAAAAAAAAAAAAAAAAAAAAAAAAATATATAAATTAAAGCATGAAAAATATATTATATATTATATATTATATATTATATTATATATATTATATATTATATATTATATATTATATTATATATATTATATATTATATATTATATTATATATATTATATATTATATTATATATATTATATATTATATATTATATTATATATATTATATATTATATATTATATTATATATTATATATTATATTATATATATATATATTATATTATAGTTATATTAGATATATTATATATTAGAGATCCTATAGTTATATTAGATATATTATATATTAGAGATCCTATAGTTATATTAGATATATTATATATTAGAGATCCTATAGTTATATTAGATATTATATATTATATTATATATATTATATATTATATATTATGGCGTACTTTTCCCTTTTTGAAGTAGTGTTTTGTATTCAATCATCTTCACTAATCATACATACAGTACTACAATATGTATCTTACTATTGCACCCTTAGTCTAGTTGCCACCCCTATACTTCTTATAGTAAACCCTGCAATCTTAATTACTGTAAACTTTTTGTGTGGCAATGTATTATATATGGTTAGGAGAGCAAAATTAGCTTGGTTGCTACTTGTGCAACCTTTAGCATTTCTCAGAATTCAAGATGGCGCCCTCCGACTTCTTGAATTTTGGCCAATTTTCAACTTTTGATCTTGATGACATAGAGGGTCGTGTAATACCTCTTTTTAGGGATTTTCCAGGACGGGGAGTCCATTTCTGGGGTTAATTTGTGGATATAGGGTGAGTATCAAGGTCAAACCAGAGGTCAAAGATAAAATTTTGCCTAATATCTGGAAAAATCACATTTATGTGGTTTGAATATGAATTTATTTGTCAGCCACTACAATATGCAAATATATATATATATATATAAAAGAAGTGAATCATATGTTTGTTTATTCATTATCCACATCTAGCTCCCCTTCTTCGTCTTCTATATCCATGTGCTTCCTGGTGAAAGGACTACAGCAAATGTCTCCTCCCTCGCACTTACAGTAGTCCGTGCATGAAAGGCCTGCACTGCTGCAGCTGCATCGTGTGCCACTGCAAGCCTTGCCCTCTGCAGTGCAGCTACAGCAAACTACATCCAGGAGTGCTTGGGGAGCAACTGGCGCTGTTGAGACGGCCGGTGTGATGGTGGAGCTTTCGATGTTCCAACCAAAGTTGGCAACATTTCTAGCTTCTACAGGTGGATCACGTTGGTCCGCTGCCTTCCACAGTAGCATCTGAAGATGAGCTCGGAGCACGTGCAGCTGCAGGTTCGCATCAGTCGGTGTCAGTTTCTTCAGTGCTGGAGGCTTCTTACGGGCACGGTAGAAGTGAGCACGTGTGTCATTCATTGTTGTACAGCTCTTCTGCCCGTAGAGTGGTAAGAAGAAGGTGCATGCTGTCTCCTGCAACTGAGTGTGGGTCACGCTTGGCTGTTCGAGCACTTCATCGAGACCTGGTATATCTATCTCTAGGAGTTTGAGTGCTGACAGCTTTCCCTTTCCAAAGGGGTATGATACTGTATCGCAGCCTGACAGTGCATGGACACCAAGAAGTTGGCTGCACTTTCTCGGGCCTAACCGCCAAACAGTTTCGTTGATGTCCAAGACATCCCCATTCCATTTTTCCATTTCAATCTTGGCGGAAACTCGCATCCTCGATGTCCAGTACACCAAGAGAACAAAGACATCAGTGTCATCACTGACGATGCGGATGGTGTCGGCGCCTTCTTCCACTGCTTTCAGCATGTAGCTGAAGAGGGTTATGTCTGCCTCGTCATGGGTAATGACACATTCCAGCTTGTTGATGAGTTGAATATTGTGTGGAAGTTGATAGCCGCATAGAATGTTGTTGAGCAGATTCTTGTTCTTGGAATTGTGAAGAATAGCTTCTCGACATGGAAGGGGAGTATTTGCGGTTAGCCGAACTTCCTTGGCTCTTCCTCTTCTTGTTCGCTCGTGGTCCTTTGCACTCAGAGTTTCTTGGTCATATCTGTCGAACAGAACTATTTTCTTGGAGACAGGAGAGTAGTGGGCCAGTCTAGTGCCGAAACTTGCAGCCAGGTCTCCTGTAGTCCCGGAGACTGGCCATACAACGTGGTACAGAAGCTGACCGCCATCAACCAGCACCACATCTGGAGCAGATTGAGTCGTAACAAAGACGCCAAGAGATTTGACGAGCACTGCCTTGTCACCCTTCCTCAAGCAGCCGTACTCGTCGATAAGGGCTGGAGGGACCGGACTCAGTTCAAACTGGAAGACAGTGGCTATATCAATGCTGCGCTGCTGCCCCACGACTAACAGCCGACTGAACAGAGTTTCGATGTCGTAGACGGCCTGCCCTTTGATAGTGACTGCCTTCTTGAGAGACTCCATTGTTTTGACCTTCTTCTTGATTGTCTTGTGGAATTCACTGCTCAGCGAAGCAGAGAAGTGCCTGCTCTGCTCACTCCCGATGGCAAATGCGTTCTGAACATTCACTGTGTCTGTTGCCACTTGTCCATTGCATATGTTATAAAGACCTGGTTCCTGGTCATTCAAAGGGTGACTGTACTTCTCCAGTTCCACCGCGATCTTCCTCCGATCGGCCTCGTCCAGTCTCCTTCTTCTCTCTCCTTCCTCCTTGTGCTTACTCTTCTCTTCCCCATCTACTCCACCGTGTGGCTTCTGTTCCTCCTCAGATTCATCGTACATATGTTCCATGGCAATGTCAAGGTGGGCGCACACACTAAAACTATTCACCCACACAGGCACTTGCTCAGCGCTCATTGAAATGTCCTTCATACCTCCAGAACCCTTCCCTCGTTTGATGTATGTCTGCTCTCCGAACTGATTTGCAGGCACTGCGGTTCTGCCATCTGAGTGCCGACACACGTGCGCACCTGCCATAGGTCCTCTTTGGCATGCTGGGGAAGGTTCTCCATCTGTCGCACATACCAGCTCAGATAGCGGGCATAGTTCTGATGACCTGCTGCGAAGAAGTATGGCAGCATCTCCTTGAGACAGTGCTGTTGGAGTAGGAATTCACCGTTCCTCTCTCCGCGCAGGAACATAAGCGACAACAATGTCGGTTTGACAAGGCAGTCCACCCATAGCCTCTCGGTCGGGTGTTGTCTGACTGACTCCAGGTAGACACTCTGCTCCTCATAAGTCTTGGCGCCATTCGAGAAGAAATTCTGCAGCAACACGGCAATGATGAGACGGTATGCCCGTAGAGCATTGGTCCAGGCCTTTCCGTTGACAATGCTGGTGATGCCAGCAAACGCTGCACTGATGAGAATGTCCACACCAGATGCCTTCATCAGTTTTCCTATACAGCCCAGGAAACTCATGAGAGTGTGCATCATACCTGGGTGAAGTATGACGCCGGTCCAGCGCAGAGGGTCGTTCCATTGAACTAGGCATGCAGTCTGATACAGTTGGAGGTCAACTGTGAGGTGAGTGTACTGCATCCCAAAACTATTGAGAGTCCTCTCAAGATACACAAGCGTAGTTATTACAGTGTCGGGGTGAGCAGGCGGTGAGTCGATCATCGGTCCGAACACGACCAGTGTCTTGGGCTTCTGGGCAGAACCTGCCACCAATCGGTCTTGCTGAGCATTGAAGCCTGCCCACTCAACTGGCTTATCGTTCCCGTGGACTTGTGACAACCATGCCGTATCTCGCTCCTGACTGAACATGACTGATGCGGACTGAACCTGCAACTCTTCAGCGGACAGAGCTTTCATCGGAAGCAGGGGTGGATTCACCTTGGAAGGCCCCTTATAGTGCTCCAGCTGTATACTCTGGTGGGTGAATCGCACATAGGACATGTCATGTTTCTTGAGTCGAGGAATAGTCAGCTGCATCACGCCAATGTTTCCTGTGTTGATGATACCAGCAGGATGCTGGGTGAACTCCATGACCATGGCGTGGGTGCTCTTCATTCCATTTGGGCTCGCAATGTACAAATCGTAGTTGTCAGCCCAGCTGAAGATAGGGCCGATCTCTGTGCTTAAGCCAAGTTTCTTGTGGTAATCTGATTTGTTGTCTAACTCGAACTTGGCCACTGACTTGCGGAAGCACAGCACTTCATCATATGTGCTTGTGATACCATGCTCATTGAGAGTCTTGATGAGCTCTGAACTACCATGCTTGTGATGTAGTTTCACAGCGAGCCCGAGTGTAGTCTGGTTTCTGCCGGCACCGCAAATGTGCTGTTGAATGCACTGAGCTAGGGTCAGGGATGGGTTTGTGATGTTGCCTCCAGATACAAGGCTAGATACTAGTTTAAGAAGAGTAGCAGCACTGGTGTTTTCAATGATCTTGTGACGAACATAGTCACTGAGGTTGTAGTCTCCAGGCCTATGTGTCGCCCTGACCTCGCCACGAATCTTCCTCACCATCTTCTCCAGCCCGTCATCGTCGCTGCTGCTTTTCTTGGTAATTTTGATAAACTGTCCGAGGCTGGCTTTAAATCCAACTACGCTTTCACAACCCTCGATGTGGAGTACAAGCAGCTTGGCGCCGAAGTAATCTGTGATGTTGGACACAAACTGTCTTCTTGTCACAGTGCCCGAATCAGCGATGTACATGGAGTACAGCTCCGCTGTCGTCCACGTCTCTGTCATATTTTCAGCCATCGTCGTGACTACGGACCTCAGCGCCTCTTCCATAGGCGCCGTCATGGAGGGGCAGGACATTGGGACAACTCGAAATTGATCATAACAGCAGACATGGTATTGTGCGTCAGAAGTATGCAGATCAATGACCCCACTGAGTCGAACAACTACCTCATTAGCCCACTGGTCCTGTCTCTCATCACAGATGTTCTCCAAGTGTTGCTTGAACGTGATATCACCACTTCTATCTAATGTTTTACACTGTCTGACCTGCACCCAGCTGTGTGGGTTCTTGCTGTCTTTCGGCTTACACTCTTTCCCACACAGCAAACAGTCTCCTTGAAAACAAAGTCACTACATGGAGACTTCAACAGTCTTTTGGAAACACCATTGTCAATTAGTGTAGACTTTCTCTTCGGCTGTTCATTGTTTCTACTTCTCGAAGTATAGCTACAGTAACATGACTTGTGAGCTAGAATATTACTTCCAGAGAGAGTTCTGTACAGTTCATCCTGCTTCACTTTGCTTGTAGCGATGATCTTCTGCACAGCGACGGTCTTGAATGTTTGCAGCGCTCCACTGGCATTACATGGACTAAACAGGCACTTCTCCCCTCCAGCAGACATGATGAGTGTGACAGCCTGGGGGTATCAATGCTGATTACACTGGTTTGTCACAATCTGAAATGAGAAGAAAAGTTGTTAAACCACTGATCGCATAGCGTGGGGAGTGCATGCATGGTGAATATTGGTGTTCAATGAACTCTGACCCATTGCTCAACCTGCTAAACAAAATTTAATACAAAATATATAATGATTCCCGGGATATACCTACATGTAGACATAGCAAACATATTATATCTACCTACCTACCCAACCTAGTATAATGCTGGAATAGAAAGACAATGAACCACATACAATCGGTCAATATTGGTGATTTTCCAGATTTTAGGCAAAATTTGATCTCTGACCTCTGGTTTGACCTTGATACTCACCCTATATCCTCAAATTAACCCCGGAAATGGACTCCCCGTTCTGGAAAACCCCTAAAAAGAAGTATTACACGACCCTCTATGTCATCAAGATCCAAAGGTGAAAACTGGCCGAAATTCAAGATGGCAGAGGGCGCCATCTTGAATTCTGAGAAATGCTAAAGGTTGCACAAGTAGCAACCAAGCTAATTTTGCTGTCCTAACCATATATAATACATTTCCTCAAAAAAAGTTTACAGTAATTAACATTGCAGGGTCAACATTTTGGCAACTTGACTACCTCCCTCACCCTCACTCCCCACCCACCTTCACCTCCCCCCCTAACACCTTCACCCCTCACTCACCCCCCCCTACCACCTTCACCCCTCACTCACCCCCCACCCCCCACCTTCCCTCCCCCTCACCAACCCCTTCCCCTTAACTCTATCTGGTGCAACGTCTTGGAGGTCATTATGGTATTTTGTTTAATTACTATTGAGAGTTTTAATTGTTTTTGCCATTTTCGAACAATGTGATTTTAGTTTAGCCCGAGACTTTTAAAAACGCCTCTCCAAATCCCCTTCAAACTAAAACAAAAGTCCCCACCCCTTCAAGCTAAATGTAAATGTGTAAATTTTTCAGTAGAAAAATGTCCTGGCCTAAGGCCGGTTTATCCCAAATTGCAGGCGCGCTATCGCTCGCCCAGGAAAAATCGACACCTTATTGGGTTGAAGCATCATATAATCGCCAAACTAATGAGATGAAACGTCTTAAAATGTCGAAGCTAGTGGAGTAAAACTGGGAGTCTAAATTGGCCCGCCCTGCACCTAATAGGGTTAAGGTACTCTCCCCCTTCACCCCCCCCCCCTCCCCCCCCCCGGTATTCTTCACAGATTGGAGAACATAATTGGCTGGTGGGTTTACTATGGTTAATTACTGGGGTTTACTGTACATACACAAGAATAAAAAACAGGCATACATAAATACACACACACATATTCAAAAACATATACAGTCACACATATATACACACGCACATTCAAACACCTATAGTCACACACACACACACACACACACACACACACACATGTATACACTGCAATTCGCTTTTTCGTCTCTCTTCTGTTAACTTAAAATGTTGATCTCAAAATACTAGTGCTTATTATGCAGGGAAATAATTGTCCAACATCTTTAGGTTATATATGTATTAAAGCGAGAGAGAGAAAGTGAGAGTGAGAGTGACTGTGTGTGACAGAGAGAGAGAGAGTGTGTGTGTGTATGTGTGTGAGATATAGGGTAGGTAGATAGTGTGCGTGCGTGTGTCATAGGAAAGAGAGAGAGAGAGAGAGAGAGAGATTTGATTTTGCCCCGAGGGGCGAGTTTATTGAGCAGCGCCCCCCATCCTGTGAGGGGACAACCACTAGTAAGGCGATACATACTGCTCAAAGAGCCATTATTCCACTGAAACAACAGCATCGTCGTCTGGTTACATTCATATTTGTGTTTATAAATCAGGTTGGCATTATTCAGATGTGTTATTATAGTTTCCTCATTTAATTGTCACATGGTCTGTATATATGGTCTGTATCTCATAAAAAAAAAAAAAAAAAAAAAAAAAAAAAAAAAAAAGCAAGCAAGCTTGTAGCGACTGAATTATTAATTGACAGGTTGTAAATAATAGCACTACAGAACTAGTGCAATCGTATGAGGAGACTATTCATATTTTCATTACATCAATGGTTATTGAGATCATAGTTAGCTGAATACAATTATTACAAAAAATGGCAATGGAAGTACAAAGGAAATCAAGCAACAACATATCTAGTGACCCTTCTAGGTTGCTTGTCCTCCAAAACACTGAGGATCAAGTGTCCAAACAGTGGTTTAGAGTGGGTAAGGGAACATTGGAAAGGGAATTACTGCCCTGGAACTAATGTCCGTGGCAGGATTAGGAAGTTAGTAGGGGACAGATGGGTTAGTAACTGAGGGGGGGATAAAATAAAGTTATTCATTTACAAACGCAGTCAGTCGCGGGTTTGATGCGAGATATTTGTCTAGGCGGAGTTTAAATGAATCAACGGTGATGCAGTCTATAACGTTTCGGGGAAGCCCATTCCACAAGTTGACAACTCGATTGAAGAAGAAATTCTTAGATTCGTGTGAGTTAAAAGATTTACCAATAATTTTGCAACCGTTTCCCCGCGTGTAATTAGATTGGTCGATAGTGAAGTACTTACTACAGTTCATATTGTCGATGCCTTTGATGATTTTGAACACTTGAATTAAGTCACCTCTTAATCTGCGCTGGGTTAAAGGAAATAGATTTAATTCTCTAAAACGCTCTTCGTATGGTTTGTTCTTTAGGCTAGGTATCATTTTGGTAACTCTACGTTGAACTCGTTCTAGCTTGTTTATATCTTTTTGGTAATAAGGGCACCAGGATTGAACGCAGTATTCCAGAAGAGGGCGGACTAATGAATTGTAAAGGGTTAGGATAACTTCTTTGTATTTATGCTCAAATGACCTGCTTATAAAGCCAATTATTTTGTTTGCCTTCTTAACAACTTCTGAACATTGTTGACTCGGTTTTAGGTTACTCGATATTGTTACTCCCAGATCGGTTTCTCTGTTTACATTCTTAAGCTGATTGCCATTCATCGAATAGTTTGCTTTCTCATTTAGGTATCCGATATGTAGTACTTTACATTTATCCGCATTGAAACTCATTTGCCAAATTTGGGCCCAACATGACAATTTATCTAGATTGTGTTGCATATCGTCAACTTGTTCTTTTGAGAGTACGCTATTTGCAATTTTTGTATCGTCAGCAAATTTTGAGATTGTACAGGTGAGACCCTCATCTATGTCGTTGATGTAAATTAGAAAGAGAATTGGTCCTAGTACCGATCCCTGGGGTACCCCGCTACTTACATTGGTCCATTTTGATGACTTACCGTTTATGACTACTCTTTGCTTTCTGTCGCTGAGCCAATTTTCTATCCCTTTCAACACACCGTCTTGTATTCCATGCGCTTTTAGTTTTAGCAGTAAACTTTTGTGGGGAACTTTGTCAAAGGCCTTTTGAAAATCAAGGTATATAATATCTACAGCTTTACTCTCATCGTAGAGGTTGAGGATATCGTGGAAGAAGTCTAAGAGGTTTGTTAAACAGGAACGTTTTTTACGAAAGCCGTGTTGAGTATCTTTAAGTATGTTATTTTCCTCTAAGTGATTTACGAGTCTGTCTCGTATGACCGTTTCTAGCATTTTACATACAACTGAGGTTAAGCTAATTGGACGATAGTTACTGGGTAGGGATTTGCTGCCTTTTTTGAATATCGGTGTTACGTTGGCTAGCTTCCACTGATCGGGCATAGTTCCAGACTGCAAGGATTTATTGAATAGTAATGTCAGTGGTTTAGAGAGCTCATCCTTAGCTTCCTTTAGAACTCTAGGCGAGATTGTATCAGGTCCAGGCGTTTTATTTACCTTGAGTTTATCTAAACAATTCAATACTTCTCTCTCTGTAACGGTGATATTGCTTAGAACATCTGAATTATCAATCTGAATCGGCGATGGTGTAGGGATATCACTGAGGTCTTCTGTTGTAAAAACTGATGCAAAGAAGGTATTGAGGGCATTACTCATTTGTTCTTCGTCTTTGGTGTATTCTCCTTTTTCATCGACTAACGGTCCAACAGTTGAAGTAACGACTTTTTTCTTTCTGATATAACTATAGAATTCTTTCGGGTTTGTTTTACTTTGATTCGCAATATGTAACTCTAAGGTCTTTTTACTTTGCTTAATTAACTTTTTGGCTTTGCGTCGTAGCTCTACAAATTTCAGCCGTTCTTCGTCATTTTGTGAGGATTTTAATCTATCATTAGCAAATTTTTTAGCAAGCAGGCAGTTTGAAATATCTTTATTCCACCATTTGGGCTTATTATTATGGCCTGGACGCCGAGTTTTCGATGGTATGCAGTCTTGCACTGCTTTTAGGTAAGTGGCTTCGAATAACTTCCAAGATGTATTTATGTCGTTATTGTGAATTAAAAAGCTCCAGTCAGTTTCTTTAAACATAGCTCTAAGTTTATGGAAGTTTGCTTTCTTGAAATTAGGGACTTTTTCGATGCTACTATTTGGTTCGTTACTAGTAAACTTTAAAGTGAAAGTTATCGTACGATGGTCGCTGTTACTGAATTCATCACCAACATTCAAATTCTCTATTAATTCTTCTTTTGTTGCAAGTACAATGTCAAGAACGTTATTACCACGGGTCGGCGTTCCAACAAATTGATAAAGCGAACTCTCTTGCAAGTTCGTATACAAGTCATGTCCGGAGTGTGAAGTAAGAGTATCGCCCCACTTGGTCACAGGTAAATTAAAGTCACCAAAAATTACGGTATCTTGTGAGTTACTTACATCTGCAATTTGTTCGTAAATTTCTCGGTCAGTTTGCACTGATTGAGCTGGAGGTCTGTATATTAATGCAAGTATTATTTTGGTACCTTTATTATTCTTTATTAGCACAAAAGATGCGTCGACGTTCACAATTTGAGGTTTTGACAAGAGGGTAGGGTTAAGACTTTCTTTGATATAAAGTAAAACGCCACCTCCATTTCGATTTATTCGGCTTTTCTCAAACATTACATAACCGGGAAGTGAATACTCTGCTAAAAAGTCTCTATCTTCTGTATTGAGCCAAGATTCTGTTATGCCAATCACATCATAATTTTCTGTAAACACTAGCTCCTCTAAATCTGAAAATTTATTGTGTATGCTACGAGCGTTTGCATAGAAAACCTTTAAATTTGTTATTTTAGAACTCACGGAACGCTCTTTAATAATATCTTGTCGGATCTACATTTATGTTCATGGCTGTCCTCGGTCCTCGCTGTCTTCGGTCCTTATCGCTGGTGGTCCTCGGTTGCCTCTGTTTTTTTCTTGGCGTTGGATGATTTATGTCACTGCTGCTTCTTCTCGGATGGCGTTTTTTGATCCATGGCTGCGGACTGCTTCGTGGAGAGAGAGAGAGAGAGAGAGAGAGAGAGAGAGAGAGAGAGTACAAAGGAGTACAAAGGAGTACAAAGGAAATCAAGCAACAACATATCTAGTGACCCTTCTAGGTTGCTTGTCCTCCAAAACACTGAGGATCAAGTGTCCAAACAGTGGTTTAGAGTGGGTAAGAGAACATTGGAAAGGGAATTACTGCCCTGGAACTAATGTTCGTGGCAGGATTAGGAAGTTAGTAGGGGACAGATGGGTTAGTAACTGAGGGGGGGATAAAATAAAGTTATTCATTTACAAACGCAGTCAGTCGCGGGTTTGATGCGAGATATTTGTCTACGCGGAGTTTAAATGAATCAACGGTGATGCAGTCTATAACGTTTCGGGGAAGCCCATTCCACAAGTTGACAACTCGATTGAAGAAGAAATTCTTAGATTCGTGTGAGTTAAAGATTTACCAATAATTTTGCAACCGTTTCCCCGCGTGTAATTAGATTGGTCGATAGTGAAGTACTTACTACAGTTCATATTGTCGATGCCTTTGATGATTTTGAACACTTGAATTAAGTCACCTCTTAATCTGCGCTGGGTTAAAGGAAATAGATTTAATTCTCTAAGACGCTCTTCGTATGGTTTGTTCTTTAGGCTAGGTATCATTTTGGTAACTCTACGTTGAACTCGTTCTAGCTTGTTTATATCTTTTTGGTAATAAGGGCACCAGGATTGAACGCAGTATTCCAAAAGAGGGCGGACTAATGAATTGTAAAGGGTTAGGATAACTTCTTTGGATTTATGCTCAAATGACCTGCCTATAAAGCCAATTATTTTGTTTGCCTTCTTAACAACTTCTGAACATTGTTGACTCGGTTTTAGGTTACTCGATATTGTTACTCCCAGATCGGTTTCTCTGTTTACATTCTTAAGCTGAGTGCCATTCATCGAATAGTTTGCTTTCTCATTTAGGTATCCGATATGTAGTACTTTACATTTATCCGCATTGAAACTCATTTGCCAAATTTGGGCCCAACATGACAATTTATCTAGATTGTGTTGCATATCGTCAACTTGTTCTTTTGAGAGTACGCTATTTGCAATTTTTGTATCGTCAGCAAATTTTGAGATTGTACAGGTGAGACCCTCATCTATGTCGTTGATGTAAATTAGAAAGAGAATTGGTCCTAGTACCGATCCCTGGGGTACCCCGCTACTTACATTGGTCCATTTTGATGCCTTACCGTTTATGACTACTCTTTGCTTTCTGTCGCTGAGCCAATTTTCTATCCATTTCAACACACCGTCTTGTATTCCATGCGCTTTTAGTTTTAGCAGTAAACGTTTGTGGGGAACTTTGTCAAAGGCCTTTTGAAAATCAAGGTATAATATCTACAGCTTTACTCTCATCGTAGAGGTTGAGGATATCGTGGAAGAAGTCTAAGAGGTTTGTTAAACAGGAACGTTTTTTACGAAAGCCGTGTTGAGTATCTTTAAGTATGTTATTTTCCTCTAAGTGATTTACGAGTCTGTCTCGTATGACCGTTTCTAGCATTTTACATACAACTGAGGTTAAGCTAATTGGACGATAGTTACTGGTAGGGATTTGCTGCCTTTTTTGAATATCGGTGTTACGTTGGCTAGCTTCCACTGATCGGGCATAGTTCCAGACTGCAAGGATTTATTGAATAGTAATGTCAGTGGTTTAGAGAGCTCATCCTTAGCTTCCTTTAGAACTCTAGGCGAGATTGTATCAGGTCCAGGCGTTTTATTTACCTTGAGTTTATCTAAACAATTCAATACTTCTCTCTCTGTAACGGTGATATTGCTTAGAACATCTGAATTATCAATCTGAATCGGCGATGGTGTAGGGATATCACTGAGGTCTTCTGTTGTAAAAACTGATGCAAAGAAGGTATTGAGGGCATTACTCATTTGTTCTTCGTCTTTGGTGTATTCTCCATTTTCATCGACTAACGGTCCAACAGTTGAAGTAACGACTTTTTTCTTTCTGATATAACTATAGAATTCTTTCGGGTTTGTTTTACTTTGATTCGCAATATGTAACTCTAAGGTCTTTTTACTTTGCTTAATTAACTTTTTGGCTTTGCGTCGTAGCTCTACAAATTTCAGCCGTTCTTCGTCATTTTGTGAGGATTTTAATCTATCATTAGCAAATTTTTTAGCAAGCAGGCAGTTTGAAATATCTTTATTCCACCATTTGGGCTTATTATTATGGCCTGGACGCCGAGTTTTCGATGGTATGCAGTCTTGCACTGCTTTTAGGTAAGTGGCTTCGAATAACTTCCAAGATGTATTTATGTCGTTATTGTGAATTAAAAAGCTCCAGTCAGTTTCTTTAAACATAGCTCTAAGTTTATGGAAGTTTGCTTTCTTGAAATTAGGGACTTTTTCGATGCTACTATTTGGTTCGTTACTAGTAAACTTTAAAGTGAAAGTTATCGTACGATGGTCGCTGTTACTGAATTCATCACCAACATTCAAATTCTCTATTAATTCTTCTTTTGTTGCAAGTACAATGTCAAGAACGTTATTACCACGGGTCGGCGTTCCAACAAATTGATAAAGCGAACTCTCTTGCAAGTTCGTATACAAGTCATGTCCGGAGTGTGAAGTAAGAGTATCGCCCCACTTGGTCACAGGTAAATTAAAGAGAGAGAGAGAGAGAGAGAGAATCAATTTAGCACCTAATAATCCGGTCTTCATCTTTCCACAGTCCTTGTAATGGGTTCTATTAATTCTGATCTCATTTCTCCTCCCCCCCCCCCTCTCTCTCTCTCTCTCTCTCTCTCTCTCTCTCACTAGGTAATTAGGAAAAGAGTTAAGATACTTAGGCCAATACACACACACACACACACACTCAAACACACCCCACACAGTCACACACGCACACCACGCATCATACTGTCACACATGTTTACTACACACAATCATACTCTCTCTCTCTCTCTCTCTCTCTCTCTCTCTCTCTCTCTCTCTCTCTCTCTCTTTCTCTCAGTTCAGGAATACACAGCAAAAAAAAAAAAAAAATAAAATAAAATAACAAAACAGTGAAAAGTATGTACTGTATGTATGTATATACTCAGGCCCAATCCCCACTTAATCTATTTTTTTTTTTTGGGGGGGGGGAGAGGGGGGAGGGGTGGCCGACTCAAGACAGAGCCCGAATAGAGACATCACATCAGAAAACAATGAACACACAAAAACAAAATCAAAAATCAAACACATCTAGGTCGTCCAGGAAAAGACCCCGAGACAGTGAAACAGTGAACAGTAATTAATAAAAAGGGAAAAGCAAATAGAAAGTTAAAACCAAATAAAATCCCTATGAAAAGCAAATATAAAAACCCAGTGAAAAGTGAAAACCAAATAAAAATAAAATTAAAAATATATAAACTCAGTGAAATGCAAATAAACCTCAGTGCAAAGTAATTAACCCCAGTGAACATCTAAAAAAAAAAAAAATTGTACAGCAAATAAAAAACCAAGTGAAACGCAAATAAAAACCCGTGGAAACCAAATATAAAACTCAGTGAAACGCAAATAAAGAACCCAGTGAAAAGCAAATAAGAAACCCAGTAAAATATAAACAAACCATTGACAGGCAAATAATAACCCTGGAAACAATATATATATAAACAATGAAAAGCAAATAAAAAACCCAGTGAACAACAAATAAATAACCCATTGAAAAGCAAATAAAAAAGTAGAACGCAAATATTAAAAGTTAAAAGCAAATAAAGACAATGGAAAACAAATAAAATATATAGTGAACAGCAAATAAAAACAATACAAAGCAAATACAATAAACAGTGACAAGCAAATAAAAACAATGAAAAGCAAATACAATAAACATACACTTAATAACCTAGTGAAAAGCATATAAACCCCAGCGAAAAGCAAATCAAACCCAGTGAAAAGCAAAACAAAACAAAAAGTTAAAAGCAAATAATAAAACAAAAACTAGTGAAAAACAAATATTATCCCCACCCAGTGAATAGCAAATATATACCCCAGTGAAAATCAAATATATAAACAAATAGTGAAAAGAGCGAAAGAAAGGAGGACAATGACAGCAATTAAGACTATAATCCCACCATCAACAGGGGCTTACTGTGTGAAGGAGAGAGAGAGAGAGAGAGAGAAAGAGAGAGAGAGAGAGAGAGAGAGAGAGAGAGAGAGAGAGAGAGAGAGAGAGAGAGAGAGAGAGAGAGAGAGAGAGAGAGATAATAAAATACAATAGCAAACATTTTATTTTCCTATGTGAGTGAGGGAGACAAAAGGCAGAACTGCCTGTGACGAGTGTCTCCCCCAGAGTTGAAAGAGTGACAGGGCCAAAATCAAGGAACGTTCAAGCCAAAATGCCTGGACACACGGAGTTAGAAGCATTTTAAGTCATAGGAAGAGGGAAAGACTGATTCTAGGAGAGCGTTCAAGAGCTCAGCTGTTGAATAGAAGAAAGATTGGGAGTATCATTTCACTCTTGGGTTGGAGAGTTGCACAGAGTAGGGGTGGGATTGTGTTGCAAGACGAGTGCTACATGCTCTACGACGAGGGGGTGGTATACACTGAGAGAGCTCTGAGGAACACTGATTATTGTGATAGCGGTAGAATAGTGAGAGAGATGCAACATTGTGGCGAAGAGAGAGAGATTGCAGATAATTGGTGAGTGGACGTGAGTTAATGAGACGGAAGGCTTTATTTTCTACTTTGTGTAGAAGTGCTGTGTGAGAGGATCCTCCCCACACAGTTGAGCACACCCAGCTCCTGGGAAGCTTTTTTAGCAAGAGTGGTAATATGATCTTTCCAAGAGAGACCAGAAGAAAAAGAGACACCAAGAATATTAAGCGAAGATGAAGGGTTAATTTGTATGTTGTTGAAGAGTAAGTCATAGTTTTCTGGAAGAAGGCTATGAGTAGACAGATAGAAAAATTTAGTTTTGGAAGCATTGAAAGTAACAAGGTTTTCTCTGCCCCAAGTAGAAATAGTAGAAAGATCAGAAGATAGATGTTTTAAGGCCTCCTTACGTGAGTTTTGGAGTTCCTGCTGTGAGTGATTTCGTGGAAGGCAAGTGGAATAGTGTAATGTAGATTCATCAGCATATGAGTGAACTGGGCTAGAGGTGCAATTGAGAAGGTCGTTAATGAATAATAGGAAGAGAATTGGAGATAGGACAGAACCCTGAGGAACACCGGAGTTAATAGGTTGAGGAAGTGAACAGTGGCCGTCCACAACCGCAGCTGTGGAACGGCCGGAAAGGAAATAAGAGACAAAGGCACAGATGAAGGGATAGAAACCTTAGGAGGGTATAGTTTGGAAATGAGATATTTGTGCCAGACTATATCGAAGGCCTTCAATATGTTTAGCGTAACAGAAAAAGTCTCAGCGAAGTCCCATATGGAGGATGACAAAGAGTTAGTAAGATCAGACAGAAGATCATCAGTAGAGCGGCCCTTAACGAAGCCATACTGGCGGTTTGAGAGTAGGTTATGGGTACATAAATGCTTAAGAAATGTTGTGGTAAGAAAAGTTTTAAAAACTTTAGAGATGCAAGAAATGAGAGCAATTGGACAACAGTTGGAGGGTTGAGAGCGGTCACCCTTCTTTGGGACAGGTTGAATGAGAACGAACTTCCAGCAAGAAGGGAAGACGTTAGAGGAGAGACAGAGACGGAAGAGTTTACCTAAGCAGTGAGTCAGCACGGAAGCACAGTTATTTAGTACAACAGGAGGAACACCGTCCGGTCCATACGCCTTCTTAGTATTAAGCCCAGAGTGGGTGGAAAGTACAACCTTGGAAGAGATTATGATGTTAGGCATAAGTAGCAGAGAGGGTGGTGGAGAGGGAGGAATAGCACCGGAATCATCCAAGGTGGAGTTATTAGCGAAAGTTTGGGCGAAGAGTTCAGCTTTGTCAGAGGAACACATTTAACAGAAAATACATAATAGGAACACGATGTGTATTTGATTAATGGTTATATAATACAGTAGCACACATTTATTAGGTTTAACGTTAGTTCTGTTCCTCGTCGTGATCTTATGTTTGACAGTAAAATAGTATGAATTGCGAGTGTGGATTCTTCTATTTTTCAGTTGACTATAGTCGGTTCCATTTCATCTGACACCAAATTGAATCCCTTACCCAACTGATTTGTCTATATGTTATGGAATAATGGGAATGTATTATGTCTCAGCATTATCTAATTACCGAGTTATCTTAATTAACAACACACTTCGTTTCAAAATGTTCATAATAGAGGATTAATTGAGTTAAGGATGTTGTAGTTTAGTGTCAGATTATATAAAACCGTGTATAATCAAATGAGTGAACAACTGCATAAGAAACCACACTCGTAATTCAATCATGCGCACTATATTTCCACGTACAAGATCACGGAGAGGAACAAAACTTATGTCGCCAACTGTACGTTACTATTTAGAAAATACTACGTCTGCTGCTTGCCAGAATAAAAGAAAGGAATCGAGAAAGTCGTCCTCGGAACACAGAAGGGGTTAAGGGGAGATGGGTCGTTTTTCTGGTCCCCCTTTTCCCTCATGTTTAGTTCCATTATGTGACGTCTACCAGCGTTGGCAGAATCGCCTCCCGTTAGCCACTAGCGCTCGCCAGGGCAGTGAAATGGGCTACAGTCTATCTACAATGTTGTACTTTCTTTCCTGTGAATCGTCATGTCACGGGCAGTATAGAATTGGTCTTTATTTTCGTCTGTGACAATGCATTATATTTTATATCATCAGTTATAAGTTTAATGTATAAGACTGAATGATACAGCTAGAGAGTGTGAGTGAGTAAGTGCAGGAGGCAGAGGGTTGTGCGCGTAGTGTTAAGCGTTGTCTCGGTGATGTCATGCCACGGCCGGGCCCTCTGAGTGGCTGGCCGCTTTGCCGCCCTTCTGCCGCAGCAGAAGGTAGTTCCCCCGCACTCCTTGCTGCCTTTGTGCCTTCCTCGCTCAGAGCTTGCTTGACCAGCATAACCTTCACACCTCCCTTGCCATCTGTCCCCGACTTCCACCTATAGAACACTTTCTCTCTCTCTCAACTTCTTACCTCTTATTCTTCTAATCTATTTAACATCATAACTCCCCTTTGGTTCTGCACGATTTCATATATCGGCCATCGTATTATATGTTGAAGCTCTCAGATATTTCATGTTTAGTTAGACATTTTGGAGGGGTTAACATTTTGTCTGTAGAGGTTCGACACACTCGCGGTGTCTCCCTACCTATTTCTTGGTTGTCTGCTAGGCTATTTAATGCTAGACTGGGGTGAGGCTATTGGTGTTGTGATTTCCGATGTGTACCAGGTTTTGTTGAACTTGTACAATCGCAACGGATACGTGGGAAGCCTAGGTTGTCTTTCTGACTGTGTACCTTGTGAGTTTAGCACTGTGTTGCGAGTGAGGGCTTTTGCCTCTGCCACCCAACACTGTGCTAACTCGTTTTGCTTTGACTTGAAGAGGGTCGCCAGGAGAGAACCAGATACTAGCGATCTGGATCTCTCAAGAGAGCACCCCGTCATTTAACGTAATTTGGCCGTACAGTCTTAAGGACCTCGCTAGGCTACGAGCCCCTTACTCAGCCATTGTTTCCTAGCCTACGACATCCCAGCTAGACTTTATTCGCCTAGCAGACACCCGATTAGGATTATAAACTCTTATGTTATGTATTCAGCATTTTTATTCACGTTGATTGTAAGCCTTGGTTGGTGTTGAGTTGCACAACCTGAGCAGGCTTTTGCGTTGCCTGAGGAAGTACTTCTTTTGTTGTTGGAGATAATACTATTGCGCATTGCATTTATCGTTATTCCCGTGCCAGTTAACACTGTATGTCCCTACACTTGTCATATCTTGTTCCTGCTTTATATAACAGTTCAAAATCCGATTCGATCATCTTAGCAGCATCAGACTTTCTTCAGAAGATTCCTGTTCGATGCTTTAGGACTTTCATTCTTTTTCTTTAATATAGGAGTGACAGTTTATTATTGTTTAGAGTAACTTTAATTATACCTACTCCTTGTTTGCATTAAATCATTCCAGTGATTTAATTAAGCTCTCTATCTTTTTCCTTGTATACATTATTAACGAAATTGTATGTTGTTGTGATCAGGCTGTATCAGAGATCATCAGCCTGTAGTAGTAGTGCATTTATACCGAGTTAGAGGATACCCCGCTATCGCAGATTTAACTCTGGAGGGAATAGGTGTTTTTGTGTGCCGGCAATATAAGTTCGAGGGTTGGATCTAGTGTTACCGTTGTGGCTGTGTGCCTTTCTAGTCCAATGATTAAGAGCCCTTGTTTTATACGAGTCCCGGTCGTAACAAATGGCACCTTGCTCAGGATTTTGTGAACTTAGAGAAATATTGCAGGAGTGATGTGGTCATTTGTTTTTTTATTTAAAGGAATATAGTGGACACAGATTTTCTTTTGGCAAGTAGTATAACACTTAAGAGTCTTCAAGCATTTTTGAGTGAATAGTGCTACATTAGAGTTTAGGTACTCCTTTTTTTTTTATAAACGTTGAGAATTTTCGGTGGACACTATGTCGAACGACGGATCAGTGTACAGTGAGGACACAGTATGGGAAACAGGCGAGGAGGTGGAGAAGGTGGAGTTGTCTAGCGGCGCTCGGGTGGTAAACAGTGAGGAGGATGCTCGGATAATTTTGGAAGAGCCTGTGTCAGCGGATCGGGTGTCGGGGCTAGACCGGTACGGACTACAGTGTGTAGCCACGGTCTTAGGGTTTCCCGGTACTAGCGGTTTGTCGAGAGGTGAGCTGGTTACCTGTGTGCTCGGTGGGGTGCGTGGGGCTTCGGGTGGAGCGGGAGCTGGGGCACCTGCCCAGCCCCCATTCCACTCGACTCCTACCATGGCGCCCCCTCGGGCTCCGGAGCCGGGTACGTTCCCGCAGGCCGATGCCCGCTGGCGGTTGGGTATGCCTCTAGGTGATTTACCGGGTGGGTCCCCAATAGTAGCACCCCCTCCTCAAGGTTTGTCTTCCGAGATGTTGTTTCGGCTCGAGCTCGCCAAACTTGAGGTCGAGCAGGCTAAGATTCAGCAGCAGCAGCGGGAATCTGAGCTTAGGATTCAGTCTGAAGAGAGAAAGACCATGTACTGTGCAGACATAGATCTTGAGAAGTCTCGGGTGGAGTCAACAGGGCAGCGTCTCGGCTCTGGGAATCGAGGTCTTGATCAGTCTTTATCGCACCTTCTTAAGTTAGTCCCTGTATTTGACGAGTCGGGTGTCACCGAATTTTTCATGCGTTTTGAGAAGAAGTGCCGGGAACACCAATGGCCCGAGGTTAAGTGGGCAGCCCTTGTTTCCTCTAGGTTGGTTGGCAAAGGGGTCAGGGCATATGATGCGTTGCCCTTGGAGTCTTGCGTCAATTATGAGGTATTGAAGGAGGCTGTTCTGCGGGCGTACGAGTTACAACCAGAGACCTACAGATTGAAGTTCCGGGGTGTAACGAAGGGTCGTGAGTGCACCTTTCTTGAGCATGCCCAGGATCTGTCCGATGCATTTAGAAACTAGCTGCGTTCTGAGAAGGCATCGACGTTTGAGGAGTTGAAACAGCTGATGCTTCTAGAACAGTTTTTCAAGTGTACGGGCGGCGATCTGACGTTGAATCTTAAAGAAAAAACCCCGAAAACTCTTCAGGAGGCAGCTGAGATGGCTGACCTTCGGTTATCTTTGATTCGTGGGTGCGGTTCTGAAAAGAGAAGTGATGCAGGCAATAAGGAGCGTAACCCTCCCCCTCCCCAAAACACTGATACACATAATTACACTAAGAACAAGAGCAACGGCACCAAAACTGACCATAAACCTAGTACCGTCCCGTTTAAGAAGGGTCAGGGCCCTTCCCCACCTCAAGGGAAGCCCAAGGGGGAGTTAAAGTGCATTCATTGTCATGAGAAGGGGCATTTTGCACAGATCCTGTCCTAGCAAGCTACCTACAGCAATCGTGTCTTTGGCTCGCAACATTGGAGTGTCTTTGAAGTCGTCTGCGTTTGCCCGGGGTAAATGTTCAGAGGCTGGAGCACTGCCAGTGAAGAAGTGTCCGGAAGGCTTGACACCTGTCCGGGATACTTTTTGTGACCATAGAGGGCGCGGCTGCATGAGTTGGGCTGGTTGCAAGCATGGAGTAGAATTTTTGCATGATACGGGTGCTTCCTTGACATTGATGAAAAACTTTACAGGCAAACATATAAACGCGGCACGGGTAGTTGTGGTGCAGGGTATCAACGCTACAAAGTCATAACCATTGGTACAAGTGGAGCTGGAGGTAGAAGGTGTGACACGAGAGTTGGATGTCGGAATCGTGGAGAAACTGCCAGTAGAGGGCGTCGACCTTCTTCTCGGCAACGACTTTGCGGTACCTGCTTCTGAGGTTCCACCCTTAGTCGGTGCCGAGAGGGCGGCCGACGTGAGTAGGGAGGGGCAGGAGTTGGTCGAGAGTTGTCAATGACAGCAGAGGGCGTGTGTTGTCACCCGATCTCGTGCATCCAAAGTGTCACAGCCTATTCCTCAGTCTCTAGATCAGCGGAGGAACGGTCGGAAGGAGCAAGCTAAAGTTGTGAGTTTTGTGAGTTTTGCTCCAGCGGCTCTCCTTAGCGGCTTAGTACTTGACCCAGAGGTGAGCTCCGGAGTGGCCCCAGAACCTGTCACCCCTAGTGACACGGTTGGGCATGATGGCACTCTGCGACTTAGTAGTTCCCAGGTGGAGGAGAGTTGTGGGAACGGGGCTATCAAACACGAGGACTGGGAAACATGTCATGTGAACCTGTTGGAGGAGTGTGTGAGGCAACCACCTGAGCAGCCTATTGTCCCTGCATTGGTCTGCAGCGGCCAAGGTGGAGAAGGAGAGGGCGGCAGTAGGGCACAGGTGGAGGAGAGAAGGGATTGTCATGTCTCGGCGGAGCAGTGGGCTGGGGACACGAGTCTGGTGGCTGTGGAAGCACTAGAGCACCTGCCTGAGCAGCAGTGTGCAGCGCTCCAGCACCAGCTCGGTTCATACTCCACTGGTCGTGCCGAGCACCGGAGCCTCACAACTCAGGCGGTGCAAGATGTTCCGCGGGCAGGTCACTTGAATGTTGGTAGACTGTCAGCCTCGTTGTTTCGGTGGTTCAAGGTGGGCGACGAGGCTTTGGCATGGTTGTCAGGTCAGGGTCGACCCATGGCTGCCAAGGGTGGTGGTCAGAAGGAGGACATTGAGCAGATTAGTGAGGTTGGCTGTGGAGTGGATGTGCCCGGTCGTCGCATAGCCTCCCAATGCTGCTCTAGTCGAAGGCAACAGCTCTACCATAGACCGACTGTATCTGGCCATGTCGCTAAAAGCGGTGATGCTGCACAGGCAGATGTAGTCGTAAGGAATGCGGGGGTGCGCATGTACGGTATCGGTGGGGAAGCCTTAGCAATAATGAACTATGGGAGTGACTGCACAGGTGGTACTGATTGTCCCTCTCATGACCTGGCTGTTCTAGGGACGAAGGTGGAGAAGGAGGGAGACTACAGGTTAGAAGCTGCGGTCTCGGCTGGGTTGTGGGAGGGCACTAGGCATGTTGTTCTGCGAGATAAGTTGTTTACTAGGCTGTGGCAGCGCATCCGCATGTTTGTTGCTTCTCCAGGCCTGATGTACGGGGTAGAATCCGACATGGAGGCTGGAGACAGGGCAAGGCTCAGTTTTATTCCCTACTGTATAAATACTGCTAAAAAGCCTGTCGTGAAAACAGAGCTAGACGACATGTGGAAAAAGGGTCTGAGGGATAAAGAATATTGTGAGTGGTCGTTGCCAGTGAGTTTGCAACCGGAGTTGAGTGGCAAGATCCGTGTGTATGGTGATTGCAAGAGTGTGGAAGCATTATCCCTGACAGACACCTATCCATTGCCCAAGGGTCTGAGGGATAAGGGATATCGTGAGTGGTCGTTGGCAGTGAGTTTGCAACCTGAGTTGAGTGGCAAGATCCGTGTGTATGGTGATTGCAAGAGTGTGGAAGCATTATCCCTGACAGACGCCTATCCATTACCTAGAGTTGACGATACCATAGACCGCATCGGGGCTGCCTCGCTCGTCACGAAGGTAGAACTAGTGAAAGGTTATTGGCAGGCCCCGTTGCCGGAAAGAGCGAAGAGAAGTGCCAGTCTTGTGATGAACTGGGCAGGTTATCAGTGTCAGGTGTTGTTGTGCTGCCGGAACACAAGTTGGATGTGTGGCATGCTAAGGGCACTGATAATGTTTTTGCTGATTGTTTGTCACGGGAGGGTTTGTTTGCAGTAGAACCCTCGCCGTTCAGTCAGTGTGTGTTGAGAGTGGAGAAAAATCACGCTTGCCCCTATAGAGCAGCCGTCAACAAACAACATTAAAATTAAATAAAAAAATCACATAAAAACTCTTTCTTTTGATAGTTAATTGTAAGTTGCCTATGTTATAGCTAAAGTCCTAAGTTGAACCTGTCTTTCACTTAGGAGGCTGGCCTCTGTGAAGCTCGCTCAGGGAGCACAGTAGGCTAAATTATACTATTATGTTTGGGAGGGGTTATAAGATTTTCTTTATGTTGATATGTTGTTTTATGTAAGACTTGAGCTTTGCATTTCATTTCTGGTGGAGTGGCTATGTGTGACGGGTCTTGTCGGCATTCTGCCTTGTCAGATATCGTGCTCGCCTAATGTTGAGCGTCCTATATCTTGGGCGGGGTGTGACGCCTACCAGCGTTGCAAGAATCGCCTCCCGTTAGCCACTAGCGCTCGTCAGGGCAGTGAAAAGGGCTACAGTCTATCTACAATGTTGTACTTTCTTTCTTGTGAATCGTCATGTCACGGGCAGTATAGAAGTGGTCTTTATTTTCGTCTGTGACAATGCATTATATTTTATATCATCAGTTATAAGTTTAATGTATAAGACTGAATGATACAGCTAGAGAGTGTGAGTGAGTAAGTGCAGGAGGCAGAGGGTTGTGCGCGTAGTGTTGCGCGTTGTCTCGGTGACGTCATGCCACGGCAGGGCCCTCTGAGTGGCTGGGCCGCATTGCTGCCCTTCTTCCGCAGCAGAAGGTAGTTCCCCCGCACTCCTTGCTGCCTTTGTGCCTTCCTCGCTCAGAGCTTGCTTGACCAGCATAACCTTCACACCTCCCTTGCCATCTGTCCCCGACTTCCACCTATAGAACACTTTCTCTCTCTCTCAACTTCTTACCTCTTATTCTTCTAATCTATTTAACATCATAACTCCCCTTTGGTTCTGCACGATTTCATATATCGGCCATCGTATTATATGCTGAAGCTCTCAGATACTTCATGTTTAGTTAGACATTTTGGAAAGGTTAACATTTTGTCTGTAGAGGTTCGACACACTCGCGGTGTCTCCCTACCTATTTCTTGGTTGTCTGCTAGGCTATTTAATGCTAGACTGGGTGAGGCTATTGGTGTTGTGATTTCCGATGTGTACCAGGTTTTGTTGAACTTGTACAATCGCAACGGATACGTGGGAAGCCTAGGTTGTCTTTCTGACTGTGTACCTTGTGAGTTTAGCACTGTGTTGCGAGTGAGGGCTTTTGCCTCTGCCACCCAACACTGTGCTAACTCGTTTTGCTTTGACTTGAAGAGGGTCGCCAGGAGAGAACCAGATACTAGCGATCTGGATCTCTCAAGAGAGCACCCCGTCATTTAACGTAATTTGGCCGTACAGTCTTAAGGACCTCGCTAGGCTACGAGCCGCTTGCTCAGCCATTGTTTCCTAGCCTACGACATCCCAGCTAGACTTTATTCGCCTAGCAGACACCCGATTAGGATTATAAACTCTTATGTTATGTATTCAGCATTTTTATTCACGTTGATTGTAAGCCTTGGTTGTTGTTGAGTTGCAGAACCTGAGCAGGCTTTTGCGTTGCCTGAGGAAGTACTTCTTTTGTTGTTGGAGATAATACTATTGCGCATTTATCTTATCGTTATTCCCGTGCCAGTTAACACTGTATGTCCCTACACTTGTCATATCTTGTTCCTGCTTTATATAACAGTTCAAAATCCGATTCGATTATCTTAGCAGCATCAGACTTTCTTCAGAAGATTCCTGTTCGATGCTTTAGGACTTTCACTCACTTTCTTTAATATAGGAGTGACAGTTTATTATTGTTTAGAGTAACTTTAATTATACCTTCTTCTTGTTTGCATTAAATCATTCCAGTGATTTAATTAAGCTCTCTATCTTTTTCCTTGTATACATTATTAACGTAATTGTATGTTGTTGTGATCAGGCTGTATCAGAGATCATCAGCCTGTAGTAGTAGTGCATTTATACCGAGTTAGAGGATACCCCGCTATCGCAGATTTAACTCTGGAGGGTATAGGTGTTTTTGTGCGCCGGCATTATAAGTTCGAGGGTTGGATCTAGTGTTACCGTTATGGCTGTGTGCCTTTCTAGTCCAATGATTAAGAGCCCTTGTTTTATACGAGTCCCGGTCGTAACAATTAGTTTTCAAGTGTTATGACGTTCGGCCCATTTGTTCGGCGATTTGAACAATTTTCGTCCCATTTCCTTGTTAATTTTCAGACTTCTCCTGCCATTTAAGTGTCGATATTTTCCTGGTGAGCGATAGTGAGCCTGTAATTTTCAGAGGAACCGGCATCGGCTGGGACATTTTTCTACCGAAAAATGTACACATAAATCTTAAGGGATGTCTACAGGATATTTTTCTAAGCTTGATGAAAGTCTAGTGTGGAAACGAAAACAAACATGAAAATTATAAATAAATATGCAAATAAATAATGAGTGTGGCCATGTTGAGTTCCGTGTGTGAGCATACCAATGGGAGGTACGAGTTACCAATGGGAGGTACGAGTTACCAATGGGAGGTACGAGTTACCAATGAGAGGTACGAGTTACCAATGGGAGGTACGAGTTACCAATGGGAGGTACGAGTTACCAATGAGAGGTACGAGTTACCGCCATATTCCTTTATATCCCGATGACAGATGGCCCTCATAGATCTACTGTGGGGGGAAGGCTATATTTGTTGGTGGATTATTTCATATATTTATAATTTTTGTTTTTAGTTTCCTCGTTAAGCCTCCATCAAACTTAAAAAAACATTCATTAGATCCCCCTTCTAGATTAATTTGTAAATTTTTCGGTATAAAAATGTTCCGGCCGAAGTCCGATTCTTTCAAAATTACAGGCTCACTATCGTTCGCCAAGACAAAAATCGATACCTAAATAGCACGAAAGGTCTTTATATTGACAAAGACATTGGGCGAAAGGTCTTAAAATCGACAAACAATGGGGAAAATTACTTAAAATCTGAAAACTAAAGGGGCTAAACATGAGGAAGAAAGGGGACCAGAAAAACGGCCCATTTCCCCTTAAGAGATATATTGGGCCAAGAGGGAGCTGCAGCTGTTGTATGGTTCTGTCTTTGATTACCCATAATAACTTGTGGAGGTACTGGATTACCCATAATAACTTGTGGAGGTACTGGATTACCCATAATAACTTGTGGAGGTACTGGATTACCCATAATAACTTGTGGAGGTACTGGATTACCCATAATAACTTGTGGAGTTACTGGATTACCCATAATAACTTGTGGAGGTACTGGATTACCCATAATAACTTGTGGAGGTACTGGATTACCCATAATAACTTGTGGAGGTACTGGATTACCCATAATAACTTGTGGAGGTACTGGATTACCCATAATAACTTGTGGAGGTACTGGATTACCCATAATAACTTGTGGAGGTACTGGATTACCCATAATAACTTGTGGAGGTACTGGATTACCCATAATAACTTGTGGAGGTACTGGATTACCCATAATAACTTGTGGAGGTACTGGATTTTCATTTATATATTGTGTATATTAACATTTCCCACACCATGTCATACGTTTGTCGGTGTGTAGGTTTAATGTTTCTATGCTTGTGTTCGCGTTAATGTAAATGGTCCATTCATTTAAGGGGAGATGGGCCGTTTTTCAACCCCCCCCCCCCTTCTTCCTCATGTTTATACATATTAGTTTTCGGATAATAAGATGTTCGGCCCATTAGTTTGGCGATTTTAAGACCTTCGCCCCATTATTTATGTTATATTAAGACTTCGTGTCATTTAGGTGTCGATTTGTTCCTGGTGAGCGATAGCGAGCCTGTAATATTACTATCGAAAAATGTACATATTTATCTTGAAGGGGGGACTAGGGGGTGTATTTTAAGCTTGATGGAGGTCTAGGGAGGAGACTAAACTAAAATAAATATATGAAATAATCAACTTATAAATAAACTCATCTTCCCTTAACCAAACACAATATAATGGTAAAGTGTGTTGTATATCCACAGTAAAAGGCCCACACTCCACAGTAGTCTATTTTGTATATCCACAGTAAAAGGCCCACACTCCACAGTAGTCTATTTTGTATATCCACAGTAAAAGGCCCACACTCCACAGTAGTCTATTTTGTATATCCACAGTAAAAGGCCCACACTCCACAGTAGTCTATTTTGTATATCCACAGTAAAAGGCCCACACTCTACAGTAGTCTATTTTGTATATCCACAGTAAAAGGCCCACACTCCACAGTAGTCTATTTTGTATATCCACAGTAAAAGGCCCACACTCTACAGTAGTCTATTTTGTATATCCACAGTAAAAGGCCCACACTCTACAGTAGTCTATTTTGTATATCCACAGTAAAAGGCCCACACTATACAGTAGTCTATTTTGTATTTTGTATATCCACAGTAAAAGGCCCACACTCCACAGTAGTCTATTTTGTATATCCACAGTAAAAGGCCCACACTATACAGTAGTCTATTTTGTATATCCACAGTAAAAGGCCCACACTCTACAGTAGTCTATTTTGTTCCACCTGATGCTAAATGTCTATGTTTCTATCTTGGTTACTCAGCTATTATGTAGATTGTGTAGCCAAATATGCTGTCATTTATGAGAACTTGGCATTAATATCATGCAAGTACATTCATATTTTTTCCTTAACCCCATAAAGCTCTGACGTGTTTTAGCAGTTTAGTTTGGCTATCATTAGACGATTGTATGCAGCTTAGGAAGGATCTGTGGGTATTAAAAGGGTAAATACTATCTCAATCAACCCTTTGACTTCCATATACCGTTACTAATCTAAATAAAATCCTCTAATAATAGCCAGAAAACAGAACAGAAACGCGTATTGGAGCTTGAAAGGGTTAAGTATCGAAATATCAGTTGCTATGGGATTCAATTTACCATCAACTTAAATACAGCCGAGCATAACTTCAAATCTCATCTTAAGGGAGCCCACCTCGCTTTTGTTCTCTTTCTCTCTCTCTCTCTTTGGCTTGTATCCATTCGGCCCCATTCAGCCTACTATTTTAAGACGTTTATCCCCATGCAGGTGCCAATATTTTCCTGGCGAGCGGTAGCGAGCCAGCATATATATATTTTTGTTTTGACAGCAAGCTAAATTTGCTAAAACAAATCTCCGGCGAAGCCGGATTTCTCCATACAATGCTGGCTCGCTATCGCTCGCCAGGAAGAAATCGGCACCTGGATGGGGATAAACGTCTTAAAACAGTTGGCTGAATGGGGCCGAATGGATACAAGCCAGGGAAAGAGAGAAAAGGAGAGAAAAATATAACAAAACCGGTGACGCCCCTTAACCAACGTAACCATTACCTGTCCGTTCACCATCAATGCGAACCAATTATATGAGATTTTCAATATGTTTTATGAATTTTTTATATTCTCAGATAAGCAGATAGAGACAGACAGACAGAGACCTACAGACAGACAGACAGAGAGAGAAAGAGAGAGAGAGAGAGAGAATACAGTGTCTCCCCCCCCCCGCCCCCCTCTGAGGCCAAAGCTTCCCCTCTGAACAATCTAGAGAATTGCTTGAGGGGGATAATGATGGGGAGGGTCGATACTCAAGAGGGGGGGGGGGGGAGAAACGTAGAAGAAAGTGACCTCAGGGGTGAACATGGATCTCTCTCTCTCTCTCTCTCTCTCTCTTGTATGTATATGTATGTGTGTGCACTGTACAGTATGTATATATATACTGTATATATATGTACGTATGTGTGTATGTATGTATGTGTATATGTGTGTGTATGTGTGTATATGTGTGTACCGGTGTATATATGTGTATGTATGTATGTGTGTGTATATGTGTATATATGTATGTATATGTATGTATGTGTATATGTATATGTATATGTATGTATATATATGTGTATATGTATATGTATGTATATGTATGTGTGTATGTGTATATATGCATATATGCATATATAGTTTGTAAGGCCAGACTGCCTAGTAAGGACCTTGAGGTCTGTGTGGTCTGTGTATCTATGTAGCTCTCTCTCTCGACAATATGGATGTTAATTATATAATTTACAATTGATCAGTCCAATGTTTACACTATAATTATATAATTTACAATTGATCAGTCCAATGTTTACACTATAAGGAATGGTTTAGAATGAATTTTCTCGCATGTCACTTATTGCTAAACTGTCCAAACGTTCAGATATTACATAAACAACATAACGTTTTTGGCTGAATAAAATATTTCACTTCAAAAAAAAAAAAAACGTTCTCAAATTCCGGACTATAGTGTGTGTTTTTCCAGCTGAGGGTAAATTGCTATTCTGGCCGTCCTGATTACTCGGCTGTTATCAAGTTTTTGTAGCGAAGTATGTAGCTAATTATGAAAACTTGGCAATAATATGACGCAGAGACATAGCAGTATTATATATGACGCATAGACATAGCACTATTATATATGATGCATAGACATAGCAGTATTATATATGACGCATAGACATAGCAGTATTATATATGACGCATAGACATAGCAGTATTATATATGATGCATAGACATAGCAGTATTATATATGACGCATAGACATAGCAGTATTATATATGATGCATAGACATAGCAGTATTATATATGACGCATAGACATAGCAGTATTATATATGGCGCATAGACATAGCAGTATTATATATGAGGCATAGACATAGCAGTATTATTATGACGCATAGACATAGCAGTATTATATATGACGCATAGACATAGCAGTATTATATATGACGCATAGACATAGCAGTATTATATATGACGCATAGACATAGCAGTATTATATATGACGCATAGACATAGCAGTATTATATATGACGCATAGACATAGCAGTATTATATATGACGCATAGACATAGCAGTATTATATATGACGCATAGACATAGCAGTATTATTATGACGCATAGACATAGCAGTATTATATATGACGCATAGACATAGCCGTATTATATATGACGCATAGACATAGCAGTATTATATATGATGCATAGACATAGCAGTATTATATATGACGCATAGACATAGCAGTATTATATATGACGCATAGACATAGCAGTATTATATATGACGCATAGACATAGCAGTATTATATATGACGCATAGACATATCAGTATTATATATGACGCAAAGACATAGCAGTATTATATATGACGCATAGACATAGCAGTATTATATATGATGCATAGACATAGCAGTATTATATATGACGCATAGACATAGCAGTATTATATATGACGCATAGACATATCAGTATTATATATGACACATAGACATAGCAGTATTATATATGACGCATAGACATAGCAGTATTATATATGACGCATAGACATAGCAGTATTATATATGACGCATAGACATAGCAGTATTATATATGACGCATAGACATAGCAGTATTATATATGACGCATAGACATAGCAGTATTATATATGACGCATAGACATAGCAGTATTATATATGATGCATAGACATAGCAGTATTATATATGACGCATAGACATAGCAGTTATATTTTTTTAATCGAGAAATCAGATGGGATTCAATATACCCTCAGCTGTAAAAATAATAGATTATAGTTATATTTACAAATTATTTCACAACCAAGGTGGCGAAGAACGGAGTGGCTCATAACTTATTCTATTAGCTTTCATTATAGTTTGTCTATGTGTGTGAAGGAGATAAAAGACAAAGCTGTCTGTAACAAGTGTCTCTCGCAAAGTTGAAAACAGTGTTAGAGTGCCATAGTCAATGTACGTCAGAGTCGAAATGTCTGGAAACACGGGGCATGAAGCATTTTAAGTCATTAGATGAGGGAAAAACAGATTGAGTGAGTTCCACAACATGGTTGTGTAGAGGAAAGACTGGGGAAATCGGTTCACTCTTAGGTTAGAGAGTTGGACAGAATAAGGGTGAGAATGTGTTGAAAGGCGGTTACCCACTCACTGTAAGGGAAGAGGTAAACACTGAGAAAGTTCTGAAGAACAACGAGATGCAACATTGCGGCGTGTAGATTGACACAGTAAAACACGAGTTGAACTAAACTAGATAAACTAATAGAGACAATTAACCCTCTCCGACATATGACGCGATTTTGAGCCTATTAGAGATACTTTAAAACCTTTGTTACCATCAGGGGTATTTAGAAACCTTTAGTTTAGTTACTTCAAGTATTGCAGTTGTCTATGAGTTAGCTGTGGGCAGAAAACTAATTTTGGAGAGGTGAGAGAACTCTATTTCTTATTGCTAATCTGGCAACCTCTGCGTCATATGAGTCTGAATGGGTTAATATTAAGAAATAGGATAAATGTCCTATGTTTACCTATGGTCCCGTTAAAATATCCTCAAGTAACCTATCAAAAACTGTTCAGGGGACTGGTTAGAACTTGTAGGATGTTTAATTGAATGTCGGAAATCAGTATTTACTGAGAAATAACTGTCTTAAAATGCGCTATGGGTCACCCAGGGTCCCTGCCCTCTCTTTCCCAGGTAATGTTATGTTATGTTATATTATATTATGTTATATTATATTATATTATATTATATTATATTATATTATGTTATATTATATTATATTATGTTATATTATATTATGTTATATTAATTATATTATTTATATTATATTAATATATTATATTATATTATATTATGTTATTATATTATATTATATCTATATACTCTGGCAGATTATATTATATTATATTATGTTATTATATTATATATTATATTATATTATATATTATATTATATTATATTATGTTATATTATATTATATTATGTTATATTATATTATATTATGTTATATTATATTATATTATATTATATATTAGGGTTAGGTTAGGTTAGGTTAATCTAATCGAATATAATATTTGTACATTTTGGGCAGTGGGCGGGGCCGCGCGTATGTGGTGGCGTACAGACCCTCCCGTAAAACATAGCGCATTTTAAGACTTTTATTTCTCAGTAAATACTGATTTCCGACATTCAATTAAACATCCTACAAGTTCTAACCAGTCCCCTGAACAGTTTTTAATAGGTTACTTGAGGATATTTTAACATGACCATAGGTAAATTTTTACCAGAAATAGAAAACTAATAGCAAACCCCAAAGCCAAAATCAAACTCTAAATCCCTTCCACAAAACAATACTGGACAAAATCTCACATAGTCTCGCCTCCATTTCTATCCCTCGTATTTTTGTATCCGTTATTTCCGACTGGTGAGGCAGCATTTTAAAAACAGATTTTCAATGAATGGATTTGCTCACCTGGCTTATATAATATTTTTGTCGGGTTTTAATATGTCCAACCACTAGATTTGTGTGTGAATGTTCTGGTTTTGGTCGATATTCTGGAGTCCTTTTATATTTATATTTGCTGAGTATATTATTAGAGGGTTGGGTGTGTGTGTGTGTGTCTGTGTGTGAGTGTGTGTTTGATTAAATTATCTAAGTAACTTGAACATAATTAATCAGTGTAATAGATATAATATTATATAGATATAATAGATATATATATTGAGGATATAAATATATACCCCATATATTTATATCCTCTATATATCTATATCCACGGAGAGTCCTGAACGAATTACCTAGGTAATCCTATCGGTCATGTTGGCATACATTCAATTTTCTTTCTCTAGACTAATGTAAATAATTATTGGTTTACTCTCGCTTATTCTACTGCTGTCCGCAACAAGGAGGAAGCATTCAAACGGTACCGACGCCTTAAAACTCAAGAATCTCATTCTTCCAAAGTTTCTGCCCGGAATCAAGCCAAATCGGTTCTTCGACTCGCCAAACACTCTTTCATCAAAATATATGCACTCAACTATCCAACTCTAGCTCTTCCCAAGGTTTCTGGCATCTAGCCAAAAACCTCACCAAAATTTGTTCTTCCTCGTCTTTCCCTCTCCTTTTCCAATCTGATGGCACAACCATCACCTCTTCCTCTGACAAAGCTGAACTCTTCGCTCAAACTTTCGCTAGAAACTCCACCTTTGATCATTCTGGTGCTATTCCTCCCTCTCCGCCCCCTTCTCTCCTACTTATGCCTAATATCCTAATCTCTTCTAAAGATGTACTTTCTACCCTCTCTGGGCTTAATACTAAGTAGGCGTACAATCCAGACGGTGTTCCTCCTGTTATACTAAAAAACTGTGCTTCTGTGCCGAATCCCTGCAAGGCAAACTCTTCCGTCACTGTCTCTCCTCTAACGTCTTCCGTTCTTGCTGGAAGTTTGCTCTCATTCAACCTGTCCCAAAGAAGGGTGACCGCTCTCAACCCTCCAACTATCGTCCAATTGCTCTCATTTCTTGCAACTTTAAAGTTTTTAAAATTATTCTTACTTCAACATTTCTTAAGCATTTCTCTTCTTATAATCTACTCTCAGATCGCCAGTATGTCTTCCTTATGGGTCGCTCTACTGGTGATCTTCTTTCATATCTTACTAACTCTTGGTCATCCTCCTTTTGAGACTTCGGTGAGATCTTTTTTATTGCACTAGACAATCATATCGTCTTCGATAAAGTCTGGCACAAATCTCTTATTTCTAAACTACCCTCCTTCGGTTTCTATCCCTCCATCTGTGCCTTTATCTCTAATTTCCTTTCCGGCCGCTCAATAGCTGCCGTTGTGGACGGCCATCATTCACTTCCTCAACCTATCAACTCTGGTGTTCCTCAATCCTCAGGGTTCTGTCCTGTCTCCAATGTTCTTTCTAATATTTATAAATTATCTTGTCAACTGTACAGTTGGTCAAACTTCCAGCTGACCCACCCTCGCTCTGGGGCTCGCAGAATTAGCTGGCAATACTGGTGTAGTTGCCAATCAGTGGATATAATAACTTGAATATTTAAGCAACTCTACGAACTTTGGGTGAATGTTCGGGATCATACATAGCGATTTTAGATAGGCTTACTTTCCCTTGTTTAGTATATGTTCTAACAATGATATAGCCGAAATCAGATCTACCAATCCCAATCTTTGTAAGACACACCTCCTTCCTACACCAGTATTGCCAGATAATTTTGCGAGCCCCAGAGCGAGGGTGGGTCAGCTGGAACTTTGACCAACTGTACCTCCAGTCCTATCCACTCATATGCATATAACTCTACCTTACTAGTGTTGCAGTAATTGTATAGTAATATTTGGTGTAATGATAAATTTCAACAAACTGATTGTATGTTGCAAAATTATAGATAGATAGATAGATAGACAGATAGATAGATAGATGCATAGGCTATATATAGATAGATAGATCAATTGATAGATAGATCTTGATAGATAGATAGATAGATAGAAAAATAGATAAGTTAAATAGATAGGTAGATAGATAGATAGATAAATTATCAAATTAATGATTTTCATTAGTCAATGTCTACGGTTTATTTTTTTATTTTATATCATGACAATATGTCCAAGTATTATTGTCCACAACTGTGCATAATGGAGGTGAGGGAGGAAAGGGTTAAGGCGGTGTCATACGATAATTTTTTCCGTCAATTTTTACGGGCAATTATTGTCTGGCAGCTTCAAAATTTAAGTTCCATAACCCTTTGAGTACCAGCGACGTGGGCTGTAATTTATTCTAGCTACGATTTTATGAAGCTCAGGAAGGGTATGTGACAGCTAAAAGAATTAATTGAGATAGTATGTAGCCATTTTATTTACAAAGGGGAGGCTGCAGTCTTGACCCCCAAGTCAGCCTGTATAAGAGATAGTGTTTCTGGCATTATACCATCTTATTACATATGGTAATATGAAGACTCGATGAAAAAATCAGATCTCTATGTGCGCGCGCGCGTGAGCGCAAAATGTCATAAAATTTCATTGCACTTTCGTAAAATCATCTAGTCACTCAAAATTGTTCAAATTTCCCGCAAATTTTGCATGGCATAGAGTACAGGCATCCCCTACACCGTGCCGTTTAAATTAACCCCTATTGAATAATAGAAAGTGCTGAAATAAATATATTACATTATCATCTTTGGGTTACAGCTGATTTAACTCTAAAAAGTTCAAAACTCGGACATTTTCGGCAAATCGGCATTCATTTAAATGGACAGGCCTTCCTATGTACCCCTATGTACTCTATTTAGAAGGGGAATGCATTTGAACAATAGATACAAATATAGACGGACTCGTAAGTGCAAAAAAATTATACCAAACCACACAAATTCTTAGATTTTCATGACTCTAAATTAATTTTGGGGCAGAGAAAACAGTTTGTCCTCCTTAGCTTCCGTTTTCTATCATAACGCGCACATAGAAGATCGAGAGTTATGGTAAACTAAAAAAAAAAATCATCAGGGGATACCCACACTGATAGGTTTTTTTAGAATTTTAACCAAAATCAATGATTTTGGGGCCCCTCCAAGGGGGCCCTAGGGATATCATATAGGTGTTTATGCCCTCATATGATCATTTCTAATGCTTACAGCAGGCCTTTAGACTACAGACACAACAAAACATTTTGTATGGCAGAAAGAAAAAAAAAAAAATCGGGGGTCGAGGTCGAACCCCCGGCCCGGGGGGTTATGGATGCTATATGTTTTTTGTTCCTTCCTATGCTATTCTCCTATGTTGAAAGAAGCATTATAGAACAAAAACACAATAATTAGAAATGTTGATGTCTGGGCTCAGAACAGGGTTCAGCCTCCCCTAGAATCTAGTAGACATCTATCCTAAGTTGAACAAAATCGTCTAATAGTTGCCAGAATATGATGAAAAGGACGTCCCCGGTATCAAGGGAGGCCCACATCGTTATGCTTTTTCTTTCTCCCTCTTTCTGGGTTGTATTTATTCGGCCTCATTCAGCCTACTGTTTAAAGACGTTTATCCCCATCCAGGTGTCGATTTTTTCCTAGCGAGCGGTAGCGAGCCAGCTTTTTGTTGCAATGCTTTTGTCAGCAGGCTAAATTTGTACATTTTTAATAGACAAATGTTTCCGGCGAAGCCGGATTTCTCCATACAATGCTGGCTCGCTATCGCTCGCCAGGAATAAATAGACACTTGGATGGGGATAAATGTCTGAAAACAGTAGGCTGAATAGGGCTGAATGGATACAAGCCAGAGAAAGAGAGAAAAGGAGAGAGAACAACAAAAGTGATCCCCCTTAAGAATCAAAGTAAGTATATTAATCTACCTTCGATCTCGTTTCCGAGTCCAATGTGATAGAGCCTCAAACTAACACGAGACAAAACTTGCTATGTGATAGAGCCTCAAACTAACAGGTGATCCCCCTTAAGAATCAAAGTATGTATATTAACCCCTTATTGGCGACGCTCGACTTAAGTCGTGCACCAATTTGCAGCAAGTTAACCCTCCAGCCCCGGCTATGTATTATATATATATTCCTCGAAAACCGGGTGTTTTGGCCGAAAAACGTCTAGGCTAGGCTACCGTATATTCGTTAATCAGACTGCTTCCCGCATTCCCGCGCATCCCCAAGCGTAGCTGTGTTATTTACCTGTAGAATGGCATTAAGTAGAGCTCTCTAAGTCAACTGGTTGAGCTGTGATGATGATTTCATTGGAGATAACTTTATGGCCAAAACAGCCACTTTACACCACTTTTCGATACTTAACAACAACATACAGGCACACACGAACAAGCGACGCTCTCCTTCTTGTGGCCGGAGATGCGGAGCGTCGGTCCTGCCGGCTGTTGTTTACATGCGTCGGACCGACGCCTCGCACACCAAGCTCACAGGCTTTGACATCATGGGTGTTTAAGAGCCCTTCCGGGTAGCTCGTGTATGCTTTTTTATGGGCGTTCAAGAGCCCTTCCGGGAACAGAGGGTTAAGAGCATTATTAAGGCTTTTAAAGGGTTAAAATCAAGTGCAAATGGCCGGGAGCACAGCGGGCCAGACAGCCGACTCCCAGGGCTTACCGCCGCCCATTAACTCATGTTCCCTGTGTTCTCGAGAGGCCGGCAGTGTAGCCAGTAGTGAGCATAGATGGGAAAAATATACCGATATATGCTAAACTCCCATGTTCGTGGCATCACTGCAAGAAAACCACGAGTGCTACGTAGCTCGTTCTGGTCTCATTTTGAAGCTTTTAGTGCCTAGTTTTTTGCTAAATATTTATCTTTCATGCAGATGCTTGATTTATGCAGGAGGGCCTGAATATGCCCAAATGAGCCCAAAACACCCCGCTAGACAAGGGTTAATTTACCTTCGATCTAGTTTCCGAGTCCAATGTGATAGAGCCTCAAACTAACACGAGACAAAACTTGCTATGTGATAGAGCCTCAAACTAACAGGTGATCCCCCTTAAGAATCAAAGTAAGTATATTAATCTACCTTCGATCTAGTTTCCGAGTCCAATGTGATAGAGCCTCAAACTAACACGAGACGAAACTTGCTATGTGATAGAGCCTCAAACTAACAGGTGATCCCCCTTAAGAATCAAAGTAAGTATATTAATCTACCTTCGATCTAGTTTCCGAGTCCAATGTGATAGAGCCTCAAACTAACACGAGACAAAACTTGCTATGTGATAGAGCCTCAAACTAACAGGTGATCCCCCTTAAGAATCAAAGTAAGTATATTAATCTACCTTCGATCTAGTTTCCGAGTCCAATGTGATAGAGCCTCAAACTAACACGAGACAAAACTTGCTATGTGATAGAGCCTCAAACTAACAGGTGATCCCCCTTAAGAATCAAAGTAAGTATATTAATCTACCTTCGATCTAGTTTCCGAGTCCAATGTGATAGAGACTCAAACAAACACGAGACAAAACTTGCTATGTGATAGAGCCTCAAACTAACAGGTGATCCCCCTTAAGAATCAAAGTAAGTATATTAATCTACCTTTGATCTAGTTTCCGAGTCCAATGTGATAGAGCCTCAAACTAACACGAGACAAAACTTGCTATGTGATAGAGCCTCAAACTAACAGGTGATCCCCCTTAAGAATCAAAGTAAGTATATTAATCTACCTTCGATCTAGTTTCCGATTCCAATGTGATAGAGCCTCAAATTAACACGAGACAAAACTTGCTCTGTGATAGAGCCTCAAACTAACAGGTGATCCCCCTTAAGAATCAAAGTAAGTATATTAATCTACCTTCGATCTAGTTTCCGAGTCCAATGTGATAGAGCCTCAAACTAACACGAGACAAAACTTACTATGTGATAGAGCCTCAAACTAACAGGTGATCCCCCTTAAGAATCAGAGTAAGTATATTAATCTACCTTCGATCTAGTTTCTGAGTCCAATGTGATAGAGCCTCAAACTAACACGAGACAAAACTTGCTATGTGATAGAGCCTCAAACTAACAGGTGATCCCCCTTAAGAATCAAAGTAAGTATATTAATCTACCTTCGATCTAGTTTTGCGAGTCCAATGTGATAGAGCCTCAAACTAACACGAGACAAAACTTGCTATGTGATAGAGCCTCTAACTAACAGGTGATCCCCCTTAAGAATCAAAGCAAGTATATTAATCTACCTTCGATCTAGTTTCCGAGTCCAATGTGATAGAGCCTCAAACTAACACGAGACAAAACTTGCTATGTGAGAGAGCCTCAAACTAACAGGTGATTCCCCTTAAGAATCAAAGTAAGTATATTAATCTACCTTCGATCTAGTTTCCGAGTCCAATGTGATAGAGCCTCAAACTAACACGAGACAAAACTTGCTATGTGATAGAGCCTCAAACTAACAGGTGATCCCCTTTAAGAATCAAAGTAAGTATATTAATCTACCTTCGATCTAGTTTCCGAGTCCAATGTGATAGAGCCTCAAACTAACACGAGACAAAACTTGCTATGTGATAGAGCCTCAAACTAACAGGTGATCCCACTTAAGAATCAAAGTAAGTATATTAATCTACCTTCGATCTAGTTTCCGAGTCCAATGTGATAGAGCCTCAAACTAACACGAGACAAAACTTGCTATGTGATAGAGCCTCAAACTAACAGGTGATCCCCCTTAAGAATCAAAGTAAGTATATTAATCTACCTTCGATCTAGTTTCCGATTCCAATGTGATAGAGCCTCAAACTAACACGAGACAAAACTTGCTCTGTGATAGAGCCTCAAACTAACAGGTGATCCCCCTTAAGAATCAAAGTAAGTATATTAATCTACCTTCGATCTAGTTTCCGAGTCCAATGTGATAGAGCCTCAAACTAACACGAGACAAAACTTGCTAGGTGATAGACCATCAAACTAACAGGTGATCCCCCTTAAGAATCAAAGTAAGTATATTAATCTACCTTCGATCTAGTTTCCGAGTCCAATGTGATAGAGCCTCAAACTAACACGAGACAAAACTTGCTATGTGATAGAGCCTCAAACTAACAGGTGATCCCTCTTAAGAATCAAAGCAAGTATATTAATCTACCTTCGATCTAGTTTCCGAGTCCAATGAGATAGAGCCTCAAACTAACACGAGACAAAACTTGCTATGTGATAGAGCCTCAAACTAACAGGTGATCCCCCTTAAGAATCAAAGTAAGTATATTAATCTACCTTCGATCTAGTTTCCGAGTCCTATGTGATAGAGCCTCAAACTAACACAAGACAAAACTTGCTATGTGATAGAGCCTCAAACTAACAGGTGATCCCCCTTAAGAATCAAAGTAAGTATATTAATCTACCTTCGATCTAGTTTCCGAGTCTTATGTGATAGAGCCTCAAACTAACACGAGACAAAACTTGCTATGTGATAGAGCCTCAAACTAACAGGTGATCCCCCTTAAGAATCAAAGTAAGTATATTAATCTACCTTCAATCTAGTTTCCGAGTCCAATGTGATAGAGCCTCAAACTAACATGAGACAAAACTTGCTATGTGATAGAGCCTCAAACTAACAGGTGATCCCCCTTAAGAATCAAAGTAAGTATATTAATCTACCTTCGATCTAGTTTCCGAGTCCAATGTGATAGAGCCTCAAACTAACACGAGACAAAACTTGCTATGTGATAGACCCTCAAACTAACAGGTGATCCCCCTTAAGAATCAAAGTAAGTATATTAATCTACCTTCGATCTAGTTTCCGAGTCCGATGTGATAGAGCCTCAAACTAACACGAGACAAAACTTGCTATGTGATAGAGCCTCAAACTAACAGGTGATCCCCCTTAAGAATCAAAGTAAGTATATTAATCTACCTTCGATCTTCTTTCCGAGTCCAATGTGATAGAGCCTCAAACTAACACGAGACAAAACTTGCTATGTGATAGAGCCTCAAACTAACAGGTGATCCCCCTTAAGAATCAAAGTAAGTATATTAATCTACCTTCGATCTAGTTTCCGAGTCCAATGTGATAGAACCTCAAACTAACACGAGACAAAACTTGCTATGTGATAGAGCCTCAAACTAACAGGTGATCCCCCTTAAGAATCAAAGTAAGTATATTAATCTACCTTCGATCTAGTTTCCGAGTCCAATGTGATAGAGCCTCAAACTAACACGAGACAAAACTTGCTATGTGAGAGCCTCAAACTAACAGGTGATCCCCCTTAAGAATCAAAGTAAGTATATTAATCTACCTTCGATCTAGTTTCCGAGTCCAATGTGATAGAGCCTCAAACTAACACGAGACAAAACTTGCTATGTGATAGAGCCTCAAACTAACAGGTGATCCCCCTTAAGAATCAAAGTAAGTATATTAATCTACCTTCGATCTAGTTTCCAAGTCCAATGTGATAGAGCCTCAAACTAACACAAGACAAAACTTGCTATGTGATAGAGCCTCAAACTAAAAGGTGATCCCCCTTAAGAATCAAAGTAAGTATATTAATCTACCTTCGATCTAGTTTCCGAGTCCAATGTGATAGAGCCTCAAACTAACACGAGACAAAACTTGCTATGTGATAGAGCCTCAAACTAACAGGTGATCCCCCTTAAGAATCAAAGTAAGTATATTAATCTACCTTCGATCTAGTTTCCGAGTCCAATGTGATAGAGCCTCAATCTAACACGAGACAAAACTTGCTATGTGATAGAGCCTCAAACTAACATGTGATCCCCCTTAAAAATCAAAGTAAGTATATTAATCTACCTTCGATCTAGTTTCCGAGTCCAATGTGATAGAGCCTCAAACTAACAGGAGACAAAACTTGCTATGCAATAGAGCCTCAAACTAACAGGTGATCCCCCTTAAGAGTCAAAGTAAGAATATTAATCTACCTTCGATCTAGTTTCCGATTCCAATGTGATAGAGCCTCAAACTAACACGAGACAAAACTTGCTATGTGATAGAGCCTCAAACTAACAGGTGATCCCCCTTAAAAATCAAAGTAATTATATTTTTCTACCTTCTATCTAGTTTCCGAGTCCAATGTGATAGAGCCTCAAACTAACACAAGACAAAACTTGCTATGTGATTGAGCCTCAAACTAACAGGTGATCCCCCTTAAGAATCAAAGTAAGTATATTAATCTACCTTCGATCAAGTTTCCGAGTCCAATGTGATAGAGCCTCAAACTAACACGAGACAAAACTTGCTATGTGATAGAGCCTCAAACTAACAGGTGATCCCCCTTAAGAATCAAAGTAAGTATATTAATCTACCTTCGATCTAGTTTCCGAGTCCAATGTGATAGAGACTCAAACAAACACGAGACAAAACTTGCTCTGTGATAGAGCCTCAAACTAACAGGTGATCCCCCTTAAGAATCAAAGTAAGTATATTAATCTACCTTCGATCTAGTTTCCGATTCCAATGTGATAGAGCCTCAAACTAACACGAGACAAAACTTGCTATGTGATAGAGCCTCAATCTAACAGGTGATCCCCCTTAAGAATCAAAGTAAGTATATTAATCTACCTTCGATCTAGTTTCCGAGTCCAATGTGATAGAGCCTCAAACTAACACGAGACAAAACTTGCTATGTGATAGAGCCTCAAACTAACAGGTGATCCCCCTTAAGAATCAAAGTAAGTATATTAATCTACCTTCGATCTAGTTTCCGAGTCCAATGTGATAGAGCCTCAAACTAACACGAGACAAAACTTGCTATGTGATTGAGCCTCAAACTAACAGGTGATCCCCCTTAAGAATCAAAGTAAGTATATTAATCTACCTTCGATCTAGTTTCCGAGTCCAATGTGATAGAGCCTCAAACTAACACGAGACAAAACTTGCTATGTGATAGAGCCTCAAACTACCATGTGATCCCCCTTAAGAATCAAAGTAAGTATATTAATCTACCTTCGATCTAGTTTCCGAGTCAAATGTGATAGAGCCTCAAACTAACATGAGACAAAACTTGCTATGTGATAGAGCCTCAAACTAAGAGGTGATCCCCCTTAAGAATCAAAGTAAGTATTAATCTACCTTCGATCTAGTTTCCGAGTCCAATGTGATAGAGCCTCAAACTAACACGAGACAAAACATGCTATGTGATAGAGCCTCAAACTAACAGGTGATCCCCCTTAAGAATCAAAGCAAGTATATTAATCTACCTTCGATCTAGTTTCCGAGTCAAATGTGATAGAGCCTCAAACTAACACGAGACAAAACTTGCTATGTGATAGAGCCTCAAACTAACAGGTGATCCCCCTTAAGAATCAAAGTAAGTATATTAATCTACCTTCGATCTAGTTTCCGAGTCCAATGTGATAGAGCCTCAAACTAACACGAGACAAAACTTTCTATGTGATAGAGCCTCAAACTAACAGGTGATCCCCCTTAAGAATCAAAGTAAGTATATTAATCTACCTTCGATCTAGTTTCCGAGTCCAATGTGATAGAGCCATAAACTAACACAAGACAAAACTTGCTATGTGATAGAGCCTCAAACTAACAGGTGATCGCCCTTAAGAATCAAAGTAAGTATATTAATCTACCTTCGATCTAGTTTCCGAGTCCAATGTGATAGAGCCTCAAACTAACACGAGACAAAACTTGCTATGTGATACAGCCTCTAACTAACAGGTGACCCCCTTAAGAATCAAAGTAAGTATATTAATCTACCTTCGATCTAGTTTCCGAGTCCAATGTGATAGAGCCTCAAACTAACACGAGACAAAACTTGCTATGTGATAGAGCCTCAAACTAACAGGTGATCCCCCTTAAGAATCAAAGTAAGTATATTAATCTACCTTCGATCTAGTTTCCGAGTCCAATGTGATAGAGCCTCAAACTAACACAAGACAAACCTTGATATGTGATAGAGCCTCAAACTAACAGGTGATCCCCCTTAAGAATCAAAGTAAGTATATTAATCTACCTTCGATCTAGTTTCCGAGTCTAATGTGATAGAGCCTCAAACTAACACGAGACAAAACTTGCTATGTGATAGAGCCTCAAACTAACAGGTGATCCCCCTTAAGAATCAAAGTAAGTATATTAATCTACCTTCGATCTAGTTTCCGAGTCCAATGTGATAGAGCCTCAAACTAACACGAGACAAAACTTGCTATGTGATAGAGCCTCAAACTAACAGGTGACCCCCTTAAGAATCAAAGTAAGTATATTAATCTTCCTTCGATCTAGTTTCCGAGTCCAATGTGATAGAGCCTCAAACTAACACGAGACAAAACTTGCTATGTGATAGAGCCTCAAACTAACAGGTGATCCCCCTTAAGAATCAAAGTAAGTATATTAATCTACCTTCGATCTAGTTTCCGAGTCCAATGTGATAGAGCCTCAAACTAACACGAGACAAAACTTACTATGTGATAGAGCCTCAAACTAACAGGTGATCCCCCTTAAGAATCAAAGTAAGGATATTAATATACCTTCAATCTAGTTTCCGAGTCCAATGTGATAGAGCCTCAAACTAACACGAGACAAAACTTGCTATGTGATAGAGCCTCAAACTAACAGGTGATCCCCCTTAAGAATCAAAGTAAGTATATAAATCTACCTTCGATCTAGTTTCCGAGTCCAATGTGATAGAGCCTCAAACTAACACGAGACAAAACTTGCTATGTGATAGAGCCTCAAACTAACAGGTGACCCCCTTAAGAATCAAAGTAAGTATATTAATCTACCTTCAATCTAGTTTCGAGTCCAATGTGATAGAGCCTCAAACTAACACGAGACAAAACTTGCTATGTGATAGAGCCTCAAACTAACAGGTGATCCCCCTTAAGAATCAAAATAAGTATATTAATCTACCTTCGATCTAGTTTCCGAGTCCAATGTGATAGAGCCATAAACTAACACAAGACAAAACTTGCTATGTGATAGAGCCTCAAACTAACAGGTGATCGCCCTTAAGAATCAAAGTAAGTATATTAATCTACCTTCGATCTAGTTTCCGAGTCCAATGTGATAGAGCCTCAAACTAACACGAGACAAAACTTGCTATGTGATACAGCCTCTAACTAACAGGTGACCCCCTTAAGAATCAAAGTAAGTATATTAATCTACCTTCGATCTAGTTTCCGAGTCCAATGTGATAGAGCCTCAAACTAACACGAGACAAAACTTGCTATGTGATAGAGCCTCAAACTAACAGGTGATCCCCCTTAAGAATCAAAGTAAGTATATTAATCTACCTTCGATCTAGTTTCCGAGTCCAATGTGATAGAGCCTCAAACTAACACAAGACAAACCTTGATATGTGATAGAGCCTCAAACTAACAGGTGATCCCCCTTAAGAATCAAAGTAAGTATATTAATCTACCTTCGATCTAGTTTCCGAGTCTAATGTGATAGAGCCTCAAACTAACACGAGACAAAACTTGCTATGTGATAGAGCCTCAAACTAACAGGTGATCCCCCTTAAGAATCAAAGTAAGTATATTAATCTACCTTCGATCTAGTTTCCGAGTCCAATGTGATAGAGCCTCAAACTAACACGAGACAAAACTTGCTATGTGATAGAGCCTCAAACTAACAGGTGACCCCCTTAAGAATCAAAGTAAGTATTATATTAATCTTCCTTCGATCTAGTTTCCGAGTCCAATGTGATAGAGCCTCAAACTAACACGAGACAAAACTTGCTATGTGATAGAGCCTCAAACTAACAGGTGATCCCCCTTAAGAATCAAAGTAAGTATATTAATCTACCTTCGATCTAGTTTCCGAGTCCAATGTGATAGAGCCTCAAACTAACACGAGACAAAACTTACTATGTGATAGAGCCTCAAACTAACAGGTGATCCCCCTTAAGAATCAAAGTAAGTATATTAATATACCTTCAATCTAGTTTCCGAGTCCAATGTGATAGAGCCTCAAACTAACACGAGACAAAACTTGCTATGTGATAGAGCCTCAAACTAACAGGTGATCCCCCTTAAGAATCAAAGTAAGTATATAAATCTACCTTCGATCTAGTTTCCGAGTCCAATGTGATAGAGCCTCAAACTAACACGAGACAAAACTTGCTATGTGATAGAGCCTCAAACTAACAGGTGACCCCCTTAAGAATCAAAGTAAGTATATTAATCTACCTTCAATCTAGTTTCGAGTCCAATGTGATAGAGCCTCAAACTAACACGAGACAAAACTTGCTATGTGATAGAGACTCAAACTAACAGGTGATCCCCCTTAAGAATCAAAGTAAGTATATTAATCTACCTTCGATCTAGTTTCCGAGTCCAATGTGATAGAGCCTCAAACTAACAGGTGATCCCCCTTAAGAATCAAAGTAAGTATATTAATCTACCTTCGATCTAGTTTCCGAGTCCAATGTGATAGAGCCTCAAACTAACACGAGACAAAACTTGCTATGTGATAGAGCCTCAAACTAACAGGTGATCCCCCTTAAGAATCAAAATAAGTATATTAATCTACCTTCGATCTAGTTTCCGAGTCCAATGTGATAGAGCCTCAAACTAACATGAGACAAAACTTGCTATGTGATAGAGCCTCAAACTAACAGGTGATCCCCCTTAAGAATCAAAGTAAGTATATTAATCTACCTTCGATCTAGTTTCCGAGTCCAATGTGATAGAGCCTCAAACTAACACGAGACAAAACTTGCTATGTGATAGAGCCTCAAACTAACAGGTGATCCCCCTTAAGAATCAAAGCAAGTATATTAATCTACCTTCGATCTAGTTTCCGAGTCCAATGTGATAGAGCCTCAAACTAACACGAGACAAAACTTGCTATGTGATAGAGCCTCAAACTAACAGGTAATCCCCCTTAAGAATCAAAGTAAGTATATTAATCTACCTTCGATCTAGTTTCCGAGTCCAATGTGATAGAGCCTCAAACTAACACGAGACAAAACTTGCTATGTGATAGAGCCTCAAACTAACAGGTGATCCCCCTTAAGAATCAAAGTAAGTATATTAATCTACCTTCGATCTAGTTTCCGAGTCCAATGTGATAGAACCTCAAACTAACACGAGACAAAACTTGCTATGTGATAGAGCCTCAAACTAACAGGTGATCCCCCTTAAGAATCAAAATAAGTATATTAACCCTCTCCGACATATGACGCGATTTTTAGCCTATTAGGGATACTTTAAAACTTTTGTTACCATCAGGGGTATTTAAAAAAAATGTAGTTTAGTTACTTCAACCTCTACAGTTGTCTTTGAGTTAGCTGTGGGAAGAAAACTAATTTTGGAGAGGTAATTATAAGAGTGAGAGAACTCTATTTCTTATTGCTAATCTGGCAACCACTGCGTCATATGAGTCTGAAAGGGTTAATCTACCTTCGATCTAGTTTCCGAGTCCAATGTGATAGAGCCTCAAACTAACACGAGACAAAACTTGCTATGTGATAGAGCCTCAAACTAACTGGTGATCCCCCTTAAGAATCAAAGTAAGTATATTAATCTACCTTCGATCTAGTTTCCGAGTCCAATGTGATAAAACCTCAAACTAACACGAGATAAAACTTGCTATGTGATAGAGCCTCAAACTAACAGGTGATCCCCCTTAAGAATCAAAGTCTATCTATCTATCTATATGCTCAGGCCAAATCCCCATTTTGGGGGTAGCCGACTCAAGACAGAGCAAGAACAGGGAAAACACAAAAACAACATAAAACAAAAAATAAACACAGATAAAAACACAAACTCACACACATCCAGGTCACCCAGGAGAAGACCCAGAGACCAGGGTTACCAAGGTCGCTCCAGCACTCCCCCGGCCCCTGACCACCCGGAGAGGTTCCGATCTCGGCAGGCAGACATGCAGCGGAGCCAAAGCCACAAGCCCTCCCACCACACTTCCAGGCACACCCTTCATATTAATCGTCCCCCCGGGCCAGGCGCCTGATGGACTATTATCTAGTCGAACTTGCGCCCGACCTCTTACTCCAAATGACCACGTGTTCACTCAACTATTCACAAGCATTCTCCACTCACTCCTGTCCACCACCACTTCCCCTGCCTGATCTATAGTCAATCCTCTATCATCCAAAGCCTTTCTTACACAGTCTCTCCATCTCAATGGGGGTCTTCCTGCCCTTCTATCTCCCCTTGTACCTGACTCACATATTCTCTTTGTAAGCCTTTCATCTCCCATTCGTTCAACATGACCATACCAGCTCAGCACCCTTCTGTCCACTCTGGCTGACAAATGTTCCTGCTGCCCCACTCTCCTACGTATCTCTTCATTCCTCAATCTGTCTCTACGAGTAACTCCACACATACTCCTCAAGCAGCTCATCTCCATCACATCCAGCCCTCTTTTCTCCTTTTTCTTCAGAGCCCATGTCTCAGCCCCATACATCACTGTTGGCACAACAATTCCTTGATACAGTGCACTTTTTACTTTCACTCCGAGATTTCTCGTCTTCCACATACTTCCCATTGCTCCGAAAACCTTCCTTCCTTCACACACTCTCTGTTTTACCTCCACTTCCATACCTCCACTTCTGCTTATCGTTCCTCCTAGATATTTAAAACACTCTACTTGTTCCAATATTTCCCCATCCAGCCTCACATTTATTGACGTTCAGTTTCCTCCTTCCACAAACCACACCAAACTCTTTGACTACCCGCTGCAGTTTCTCATCAGAATCAGCCACCAATGCTGTGTCATCAGCGAACAGCAACTGATTCAACTCCAAAGAATCAAAGTAAGTATATTAATCTACCTTCGATCTAGTTTCCGAGTCCAATGTGATAGAGCCTCAATCTAACAGGTGATCCCGATTAAGAATCAAAGTAAGTATATTAATCTTCCTTCGATCTAGTTTCCGAGTCCAATGTGATAGAGCCTCAAACTAACGAGACAAAACTTGCTCATCGAAAATTGATGGAAAATGCGTTCGTGTGACACCAACTTTAGGCCAAGGAGGGGAAGGATTGTTGGATTATATTTGAGCAGTATTTTATTATTTCGGTGGGCTTCTTTTCCTTCTTATATTCAGGGATTGATTATTATTGTGTTTATTGAAAATCATCTTCCTACACACACACACACACACACAAAACCAACACACAATAAACAAAGTCAAATAACAAAAAAATACACAAACTAAAAAACTGAAAAAAGAAAAGAAAAAACAAACAAAACAAAAACAGAATATATAAACAAAAAAGACACACAAACACAAACACACACACACACAAGCTCTCCACCCTCCTGCTGTTAACTATTTTTTTTCTTGCGCAAAAGTTTTTCAAGTTGATTTTTCCAACACAGAGAGACACACACACACACACAAACAACAACAACAACAACAACTATCAGAGCCGCGACGGCCGAGTGGAGAGCACGCTCACGTGTGAATCTGCTTGACCTGGGTTCAATCCCAGCCAAGGCGGACATTTAGTGGGTGTGGTAGTACGTTCTAGACACCTCGACGACATATACAGACTAATAACATACATACACAACAAAGCCACTCCAACACCCCTTCTTCCCTATCTACACTCTTCATAAAATAGGAAAGTAAAAAAGTATATACGAGGTGCCGTTGTAAAGGCTTATCCCTCAATACCTTCACCTGACCAATGTGCACTCGGATGCCATAGTCTGTAGCCCACCGATAGAAATCCGTGGACGCCCAATGTATTTCTGTATGCAATTATAACTATCTGGATTGATTTTAGGATATAACTTGCTTTTCACTAAATAGTACATATATTGTTGTAGTTGTTGTAGAGAAAATTATATTCATAAATTCGTGTCCACAGATATATTTCCATAACTAGAATTGGTGAAGTCCACGAATTCTTATGAGTGGGCTAGAGATCATAGTATCCGAGTGGACAATAGTACTTGAACACTTGTTCATGATATAAAATAAACTGTATATTTACTTTGACATTGACTTGTGAAAAAATATAAACTGTATTTTTACATTGACATTGACTTGTGAAAAAATATTAGATCAATGCTTCTTAATCCTTTCAGTACCGGTGACGTTCTTTTCACTATGTATTGTACACCACCAAGAGTTCCACACACGATTTACCATTAATATTAGGTAGGTAGGTAGGTAGGTAGGTAGGTAGGTAGGTAGGTAGGTGG
>CM064574.1:27755245-27837745 GCA_032716605.1 Paralithodes platypus
CCTTCAGTTATCACCTATTTTCCCTGTTATTCCCTTATTCTGAGGTATATTTTCGTGCTAACATTAGCGAGTTGCAAGCAGGGCATTGTCATCACTGTTAGCAAGCGAGTGCAAGAGAGAGAGAGAGAGAGTATCGATCGACAGTGTTTCTCCAGCCTTGGGGGAAATTGGCGGGAAAGGAGGTTGCCTCACCCATACATTATGTAACTCCCGCCCGGTATCGCCGATTTTGACCATCCAAATGCTGTTTTCACTTGTTTTATTGTTTTAACAGGTTAATACCTTTATAATCAACCTATAATAGGCGCATATGATTAGTATTAATGCTATTTATGGTAAAATGAATATTTTAGTGATGGAAACAGCTCAAATACATGCGCACAGGCAGAGGTGTCTAATTACCCCCATGCGCACTTCTGAGGTTATGGGGAGGCAGACCGTTTTTCTGGACCCCTTCCTCCTAATGTTTAGCCCCATTAGTTTTGAGGATATAAGTTAGTTTGGCGATGTTAACACCTTTCGCCCAATTTCGTTGTCAATTTTAAGACCTTTCGTGCCAATTAGGTGTCGATTATTTCCTGGCGAGCGAAAGCGAGCCTGCAATTTTAAGAGGAACCGGCCTTCGGCCGGGAAAATGTTCTACCGAACATTTTTCTAAGTTTGATGGAGGTCTATGGAGGAAACTAAAGAAATATATGAATAAATTAATTAATAGACCAAACAAACAGTCTGCCTCCCTTTAATTCCCTCTCCCCCTCCCTGTTTCCCTTCTCAGATCAACACGTTCTTTTTCCTTCTCCCCTTTCTATACGAAAGATAAAAGTATATTTACAAGCAGCTTTTATTTAAAAAAACTAAACAATCATTATCGTGATGATAGCTTGTCTCTTCCGACTGTCAACAGTATTATAGGTTTGACTCCTGTAAGGAGATAAAGAAAACCTAATATTTAGTGGTGGCCCCGTAATCATTGACGAACATGCCTATTACATAAGGCATCCTCTTCAAACACTAAACCGCCGTAGTTTGAATCTACCGCGCAGAGCATTTAAAAACTGAGGAGCCTTCATCATGAGCGCACGCGACCTCACTCATGGCTTCAGTCATTATGAATTGGGTTCTCACTACGAAAAAAAACTTCGTAAAAAATAAAAACAAAAAGAAAATAAGAATAACTATCCAATAAGCTTTCCATCATATCGTGGATGTACTTGTGTGGATTTCTGACCAGACGCTGAATCAGGCGTCATTCCTCCTTCACTGACATATCAAGTAAACCAAAATCCTTAATACATCAACGAATGGGAAGGGGACGGTCGGGAGGGCCCCAGTCGTCAATGATTACGGGGGCACCACTAAATATTAGGTTTTCTTTATCTCCTTACAGGAGTCAAACCTATAATTTATTAGTGGCCCCTCCATCATTGACGAACATGCCTGATATCTAAGACTGGAGGGGGACATTCGTAATCATATCATAACTCTAGAAAAGTAGATAATAAAAACAACCACATAGTATTCTTACTTTTGAAAAATGTATTTAATACGGCGTAGGCCGGAAATATACAAGAAAAAGGGGTTCAGGCAGGTGCGTGCTTCAAAGAAGCCTGCCCGACAAAAATGGGTAACCCTGAAGATTCTGAACACAGATCTGTAGTTACAAAAGGCACCCCACTCAACGAGTGGTGACAAAAATAATAAGTTATAAGTTTATATGTGCACATCATAAACCCCAAAATACATGTGGAGATCAATTGCCAATGAACTCCATTGAACTAATATTACACCGCTTTCGCAGCTAAAACTACTATAACAACACCGTTGTTTTGTACTAAACCTTGTACTAGTACAAATTCTCGCAGAGAAATTTTCATATCACATTTTAACCTTAAATTGTATCACAGCTCTCATACTCCGGCGGGGTCTAGGGTGTCCTATGTCAACTGACTGCACCCCCCCCCCCCCCCCCCCCCTTCCGTGAAAATAAACATAAGTGACTGCAGGGCCACCTAGACCCTCTGCCTTAAAGCTATACATGGTAAGGAAGGTTTGTCTAGAGCAACTGACAAGTATCTAGAGAGAAACGTATGATTAGACGCCCACAACTGTGTGGACGCAATATCTTCAACTGAAAAGTTTTTCAGGAAACGTAAAGGGGCCGCCCACTTGCGTAAATCGTGGGCCCTACCCACAACGCCGGGTTTACTCTCTTTAATGACTTCTACCAGAAGAGAGGCTAATCGCCGTTTAAGTAAGCGTTTACCCGTACTCGCTACCCATAAAGCACCTTGGGGGTTATGAGGAGCTATTCTCAAATATTTGGTTAGAGCTTGCACTGGACATAAATTATGATGCACCTTTCCCCTTTTTAACGCCGGCACCGTGAACTCAGAAAACACGTGTGCACTATGCTCATTCTTGGCTATAAACGCCGGGGAGAGTGCAATGGAAATTGAATCATTAAGTCTACCAAACCTAAGACAATTAGGTGTGTTGCTCATCGCCGCCAGCTCAGACACTCTGTTTCCGGTGGCCAAAGCCAAAAGGAAAACTGTCTTCTTTAAGATTAAAGCAAAGTCTGCAGTATTTTGATACAGACGAGAATGAAGTAAAGACAAAGCTTTGTCCAGAGACCAAGTAGGCATGAGATGACGGGGAGGTGGGCGGAGTATAAAACACGCTCTCATAAATCCTGTTTCCTCCGCCACCGGTATGGATAGACCTGTAAGGTCGAAAAAGGGCACTCTAATCGCAGTTAAGTGATTCTTCAAAGTAAACCACAGATAAACGTTTCTGCTCAAACAGATAGTTCAAGTAATTAAAAAACCAATGCCACTGAGGGTACAGTTTGTTCCGTTCTAACAATCCAAGAAGTAAAAGCTTTCCAATGAGATTGATATTGTCGCTTAGTAGACTGAGTATATTGATTGAGCAATTTATTGGTCACATCCCTACCGTATGGTGCTAGCCACTTGGCCTCCTGAATGTCCATAATTCAAAAGTCAGCGAGGTCGCTAGGTTGCCAATCGTGTCTAAGTGGAAGTACCCGACCGGGAGCGATACCGGGTCCGGGCACCACATTATTAATTGCTGGTACCATACCTGCGCCGGCCACAGGGGCGCGATTAGCGAGACTAAGCCTCGATAAACTCGTAGTTTGTTCACTACGTGGCACATTAGTGACGCATCTGGCGGCGGAAACAGATAGATGGAGCTCCATCTGTTCCAGTCTGTCACTAGGGCGTCTGGCCCCCCTGCCGGCGTTATCGCCCGGCGGGTGAGGTATAGAGGGAGCTTGTGAGTCTCCTCGGACGCAAAAGATCCACTTGTGGATGGGAGAGCTCCGCAATCATTAGGTCGAAAATGGGTGCCTTGAGCTCCCATTCTACTGTCGTGCTCTGTCTCCGGGACAGAGCGTCTGCCCAGACGTTCACTACGCCTGGGAGATAAGATGCGTGAAGATAAATATCTAGACTGCTGGCTAGAACAAAAATCTCTTCCGACACGAGTAGCAACTTCCTTGACCTCGTTGACCCTTGTTTCTGAATACAGTGGACTGCATTCAGATTGTCCATTCTGAAGGCCACCGACTTGCCCCGCAACGCCGGGCCGTGAGCCTGAAGGAAATACAAGGGGACTAGTAACTCTTTGACATTTATGTGAGAGATTTCTAAGTGGGACCAAAGTCCCTGACCCTGGTGCCCCTGATTTGACTGAAATCCCCACCCTATGGTGCCTGACGCATCCGTGTCTACCCATACCGTTGGAGGAGGAGAGGTCCATGACATGATTGAGTGCAATGTTTCCCTCTTCGCCCAGACCGCTAGTAAGGTGTGGATTAATTTTGGTATGGGCCATAATTTTCCCGCCGGTAAGAGTGGGAAATATTTGTTGCCTTCCAATATTAATCGTTTTACTTTCAACCGGCCCAACTTGACAGTTAGCTGAATCCAGTTGAGAGAGCCGACCAGAGACTCCCAGACTCTTCGTGTCGTAGTCAGACTGTGAAGAAACCTGAACAGTTTCCTGCGAAACCTGTTGCGATTGCCCACACTCTGACTCAGAGTGAGAGCGGCGGTGTCCCAGACCAGCCCTATCCACTGAATTACTCTTGAGGGAACAAGGTTTGACTTTACCAGATTTACCTTGAAGCCTAGAGTTTTGACATGTTTTAAAATGATATTGACATGTTTTATGCATAATTGTTGTGTCTCTGCCACCACCAGCCAGTCGTCTAGATACCACAACACTCTGATTCCCTGTTTTAACAACGGCATCAGGGCTTGCCGGACTAGTTTCGTGAATAATCGAGGTGCCAGGTTCAAACCGAACGGCATCCTCTGAAAAACAAAATTTTGGTGCCTGATCCTCAAGGCCAGAAACCTTTGAAATCTTTTGTTGACCGACACGTGCCAATAGGCGTCTGTCAGGTCTAGGGAACACATCCAGGCCCCCGGCGGAAGTGTTAGCCTGATTTGATGAACTGTTAACATTCTGAAAGACTCGTTGTAAATGTGAAGATTCAGATAAGACAGGTCTACGACCGGCCTCATCTGAACACTGTCCCGTTTGGGAACCAAAAAACAGTTTTGACGTGAATACAGGGTAATCTGGAGGGACCGGGATGATGACATTCTTGGCAATCATCTCCTGGACCAGCGACTCCACCTCTAATGAAACACAATTTGCCGTTGTCGGCTGACGTAAGCGAGGTCGCCGGAGCCACTGCCAAGTGATGCCTTTGCGTGCCACCATCCGTGCCCAGGTTTTTAACGGCCATGCTTGGTGACACGTTCGGAACGACCCAGTTAGCAGACAAGGGTTCGCCGGCTGTACTTCCCTCGGTTCCTCCGGCTTTAAGACAGGCACTGGGAGTGAGAGAGACTTTAGTTTTTTGATGGTGGGTTTGGTGGTGTTGGACGCTTCGCCGGCTGGCTGGTGTGGGCCGAAGACTGGCCCTGCCCCGGCTTATACTGGCCGCGTCCCCTCTGTCCTGAAAACCCTCTCTGTCTATGCCTGAACTGACCCAGGGGGGATTGGGAGGACTTAGGCGGAAGAAAACGGCATAGAACCCCCTGGCTGAGCTTTAGTAGGAGGCTTAGGTTTGGGGAAGTTAAATGCAGGTTTCTTAGCCTGTGCGGGACTGTGCTTCACGGCCTGTGCCATGTTAAACACTGTTCGCCATACATCAGGGGACATTAAAGAAGGAGTAAGTACTGGGGACATTACCACCTGGTTAGCAATGCGATCAGGCAGCTTGCGAACTAATGACATCCTAAGATCCTGTCGTGCTCGCACCGCCTCAAGTAAGGCTGTGCGTATGTCACCTAAGGATTGAATCGACGACTGAAGAATCAGACGCCGGGATAACTCAACTGATCTTCGGGCATCCGCGTCTGCGATTGCCTGAGTAGACCTGAGTAAAGACTTAGCCACCTGTTGAGAAACTATGTACTGTGAAAACAGGCGGAAAGCTTTTCCCCTTAGCCTAAATTCTCTGTCTAGGTGAGAAGGGGTAGGGGTAGTGAATGGTTCCTTTAGTTCACAAAGATTAATCTTAGGGGCAGCTAGAAAAGAAAATAAAGCTGACGGAACTCCGCCGGCAGAACCTACCGGCATGGAGAACCATGAATGTGTATCCTGAGGGATCTGGTGGGAAGATTTAGAAGTGAAAGTGGTTGCAAAGTTTTGAGCCTCTACCTCCCAATCCACCCAAGGTCCTGGTCCCAACTGTCCCACCTTCAACACTGGATTAGCTGTCTCGTCTGTGACGGTCTGTAAATCTAGTTCAGGAGTAAGAGCCGACAGAGCCTTAATATCATTAAACCCATCCAGCTTAGACCAGTCTGAAAAAAGTTTTGAAGCTGAGGCAGGCTTAGATGCATAAACAAAATAATCCTGATGATAATAACTAGGTATAGCCTTGATATTTACGTCCAAAACATTACCCAAGGCATCCAATGCCCTTAATTTCTTTGACTTATTTCCCTGGATAAACCACTCACGTGGTACCGGGAGTTCCCCTGACAAGGTAGGCTGGGCAAGCTCTGGCTTAGAGGGGTTCAAAAGCACCCATGACTCGTCTGGCCCATAAAGCAGGGGCATAGCTACCTTTCTAAGAGGCGCTTTGTCTAGAGGGGGTGGATTAACATCCGTAATGACCCTGACATTTGACGTAGTGAATGCCGCCGTAGCTGGCTTAGAGCTCCCTGCCGGTGACAGAGGGTTAGGAATCTTAGATAAATCGATTGACGTTATCAGAGGCCGTACCGCAGAACTTGTCAAGAGAGCCCCCAAGTCCATTGTGGGGTTTTCTCGTTGTTGACTAAAGAATTTAGATAGAGCATGAGTAAGTAACCCATCAATTTCTTGTGCTGTAACAAACTGGTTAGATGCAGAACTTTCAGGTGAATCAGTATTATCATGGGCGGCATCCAGGCCTGAGCCTGACCCTTGTCCATCCCTATCTGAAATTATTGACACTTCATCTTGTTCCTCCCGATCCTCCTGAGAAGACCCCGCCGAGGCAGGGGCACCTTGTTTCCAAGATAAGTCAGGGATAGAGGATGGGGTCGCCGCGTCCCTGTGGACATCGGCTACTGTGTGACTCGTATGAGTCGGACGTGGATGGTCAGACCCTGGTTGAGCAAACCGCCAAACACCGAGGCTCTGGCCTACGCTCTCTTGAGAGTCTGAAACATTCTCAATTATTGAATTTCCTGAACTTTCCGTTTCTAGGGTTAAAATATCAATAGGTAAATCTTGTTTAGAGACAGGCGCTTCACTATACTCTGAGGCTGTAACAGAAACATTTTCAGGTGTAGAGGTACGATGAGATGCACTAGACTTAGGAGAATGTCGAGAGGACTTCCTATGGGAATCCTTTTTGGAGGATTTGTGGCTACGGTGTGACCGCGAACTAGACCTATGTTTGGAAGAATCACCACCATGACCACTGGGGGAAGCTTCAGTCTTACACTTCTTACTAGCCGGGGAAGAGGCCCGACTTGAAGACTGCTGTCTGAGAGGTGACCTTGACCTCGATCTCGCCTGCGACGAGGAGGTGGCTGCCGGGGGAGTAGGCTCTCTCGGGCGTTTAGACGTATCCACAGACGATACAGAACCCTGGCTAGTCTCTGTCGGCTTAAAACCCTTTACTCTAGAGGTACGTTTAGGGGGAGGGTGCTCTGACAGCAACTTATCCCAAAGTGGGACGTTGTCACATTGAAGTGACTTATGTGCGACAATGGTAGTGTAGGCCGACATTTGTTGTCTGACCTCTCTCAACGCTACCGCCGCGGTCTTGTCATTGTCACACAGGACTTTATAGGCTAATTGGGAGCAAAAGGAACAATTAAGTGTAACCCAGAGACCCCTTGAACGGTCTAGACATCTAACACACCTTATGCAAAGGGTATGCGCAAAAATTGGGATACCCGCGCAAGTAGGGGTAATGCACAGGGCAAAAACTGGGGCCACAGTAGCCATGACAGAGACTGGTGTGAGGAAAACTACCGCCGGGTCTGTATTGGTCCGCCGGAGCTCAGCTCTGGAAAAATAAAGAAAAATTTCCAGGAATTAATGCTCATAAGGTTAACCCAAGTGTTCGCATACAAGTGTTAATAACCCGCCGGGTAACGGGATGCAAAGACACAGCTAACACATCTCGCTACGCGGCGGGGTGTAAAGAGGCTAAACAAATCTTCTTAGCTAAAGAACATGAAGAATACCCTCTGATATAAAGGTCCAGTATGGCACTTATAGTCTGTAGGAGGTGGTGACTGTCTCAAGATTCAATTTTGTAACAAAGCCCCCTCATAAAGACGCCGGCCCTTGAAATATTTTAGTAGAATAGCCCAGGGCAGGAATATACGAGATCTGATTTTTTAACGAATTGTCCCAAACGATCGTCGTAAAAATAGCTGGCGGCGATACTGAAAGTATCACCCAATTAAGGTTAATCGAAATTGAATTTGTTTATAAATTCCTTAGTTCCTCCACTTAGGGGCACCCGCCGGGTGTGGGAATCGATTTGGTTAAACCTCACTTGAACCTTCAATTGCCGTAAGAGTAAAGGCAGCGATACAGAGAGTATCACTCAAATGGATTGGTTAACTATATGAGACCTAAGTCGTTTATCCCACCCTGCTCAGGTGCACCCGCCGGGTGAGAAGTCTAAAAGTTAACCCCACAAGTTCCTGACCCCACTTCTTTGTAAAAGATCGCCGGGGAGGAACGCCTAAACAACAGCTAGGTTTTCCATGTGGTTGTCGTAAACCAGGTAGAAAAAACCTATAAAAACGAGTGTTCTCAAGAACGTCGTTTTTTATGTATATCTATATATATATATATAAGGATGGGTACAGCCATCCCGCCGGGAATTTAAAGGAGGCCTGAAACCAGGCACCCACAGAGACGCAGTCCTGGAGAGCCACAGACACCTCCCCACGCCGGGGAACCAGCCAGAGTTAAAAACCACGTGTGGCCCAACACTGCTCGTCGGTCAGGATTTTTCATGGTGAAACCGAGAAAAAACCCGCCGGAAGGCAAACCCCACCCTGAACAGACACCATCTGAACAAAACGACACGAGGAGAGACACGCACGACTAACCAAGGTCACAACATAATCCGTGGAATTAGCCAATACACAACTAAACCAGGAAACAATTATAGTCCGAGGAATTAGCCAATACACAACTAAAACCCGGATACACATGACACAGTAGGGCATATTTATAAAATAAATAATAACACTAGACATGTGGCAAAGCTACGAGCGGCTGGCTAGGCCTAGGTAGACGGCATGAAAAATAGTTGAAATATAAAAACACTGGAATATCACAACAGGAACCACCGCCAACACACCACCGTAGCGATAACTTCCCACCCCGGGAAGCCTGACACGGACCCAGAAAAAACTTCACTAAGTGAAGAAAAATACGCTGGGAACGTCAGCAAACACACAGCTTACCTCATCAGAAGGATAAAAGGCAGCAATAATTAACGCGTAATGAAAGCCGCCTGCATCACCAACTAACACAACTGTGAAAAGTTCACGTGTCCACAACAGGACCACGAGGGTACATCCGAAATAGATGCCCCATACATACGACCCAAAATACACTGCACTGCGGGCAACCAGCCCAGGACACTCCTGCTACGCCTATCCTAACCTTACTCGATACATCCCAGAGTAAACAAATGAGAAAAAACTCACTAGGGACGCAACGAATGCGGAACCAGCGGAGCCTGAAAGGTACGTCCGGGCAGGCTGAGCGCAGAGCAAAGAAGGAGGAATGACGCCTGATTCAGCGTCTGGTCAGAAATCCACACAAGTACATCCACGATATGATGGAAAGCTTATTGGATAGTTATTCTTATTTTCTTTTGTTTTTATTTTTTACGAAGTTTTTTTCGTAGTGAGAACCCAATTCATAATGACTGAAGCCATGAGTGAGGTCGCGTGCGCTCATGATGAAGGCTCCTCAGTTTTTAAATGCTCTGCGCGGTAGATTCAAACTACGGCGGTTTAGTGTTTGAAGAGGATGCCTTATGTAATAGGCATGTTCGTCAATGATGGAGGGGCCACTAATAAATAAAGCCGGTATCACACGAGAGCTTTTATAGTCAATATTCGATTATCATAATTTTTCTGGCAAAATTTCTGGAATATTTTGCACTGGTATCGGAAACTAGACTGATGGTAGATGAATTTAGGTAACCGAAATATTTCAAATGTTCACCTCATAAGCTGCCAGACCAGTGTTGAGGACAATTGTTGAGGGAAAAAGCGCTCTTGTGATACCGGTTTAACGTGCAGCAACACAAGACAACAAGTTGGGCCTGAGCATTTGTTTTTGTTTTTGTTTTTCTATGTGATTGCGGGAGGCAAAAGGCAGAATTGCCTATAGCGAGTGCCTCCCCCATAGTTGAAAGAGTGACAGGGCCAAAATCAAGGGATGTTCGAGCCAAAATGCCTGGACACAAGGAGTTTGAAGCAATTTAAGTCATGATTCTGGGAGAGAGTTCCAGAGCTCAGCTGTTGAGTAGAAGAAAGTTTGAGAGTAACGTTTCATTCTTGGGTTGGAGAGTTGCACAGAGTAGGGGTGGGATTGAGTTGCAAGACGGGTACCGCGTGCCCTACGTAAAGGAGGTGGTATACACTGGGAAAGCTCTGAGGAACACTGATTATTATAGTAGCGATAGAATAGCGAGAGAGATGCAACATTGCGGCGGACAGAGAGAGATTGCAGAGAGTTAGTGAGTGGACGGGAGTTAATGATACGAAAGGCCTTCCTTTCAACTTTGTCTAGGAGAGCGGTGTGAGAGGACCCTCTCCACACATGTGAACAATACTCAATACAAGGACGCACTATGCCCCTGTACAGAGCAAGAAGCTGTGCAGGGGAAAAGAACCCCCTAAGACGGTTGAACACACCCAGCTTCTGGGAGGCTGCCTTAGCAAGACTGGTAATATGGTCCTTCAAACTGAGAGCAGAAGAAAAAGAGACACCAAGAATATTGAGAGAAGATGAAGGATTGATTTTTGTATTGTTGAAGAATAAGGGATAGTCCGCTGGGAGATCCTGACGGGTAGATAGATGGAGAAATTGGGTTTTGGAAGCATTAAAGGTAACAAGGTTTTCTCTGCCCCAATTGGAGATAGTATTTAGATCAGAATTTAAGAGTTCTATGGCTTCATTACGTTTGTCATTGAGGGATTGCTGGCTGGGGCATTCTGAAAAACAAATGGAGTAGTGTAAGGTTGAGTCGTCTGCGTATGAATGGATGGGAATTGAGGTACAGTTGAGGAGATCATTTATAAAAATTAGAAAGAGAATAGGAGATAGGACAGAGCCCTGAGGAACACCGGAGTTTATAGGGTGAGGAAGTGAACAATGGCCGTCCACAACCGCGGCTATAGAACGACCGGAAAGGAAATTAGAGACAAAGGCACAGATGGAGGGATAGACACCGAAGGAGGGTAGTTTAGAAATTAAAGATTTGTGCCAGACTCCATCGAAGGCTTTTGATATGTCTAGTGCAATAGAAAAAGTCTCACCTAATTCCCGAAAGGAGGATGACCAAGAGTTAGTAAGATATGAAAGAAGATCACCAGTAGAGCGACCCTTAACCCGGCAGCTCCTTGAAGACTCTTAAGAATTTCCCCGGGCGACTGCGGGAAGACTCTTAAGATTCAGGTTTTTAAATGCGTACCAAAACTGCGGGCTTACAGTCAGGCGGCTACAAATTGGTGTGGGTGTAGTACTACTTGGCAACTCTCGATACCACCACCCCGTACGCTCGGGCCGCGCGCGTACAAGCAGTTCCCGCCAGAACCCAACCACTAGCCATGGAGCCCACACCTCCCTCACGCTCGCACCCTGATGACACAACCAGCCCTCCTGGTGGTGTCAGCGTCCGTGGAAGGCAGAGGGTGGCTGCCAGAAACCCAAGCTACCATTATGACACTCCATACAGCTCTGAAGACGAAGCACCTGTACGTAAAGTACGTAAAACACGTGCAAGCAGGGGAAGTGTACAGAGGGCATTAGCATTTGGGGACACTGCCACCACCACCCCGGCAACTGCTACCACCACTGCCACCCCTGCCACCAGTAGCACCGACACAGGAGGCCGCCCTGGGGCTGCAGGACCTGCGGGGGACACTAGGAGAAAAGGGACTGGCGTGGGAAAAAAAACTTGTACGCCTGCCACTGTCACCCTGCCACCACCACAACCACCAGCCGCCTCTGCTGCCCCTGCCGACGCCGCCCCTGCCGGCCCTTCTGTCCCTGCCCAAGGGAAAGGGAAAGGTAATGGCAAAGGCAAAGGCAAAGGGAAAGGGAAAGGGGCGACAGGGACAACTATTATATTGCATGCGTCCAGGACCTCTGCACCACCCACCACTGATGGACCTGCCGACGCCGCCCCTGCCGGCCCTTCTGTCCCTGCCAGCCCTTCTGCCCTGCCCAAGGGAGAGGGAAAGGGAAAGGGGCGACAGGGACAACAATTATATTGCCTGCGTCCAGGACCTCTGCACCACCCACCACTGCTGGACCTGCCGACGCCGCCCTTGCCGGCCCTTCTGCCCCTGCCCACAAGACACCTGCACGTGTTAGTAGGCGGATGAGGACCCTAACACCATCGAAATACGACGCCCTGCTGTTTGGTGATTCCCAGGATGTCGACAGCCAGGACTACGACAAAGACGCCGCAGCACGGGACCGTGGGTGGGGGGGGGGGAGAGGTGGATAGTGGCAGCGAGTCTGACGAAGATGAAGACAATGAAGTAGGGCGTCCTTCTAGTGGTGAGGAGGGTGATGATGAAGCGTTGTATCGCGACCATGACAGTTATTTGTCTGATGGTGGCGCACACGCAGACGAGATTCCAATCCGCGCTGCCAACATACATACATTTGTGTGGTCTAACGGGGCTGATTTTGTGCCTGACATGCCCCAGTTTGATGCTGGTAGGTCAGGTACAACTGCTGACTGGCCCTGTGACGATGACGCAAACGAGATGGATTTCTTCCTCGCTTTTTTCGACATGGAGATTATGACGTACATAGTTGCCCAAACAAACGCCTACTACAGGTGGGTGTTTGGCAAACTGGACGTCCTTTCTCCAAAAGCGAGAATACGAGGCGGGGTTGATACGACTGTGAATGAGTTCATGACGTTCTTTGCCTTGTTGTTCCTCATGCCTCTTTGCAAGAAGCATGTGCTACAACATTATTGGAAGCACGACCCTCTCATCGCCACCCCAACTTTCAATAAGTACATGACTCGTGACAGATTTTTGTTGCTGCTAAGATTTATGCACTTTGCAGACATCGAAAATCCTAACAGGATTGACAGAATATGGAAAGTTCGGGAGGTGTTCACCATGTTGTTGGCGAGGTACAAGAAATACTTTAACCCCTTCCTCAATTTGGTGATTGATGAGTCGCTCGTGCTCTTCAAAGGACGTCTTGTTTTCAAGCAGTATATCCCCTTGAAGAGGCATAGGTTTGGGATCAAGCTCTTCGTGTTGTGCGACTGTGAGACAGGTATAGTGCTGGACATGATCGTGTATACAGGAACTGACATTGACATACCAAAAGTCGCTGCCAATGACCCCATGGGCATGTCAGGTGCCATCGTCAGGAAAATGTTGGCACCTTACCTGGGCCATAGCCACGTCGGAAACGGGGTCATGTGGGACTGTCAGAAAGACAAGAAATTTATGCCCAAGTTCGCAGGTAATGTCATTCCTCTTTCAGATCCCTCCTCCAGCGACACCCCTTCTGACGACGAACTGGTCCAGGAACACCGCGAGAGGCATATCCGAAGAAGGTGACGAAGGGGGCAGAAGTACAAGCAACTGGAAAAGTCCGGGAAAATGGTAGCCCTGAAGTGGAAAGACAAAAGAGACATTCACCTACATTCGACAGTCCACACAGGTGCCCAGGAGGACTCTGGTAAAGTCCACTACCGAACCAAGAAGACCATCCATAAGCCCGACTTGGTAGTGGACTACACCAAGAACATGCGCCTGGTGGACAAGTCGGATTGTCAACTAGCAGGCGTTGAGTGTCTGAGGAAGACTGTGAAGTGGTATCACAAGCTCCTCCTCCACCTAGTTGACAACACGATGCTCAACGCCTTCAACGTGTGGTTGGTCAAGAGAGATATGGCACCCAATCAAAAACTCAAATTCAGGGAATTTGTCTACAACGTCTCATATCAACTCCTGACGAAGTATGGCACCCCCACTCACAGGCGTACGGCATGGCGTGGGGATCACATCTCAGACCGTATCCAGGTGGGGGTGGAAAGACACTAACCAATCCACACGGAGCTGGTTGGCACTCGTCACAGGCAGCTGAAGTGTTTCATCTGCCGGAACACCTCCAGGAGAGCCCCAACAACCAAGAAAGTCACCACAATGTGCCACGAGTGCAAGGTTGCACTCTGCTTGGGGGGACTGCTTCAGGGACTACCACATGTATAAGCACTACTGAGTGCCGCCCCCTGCCCTGGACTCGTGCCCTACCTTACCTGACCTAACTGAACACGCTACCTCATAATTTTAGATATATATTTTACAAAGATGTCCCTGTAATATGTTTTTATATGCCTTTTTTCATTATATAAATATGTCTTTCATTATTTAGTTCCTATGTTTCAAAGCTGTACATGTGATATGCCTTTTTGTTCACTATATCAATATATATGTTTTCTATATCCAATATTTATACACTATATGTTAACCTCAAATAAATTGTACAAAAATCATTATGTGTCAATAAATCATGTCCAACCTACTTATTAGATGATAATACAAAATACAAAAAATACAAGGTCATGTCATTGTATTCTTGCAATATGATATATTCTATGAATATTTCATATTGCTTGAATACAATGACATGATCTTGTAAACAAAAAAAATATCAAAAATGTTCTAAACAGTATAATACCTTCCCCATAACTCCCTCCTGGATTCGAACCCACTGCCCTGCCATACTTTCAGATTTCCAATCCGTCACCTTACTGACTAGGCCACAGCAGCTCATACAACATGTCACTCAAATCTTCGTGTCTACAATCGAGATGACAATATACATTTTTTTTTTTTTTATCTCACCAATTTACTTTTGTAAATTGATGGGATTATCAATCATATCATGCAAAACAATATAACACTTTCTCTCTGTCAAAAAAAGTAATTATAGAACTTTATTTGTTCAAAAATTGTCCAAACACTCACCAAAATTGCCCCTCTCAGTGTGACTCCAATCATTTATCACACGGTCAGTGGGTCAGTGGGTGACCCTTCCCTCCCTCCATCCACAACACCTCTCTCTGTCTGAGTTTGGCTACCAACTAAATTCGTATAAATACAGCATGCATAAAATAATCTTCACAAATACATTTGTATTGTGTAATCTTGTAAATAATGAATAACACAACTGTGTGGGTGTCGAAAATTGCTCAACCAACTTTCTTATATCTCGCCTACGCCCTTACGCGTGTATATTGGATTATACATAGTCATGACTATCATACAAATACTTCAAGTAGGTCTCGAATATACATTTAGATTGCATATTACTTGCAAATAAATATATCTAAGTGTTTCTGATGGCAATCTGCCCTTCCCTTTCACAAGCGTCATTCGACACCAGTCTAAATATAGCTCAGTTCCCAAAAAGGTTATCTCCCTTCCCTCGTCTGTGACCTCCCTCTTCCATCTACCCCTCCTCAAAACTACTTTAATAATATCGTACTTTATTTATAGTCAATGGCCTAGCTATTTCTGTGCATACTTCACATGTGTCTAAAATGCAATGTCTGCTTGCATAAAAATGCAATTCTGAAAGCCATCTATACAAACGACATACGCAGGTCTCACTTTCACTCTCTCTCTCTCTCCATTCATGACTCATGTTTCTAAGTAAATACTCTCACTCTCTGTCTCCACCCTGTGGGCTCCCGGGTGGCAATAAACATCAGCCACATGCTAGACTATAAGGTTGAAAATCCCACAACATCCATATGCCTCGGGCGCCTCCAGATTGTACACACAGGTGTCTTTCTTTATTGCTTTCTTCCTTCCTTCCCTCCATCAGTCCCACCCACCCACCTTTTGTCTCCCGTCTTCATAAACACATTCAGAATTTGCGTAAATATCGCATCAATTGGTCTATATGCGGTATATTCCTTGTTATATGGTACGCCTACATACGTACACGTCTTAATTATAGCATGACAGAGCTCTAAATACGAGATATACGTGATATTATGAAAATTCAGAAAAATTATGATGTTACAGTGAGGTCCCCGCTTGGATCTTCTGTTCACTGTCTGATACAGGCCACCTGTCTATCACCTACCACACGTTCCCACTCTGAACCTGTTTTGGTGACTAAATGGCATTACGATAGGGCAGACTGGGAGGGTCTTCAAGGTTTCTTTATTGATATTCCCTGGACCTCTTTCTTTTCTAATGATGCACACTCCATCTTGAGCCACATACAAGATTTTGTAAAAATTGGAATGGAAACTTTTATTCCTCATCAAAAGTACAGTAAAAGATCTAATTCACCTAAATGGTTTGACCATAATTGTGCTAGAGTAACTGAACAAAAAACAATAGCCTACAATGCATACACAAGATCAAAAACACATGAAGCCTTAAATTACTTTAGAAACATCAGAAATCATGCCAAAACTGTATTAAACCTAACTAAATCAAACTTTCTCCACAAGCAGGCAAATAAACTTCTAAATAATCCAAATGATAACAAAATATTTGGGTCTACTCTTAACTCATTCAAATCCAACTTCACTACTGCTTCATCCATTCCACCATTAAAATCTCCGACTGGCAATCTTGTAAGTGACCCACGAGGTAAAGCTAACCTTTTAGCTGATATTTTCTCCACCAACTCAACCTTAGATGAAATAAATCAAGATGTCCCTGTACTTAATTTTAATTCGCCTGAAATTCCCTCACTTAAGATCCACACCAGAGATGTCAAAACTATTTTGCAGAATCTCTCAGTAGATAAGGCTCCTGGTCCAGATGAAATTCCTCCAATAGTATTTAAGAATTGCTCCTTGGTGCTCGCTCCTGTATTGGCAATTTTGTTCCGTCTGTGTACTCATAGCTCATGCTTCCCAGTACCCTGGAAAGAAGCAAACATCCATCCAGTTCCTAAAAAAGGTGCCTCTTCAGATCCATCAAACTACAGACCAATAGCTATAACTTCCACTCTTGGTAAAGTCTTTGTAATTATATTAAATAATCACATAATTAATCATATTGCGAATAATAAATTAATCAGTGATAAGCAATATGGTTTTAGACGATGTCGATCAACTGCAGACATTCTTTGCCTTCTTACGCATCAAATCAACTAAGCTACAGACTAACATGGTGAAACACATACAATAGCACTGGATATATCAAAGACATTTGATAGAGTCTGGCATCAATCCTTATTGTCGAAGATGTCACACTACGGCCTTGCATCATTAGTTACACTAATTTCTTCTAATCTTCATTACAGAAAAATATGGGTAATGGTAGATAGTCTTTATTCTCAATTTCACTCAATAAATGCTGGTGTTCCCCAGGGTTCAGTTTTGGCCCCAACTCTGTTCCTCATTCATATCAATGATCTCATATCTACCACTCATAATCCAATACATTCCTATACAGATGACTCAACACTCCACAGTTCCTTCACATTTACCAATTCTTTCACCCAACCCGATCTTATAAATTCAAAAATAAACACTGCAATTTCTCTGAACCAGGACCTTTCTAAAATTAATGAATGGGGACAAAAGAATCTAGTTTCCTTTAATGCACAGAAAACCAAGTACATTCAATTTTCTAACCGACAGAATCTCACTGACTCCAATATATTTTTTATTGATGTAAATATTCCCACTTCCCCTAGTATTGACATTCTCGGTGTATCATTAACTACTAACTTGAGCTGGACACATTATGTTAGAAGCATTGCTAAGAATGCCTCTAAAAAACTGGGACTCCTGTACAGAGTTCGAGAATTCTTCACTGACGAGCAGTTGGCCGTAATATATAAAAGTCATGTGCGTTCTCAGATGGATTACTTTTCACCTCTGTGGAGTGGAAGGGGAGTGGTTGCATTGAGGCAGTTGGACAAAATTCAAAATAAAGCTATTAGATTAATCAATAACCCTGCAATCACACAGGACCTTCCTACATTATCCATACGAAGAAACGTTGCATCCCTTGCATTATTCTACAGATATTTTCACAGCAATTGTTCCGAGGAACTTGCTTCAATTGTGCCGCCTTTCCACATCTTTCCCCGTAGAACTAGGGCAGCTGAGAGCGACCATGAATTTACACTTTCTCCTTCACAATGCAGAACTTCTGCTTATCAAAATTAATTTATCCCTAGAACAACTACTCTTTGGAATTCACTTCCCTCGAGTTGCTTTCCACAAACTTACAATCTACAAAAGTTTAAATCCAGTTGTTACAAACATTATATGAATGGAGGATGCCTTTAGGCACATGGACCTTTTTGTTTTGTCTGTGTTTTTCCTTCCTCCGTTCGTTGTCCCTTTAAAAAAAACATAGTACCCTCTCCCACCACCCACTGTTCCACCACCATTCACTGTTCCACCACTCACCCTGGCATCACATAACAACCTCTCCCACCACTCACTGTTCCACCACCCACCCTGGCATCACATAACAACCTCTCCCACCACCACTCACTGTTCCACCACTCACCCTGGCATCACATCAGGTTTCGGGAGACTCAGGGAATAGCCTGAATTCCATTTTCTCTCCCAGGCCTTGGTAGCTGGATACATATCTTTCTGCCTCACATATCAGGGGTATCAGGAAAACCCTCTTTATATAACATACACATCCAACTTCACAACATTGCCCTACATCGCTATCCTCTATCCATAAAACACTACTCTTCCCACTACATGTCATACATGTAACACCATACACCTTTACCTAATAAATCATGGCAGTACAATTGTTAAGAGCAAACCTGGTGGTCCCTCGGATATCCACCCCCGGCAGGGTTGGGTCATCGACACAGGGCCCTCCCGGTCGTCATCATGCGACTGTGTCAAGAGCATTGCAACGTTCCAAAGCTGCTCGTCGGTACAGCTTTTCCGTTAGCAATATAAGGGGACTTCACTCTAACATCAATTCTGTACACCAATTTCTTCAAGCAGAATCCCTTACTCTCCTTTTTTTGACAGAGACTCAAGTAACATCCACATCTGACACTTCTAGATTTAATTTTCCAGGTTATCAACTGCTCCAAAATTTCAGACCTAAAGGAGGTGTATGTTGCTTCCCAAAATCTGAAATTGCTGTGGAGGAGGTTACTAGTTTCAATTGTCCCTATTTTGATTATTCTATATACAAATTAATTTCTGTTGGTAAATTTAAATACATATGTTGCATCTACCGTTCCCCAAATACTCCTCCAGAGCAAAGTCTTTTTGATTCTCTGTCCTCACAACTCAGTGTCCTCAACTTAAATGCTTCTTCTGAAATCACTGTGTTGGGTGATTTTAATGTCCATAATGTTGAATGGCTCACTCATTCAGCCAGGACTGATGATGCTGGTCTTGAATGTGAGCTATTTGCAGACTCATTTAATCTCACTCAACTAGTCAACCAACCCACCAGTGTACCAGATAATCCTAATCATAATTCCCACCTACTGGACTTATTTTTAACAACCAATTCAGAAAATTATGATGTTACAGTGAGGTCCCCGCTTGGATCTTCTGTTCACTGTCTGATACAGGCCACCTGTCTATCACCTACCACACGTTCCCACTCTGAACCTGTTTTGGTGACTAAATGGCATTACGATAGGGCAGACTGGGAGGGTCTTCAAGGTTTCTTTATTGATATTCCCTGGACCTCTTTCTTTTCTAATGATGCACACTCCATCTTGAGCCACATACAAGATTTTGTAAAAATTGGAATGGAAACTTTTATTCCTCATCAAAAGTACAGTAAAAGATCTAATTCACCTAAATGGTTTGACCATAATTGTGCTAGAGTAACTGAACAAAAAACAATAGCCTACAATGCATACACAAGATCAAAAACACATGAAGCCTTTAATTACTTTAGAAACATCAGAAATCATGCCAAAACTGTATTAAACCTAACTAAATCAAACTTTCTCCACAAGCAGGCAAATGAACTTCTAAATAATCCAAATGATAACAAAATATTTGGGTCTACTCTTAACTCATTCAAATCCAACTTCACTACTGCTTCATCCATTCCACCATTAAAATCTCCGACTGGCAATCTTGTAAGTGACCCACGAGGTAAAGCTAACCTTTTAGCTGATATTTTCTCCACCAACTCAACCTTAGATGAAATAAATCAAGATGTCCCTGTACTTAATTTTAATTCGCCTGAAATTCCCTCACTTAAGATCCACACCAGAGATGTCAAAACTATTTTGCAGAATCTCTCAGTAGATAAGGCTCCTGGTCCAGATGAAATTCCTCCAATAGTATTTAGGAATTGCTCCTTGGTGCTGGCTCCTGTATTGGCAATTTTGTTCCGTCTGTGTACTCATAGCTCATGCTTCCCAGTACCCTGGAAAGAAGCAAACATCCATCCAGTTCCTAAAAAAAGTGCCTCTTCAGATCCATCAAACTACAGACCAATAGCTATAACTTCCACTCTTGGTAAAGTCTTTGTAATTATATTAAATAATCACATAATTAAGCATATTGAGAATAATAAATTAATCAGTGATAAGCAATATGGTTTTAGACGATGTCGATCAACTGCAGACATTCTTTGCCTTCTTACGCATCAAATCAACTAAGCTACAGACCAACATGGTGAAACACATACAATAGCACTGGATATATCAAAGGCATTTGATAGAGTCTGGCATCAATCCTTATTGTCGAAGATGTCACACTACGGCCTTGCATCATTAGTTACACTAATTTCTTCTTATCTTCATAACAGAAAAATATGTGTAATGGTAGATAGTCTTTATTCTCAATTTCACTCAATAAATGCTGGTGTTCCCCAGGGTTCAGTTTTGGCCCCAACTCTGTTCCTCATTCATATCAATGATCTCATATCTACCACTCATAATCCAATACATTCCTACACAGATGACTCAACACTTCACAGTTCCTTCACATTTACCAATTCTTTCACCCAACCCGATCTTATAAATTCAAAAATAAACACTGCAATTTCTCTGAACCAGGACCTTTCTAGAATTAATGAATGGGGACAAAAGAATCTAGTTTCCTTTAATGCACAGAAAACCAAGTACATTCAATTTTCTAACCGACAGAATCTCACTGACTCCCATATATTTTTTATTGATGCAAATATTCCCACTTCCCCTAGTATTGACATTCTCGGTGTATCATTAACTACTAACTTGAGCTGGACACATTATGTTAGAAGCATTGCTAAGAATGCCTCTAAAAAACTGGGACTCCTGTACAGAGTTCGAGAATTCTTCACTGACGAGCAGTTGGCCATAATATATAAAAGTCGTGTGCGTTCTCAGATGGATTACTGTTCACCTCTGTGGAGTGGAAGGGGAGTGGTTGCATTGAGGCAGTTGGACAAAATTCAAAATAAAGCTATTAGATTAATCAATAATCCTGCAATCACACAGGACCTTCCTACATTATCCATACGAAGAAACGTTGCATCCCTTGCATTATTCTACAGATATTTTCACAGCAATTGTTCCGAGGAACTTGCTTCAATTGTGCCGCCTTTCCACATGTTTCCCCGTAGAACTAGGGCAGCTGAGAGCGACCATGAATTTACACTTTCTCCTTCACAATGCAGAACTTCTGCTTATCAAAATTAATTTATCCCTAGAACAACTACTCTTTGGAATTCACTTCCCTCGAGTTGCTTTCCACAAACTTACAATCTACAAAAGTTTAAATCCAGTTGTTACAAACATTATATGAATGGAGGATGCCTTTAGGCACATGGACCTTTTTGTTTTATCTGTGTTTTTCCTTCCTCCGTTCGTTGTCCCTTTAAAAAAAACATAGTACCCTCTCCCACCAATCACTGTTCCACCACCATTCACTGTTCCACCACTCACCCTGGCATCACATAACAACCTCTCCCACCACTCACTGTTCCTCCACCACTCACTGTTCCACCACCCACCCTGGCATCACATAACAACCTCTCCTACCACTCACTGTTCCTCCACCACTCACTGTTCCACCACTCACCCTGGCATCACATAACAACCTCTCCCACCACCACTCACTGTACCACCACCACTCACTGTTCCACCACTCACCCTGGCATCACATAAGGTTTCGGGAGACTCAGGGAATAGCCTGAATTCCATTTTCTCTCCCAGGCCTTGGTAGCTGGATACATATCTTTCTGCCTCACATATCAGGGGTATCAGGAAAACCCTCTTTATATAACATACACATCCAACTTCACGACATTGCCCTACATCGCTATCCTCTATCCATAAAACACTACTCTTCCCACTACATATCATACATGTAACACCATACACCTTTACCTAATAAATCATGGCAGTACAATTGTTAAGAGCAAACCTGGTGGTCCCTCGGATATCCACCCCCGGCAGGGTTGGGTCATCGACACAGGGCCCTCCCGGTCGTCATCATGCGACTGTGTCAAGAGCATTGCAACGTTCCAAAGCTGCTCGTCGGTACAGCTTTTTCGTTAGCAATATAAGGGGACTTCACTCTAACATCAATTCTGTACACCAATTTTTTCAAGCAGAATCCCCTACTCTCCTTTTTTTGACAGAGACTCAAGTAACATCCACATCTGACACTTCTAGATTTAATTTTCCAGGTTATCAACTGCTCCAAAATTTCAGACCTAAAGGAGGTGTATGTTGCTTCCCAAAATCTGAAATTGCTGTGGAGGAGGTTACTAGTTTCAATTGTCCCTATTTTGATTATTCTATATACAAATTAATTTCTGTTGGTAAATTTAAATACATATGTTGCATCTACCGTTCCCCAAATACTCCTCCAGAGCAAAGTCTTTTTGATTCTCTGTCCTCACAACTCAGTGTCCTCAACTTAAATGCTTCTTCTGAAATCACTGTGTTGGGTGATTTTAATGTCCATAATGTTGAATGGCTCACTCATTCAGCCAGGACTGATGATGCTGGTCTTGAATGTGAGCTATTTGCAGACTCATTTAATCTCACTCAACTAGTCAACCAACCAACCCGTGTACCAGATAATCCTAATCATAATTCCCACCTACTGGACTTATTTTTAACAACCAATTCAGAAAATTATGATGTTACAGTGAGGTCCCCGCTTGGATCTTCTGTTCACTGTCTGATACAGGCCACCTGTCTATCACCTACCACACGTTCCCACTCTGAACCTGTTTTGGTGACTAAATGGCATTACGATAGGGCAGACTGGGAGGGTCTTCAAGGTTTCTTTATTGATATTCCCTGGACCTCTTTCTTTTCTAATGATGCACACTCCATCTTGAGCCACATACAAGATTTTGTAAAAATTGGAATGGAAACTTTTATTCCTCATCAAAAGTACAGTAAAAGATCTAATTCACCTAAATGGTTTGACCATAATTGTGCTAGAGTAACTGAACAACAAACAATAGCCTACAATGCATACACAAGATCAAAAACACATGAAGCCTTTAATTACTTTAGAAACATCAGAAATCATGCCAAAACTGTATTAACCCTAACTAAATCAAACTTTCTCCACAAGCAGGCAAATAAACTTCTAAATAATCCAAATGATAACAAAATATTTGGGTCTACTCTTAACTCATTCAAATCCAACTTCACTACTGCTTCATCCATTCCACCATTAAAATCTCCGACTGGCAATCTTGTAAGTGACCCACGAGGTAAAGCTAACCTTTTAGCTGATATTTTCTCCACCAACTCAACCTTAGATGAAATAAATCAAGATGTCCCTGTACTTAATTTTAATTCGCCTGAAATTCCCTCACTTAAGATCCACACCAGAGATGTCAAAACTATTTTGCAGAATCTCTCAGTAGATAAGGCTCCTGGTCCAGATGAAATTCCTCCAATAGTATTTAAGAATTGCTCCTTGGTGCTCGCTCCTGTATTGGCAATTTTGTTCCGTCTGTGTACTCATAGCTCATGCTTCCCGGTACCCTGGAAAGAAGCAACATCCATCCAGTTCCTAAAAAAGGTGCCTCTTCAGATCCATCAAACTACAGACCAATAGCTATAACTTCCACTCTTGGTAAAGTCTTTGTCTATATCTATCTATTGCCTGACTCCGTGATCCCCGAAGGGCTGGCCACGAACGAACCGCCCCCATGCACCTCTGTCCCAGTCAGTCGACGCCCCTCCCCCCAACCAGCACCGCCTTCGTTCATGTAGTTCCTCACTCCTTTCTTTTTAATTATATTAAATAATCACATAATTAAGCATATTGAGAATAATAAATTAATCAGTGATAAGCAATATGGTTTTAGACGATGTCGATCAACTGCAGACATTTTTTGCCTTCTTACGCATCAAATCAACTAAGCTACAGACCAACATGGTGAAACACATACAATAGCACTGGATACATCAAAGGCATTTGATAGAGTCTGGCATCAATCCTTATTGTCGAAGATGTCACACTACGGCCTTGCATCATTAGTTACACTAATTTCTTCTTATCTTCATAACAGAAAAATATGGGTAATGGTAGATAGTCTTTATTCTCAATTTCACTCAATAAATTCTGGTGTTCCCCAGGGTTCAGTTTTGGCCCCAACTCATTCATATCAATGATCTCATATCTACCACTCATAATCCAATACATTCCTACACAGATGACTCAACGCTCCACAGTTCCTTCACATTTACCACTTCTTTCACCCAACCCGATCTTATAAATTCAAAAATAAACACTGCAATTTCTCTGAACCAGGACCTTTCTAGAATTAATGAATGGGGACAAAAGAATCTAGTTTCCTTTAATGCACAGAAAACCAAGTACATTCAATTTTCTAACCGACAGAATCTCACTGACTCCCATAATTATTTTATTGATGCAAATATTCCCACTTCCCCTAGTATTGACATTCTCGGTGTATCATTAACTACTAACTTGAGCTGGACACATTATGTTAGAAGAATTGCTAAGAATGCCTCTAAAAAACTGGGACTCCTGTACAGAGTTCGAGAATTCTTCACTGACGAGCAGTTGGCCATAATATATAAAAGTCATGTGCGTTCTCAGATGGATTACTGTTCACCTCTGTGGAGTGGAAGGGGAGTGGTTGCATTGAGGCAGTTGGACAAAATTCAAAATAAAGCTATTAGATTAATCAATAACCCTGCAATCACACAGGAACTTCCTACATTATCCATACGAAGAAACGTTGCATCCCTTGCATTATTCTACAGATATTTTCACAGCAATTGTTCCGAGGAACTTGCTTCAATTGTGCCGCCTTTCCACATGTTTCCCCGTAGAACTAGGGCAGCTGAGAGCGACAATGAATTTACACTTTCTCCTTCACAATGCAGAACTTCTGCTTATCAAAATTAATTTTTCCCTAGAATTACTACTCTTTGGAATTCACTTCCCTCGAGTTGCTTTCCACAAACTTACAATCTACAAAAGTTTAAATCCAGTTGTTACAAACATTATATGAATGGAGGATGCCTTTAGGCACATGGACCTTTTTGTTTTATCTGTGTTTTTCCTTCCTCCGTTCGTTGTCCCTTTAAAAAAAACATAGTACCCTCTCCCACCACTCACTGTTCCACCACCATTCACTGTTCCACCACTCACCCTGGCATCACATAACAACCTCTCCCACCACTCACTGTTCCTCCACCACTCACTGTTCCACCACCCACCCTGGCATCACATAACAACCTCTCCCACCACTCACTGTTCCTCCACCACTCACTGCTCCACCACTCACCCTGGCATCACATAACAACCTCTCCCACCACCACTCACTGTACCACCACCACTCACTGTTCCACCACCACTCACTGTTCCACCACTCACCCTGGCATCACATCAGGTTTCGGGAGACTCAGGGAATAGCCTGAATTCCATTTTCTCTCCCAGGCCTTGGTAGCTGGATACATATCTTTCTGCCTCACATATCAGGGGTATCAGGAAAACCCTCTTTATATAACATACACATCCAACTTCACGACATTGCCCTACATCGCTATCCTCTATCCATAAAACACTACTCTTCCCACTACATATCATACATGTAACACCATACACCTTTACCTAATAAATCATGGCAGTACAATTGTTAAGAGCAAATCTGGTGGTCCCTCGGATATCCACCCCCGGCAGGGTTGGGTCATCGACACAGGGCCCTCCCGGTCGTCATCATGCGACTGTGTCAAGAGCATTGCAACGTTCCAAAGCTGCTCGTCGGTACAGCTTTTTCGTTAGCAATATAAGGGGACTTCACTCTAACATCAATTCTGTACACCAATTTCTTCAAGCAGAATCCCCTACTCTCCTTTTTTTGACAGAGACTCAAGTAACATCCATATCAGTCTGACACTTCTAGATTTAATTTTCCAGGTTATCAACTGCTCCAAAATTTCAGACCTAAAGGAGGTGTATGTTGCTTCCCAAAATCTGAAATTGCTGTGGAGGAGGTTACTAGTTTCAATTGTCCCTATTTTGATTATTCTATATACAAATTTATTTCTGCTGGTAAATTTAAATACATATGTTGCATCTACCGTTCCCCAAATACTCCTCCAGAGCAAAGTCTTTTTGATTCTCTGTCCTCACAACTCAGTGTCCTCAACTTAAATGCTTCTTCTGAAATCACTGTGTTGGGTGATTTTAATGTCCATAATGTTGAATGGCTCACTCATTCAGCCAGGACTGATGATGCTGGTCTTGAATGTGAGCTATTTGCAGACTCATTTAATCTCACTCATAGTCAACCAACCCACCCGTGTACCAGATAATCCTAATCATAATTCCCACCTACTGGACTTATTTTTAACAACCAATTCAGAAAATTATGATGTTACAGTGAGGTCCCCGCTTGGATCTTCTGTTCACTGTCTGATACAGGCCACCTGTCTATCACCTACCACACGTTCCCACACTGAACCTGTTTTGGTGACTAAATGGCATTACGATAGGGCAGACTGGGAGGGTCTTCAAGGTTTCTTTATTGATATTCCCTGGACCTCTTTCTTTTCTAATGATGCACACTCCATCTTGAGCCACATACAAGATTTTGTAAAAATTGGAATGGAAACTTTTATTCCTCATCAAAAGTACAGTAAAAGATCTAATTCACCTAAATGGTTTGACCATAATTGTGCTAGAGTAACTGAACAAAAAACAATAGCCTACAATGCATACACAAGATCAAAAACACATGAAGCCTTTAATTACTTTAGAAACATGAGAAATCATGCCAAACCTGTATTAAACCTAACTAAATCAAACTTTCTCCACAAGCAGGCAAATAAACTTCTAAATAATCCAAATGATAACAAAATATTTGGGTCTACTCTTAACTCATTCAAATCCAACTTCACTACTGCTTCATCCATTCCACCATTAAAATCTCCGACTAGCAATCTTGTAAGTAACCCACGAGGTAAAGCTAACCTTTTAGCGGATATTTTCTCCACCAACTCAACCTTAGATGAAATAAATCAAGATGTCCCTGTACTTAATTTTAATTCGCCTGAAATTCCCTCACTTAAGATCCACACCAGAGATGTCAAAACTATTTTGCAGAATCTCTCAGTAGATAAGGCTCCTGGTCCAGATGAAATTCCTCCAATAGTATTTAAGAATTGCTCCTTGGTGCTCGCTCCTGTATTGGCAATTTTGTTCCGTCTGTGTACTCATAGCTCATGCTTCGCAGTACCCTGGAAAGAAGCAAACATCCATCCAGTTCCTAAAAAGGTGCCTCTTCAGATCCATCAAACTACAGACCAATAGCTATAACTTCCACTCTTGGTAAAGTCTTTGTAATTATATTAAATAATCACATAATTAAGCATATTGAGAATAATAAATTAATCAGTGATACGCAATATGGTTTTAGACGATGTCGATCAACTGCAGACATTCTTTGCCTTCTTACGCATCAAATCAACTAAGCTACAGACCATCATGGTGAAACACATACAATAGCACTGGATATATCAAAGGCATTTGACAGAGTCTGGCATCAATCCTTATTGTCGAAGATGTCACACTACGGCCTTGCATCATTAGTTACACTAATTTCTTCTTATCTTCATAACAGAAAAATATGTGTAATGGTAGATAGTCTTTATTCTCAATTTCACTCAATAAATGCTGGTGTTCCCCAGGGTTCAGTTTTGGCCCCAACTCTGTTCCTCATTCATATCAATGATCTCATATCTACCACTCATAATCCAAGACATTCCTACGCAGATGACTCAACACTCCACAGTTCCTTCACATTTACCAATTCTTTCACCCAACCCGATCTTATAAATTCAAAAATAAACACTGCAATTTCTCTGAACCAGGACCTTTCTAGAATTAATGAATGGGGACAAAAGAATCTAGTTTCCTTTAATGCCAGAAAACCAAGTACATTCAATTTTCTAACCGACAGAATCTCACTGACTCCCATATATTTTTTATTGATGTAAATATTCCCACTTCCCCTAGTATTGATATTCTCGGTGTATCATTAACTACTAACTTGAGCTGGACACATTATGTTAGAAGCATTGCTAAGAATGCCTCTAAAAAACTGGGACTCCTGTGCAGAGTTCGAGAATTCTTCACTGACGAGCAGTTGGCCGTAATATATAAAGTCATGTGCGTTCTCAGATGGATTACTGTTCACCTCTGCGGAGTGGAAGGGGAGTGGTTGCATTGAGGCAGTTGGACAAAATTCAAAATAAAGCTATTAGATTAATCAATAACCCTGCAATCACACAGGACCTTCCTACATTATCCATACGAAGAAACGTTGCATCCCTTGCATTATTCTACAGATATTTTCACAGCAATTGTTCCGAGGAACTTGCTTCAATTGTGCCGCCTTTCCACATCTTTCCCCGTAGAACTAGGGCAGCTGAGAGCGACCATGAATTTACACTTTCTCCTTCACAATGCAGAACTTCTGCTTATCAAAATTCATTTATCCCTAGAACAACTACTCTTTGGAATTCACTTCCCTCGAGTTGCTTTCCACAAACTTACAATCTACAAAAGTTTAAATCCAGTTGTTACAAACATTATATGAATGGAGGATGCCTTTAGGCACATGGACCTTTTTGTTTTATCTGTGTTATTCCTTCCTCCGTTCGTTGTCCCTTTAAAAAAAACATAGTACCCTCTCCCACCACTCACTGTTCCACCACCATTCACTGTTCCACCACTCACCCTGGCATCACATAACAACCTCTCCCACCACTCACTGTTCCTCCACCACTCACTGTTCCACCACCCACCCTGGCATCACATAACAACCTCTCCCACCACTCACTGTTCCACCACTCACCCTGGCGTCACATAACAACCTCTCCCACCACCACTCACTGTACCACCACCACTCACTGTTCCACCACTCACCCTGGCATCACATCAGGTTTCGGGAGACTCAGGGAAAAGCCTGAATTCCATTTTCTCTCCCATGCCTTGGTAGCTGGATACATATCTTTCTGCCTCACATATCAGGGGTATCAGGAAAACCCTCTTTATATAACATACACATCCAACTTCACGACATTGCCCTACATCGCTATCCTCTATCCATAAAACACTACTCTTCCCACTACATATCATACATGTAACACCATACACCTTTACCTAATAAATCATGGCAGTACAATTGTTAAGAGCAAACCTGGTGGTCCCTCGGATATCCACCCCCGGCAGGGTTGGGTCATCGACACAGGGCCCTCCCGGTCGTCATCATGCGACTGTGTCAAGAGCATTGCAACGTTCCAAAGCTGCTCGTCGGTACAGCTTTTTCGTTAGCAATATAAGGGGACTTCACTCTAACATCAATTCTGTACACCAATTTCTTCAAGCAGAATCCCCTACTCTCCTTTTTTTGACAGAGACTCAAGTAACATCCACATCTGACACTTCTAGATTTAATTTTCCAGGTTATCAACTGCTCCAAAATTTCAGACCTAAAGGAGGTGTATGTTGCTTCCCAAAATCTGAAATTGCTGTGGAGGAGGTTACTAGTTTCAATTGTCCCTATTTTGATTATTCTATATACAAATTAATTTCTGTTGGTAAATTTAAATACATATGTTGCATCTACCGTTCCCCAAATACTCCTCCAGAGCAAAGTCTTTTTGATTCTCTGTCCTCACAACTCAGTGTCCTCAACTTAAATGCTTCTTCTGAAATCACTGTGTTGGGTGATTTTAATGTCCATAATGTTGAATGGCTCACTCATTCAGCCAGGACTGATGATGCTGGTCTTGAATGTGAGCTATTTGCAGACTCATTTAATCTCACTCAACTAGTCAACCAACCCACCCGTGTACCAGATAATCCTAATCATAATTCCCACCTACTGGACTTATTTTTAACAACCAATTCAGAAAATTATGATGTTACAGTGAGGTCCCCGCTTGGATCTTCTGTTCACTGTCTGATACAGGCCACCTGTCTATCACCTACCACACGTTCCCACTCTGAACCTGTTTTGGTGACTAAATGGCATTACGATAGGGCAGACTGGGAGGGTCTTCAAGGTTTCTTTATTGATATTCCCTGGACCTCTTTCTTTTCTAATGATGCACACTCCATCTTGAGCCACATACAAGATTTTGTAAAAATTGGAATGGAAACTTTTATTCCTCATCAAAAGTACAGTAAAAGATCTAATTCACCTAAATGGTTTGACCATAATTGTGCTAGAGTAACTGAACAACAAACAATAGCCTACAATGCATACACAAGATCAAAAACACATGAAGCCTTTAATTACTTTAGAAACATCAGAAATCATGCCAAAACTGTATTAACCCTAACTAAATCAAACTTTCTCCACAAGCAGGCAAATAAACTTCTAAATAATCCAAATGATAACAAAATATTTGGGTCTACTCTTAACTCATTCAAATCCAACTTCACTACTGCTTCATCCATTCCACCATTAAAATCTCCGACTGGCAATCTTGTAAGTGACCCACGAGGTAAAGCTAACCTTTTAGCTGATATTTTCTCCACCAACTCAACCTTAGATGAAATAAATCAAGATGTCCCTGTACTTAATTTTAATTCGCCTGAAATTCCCTCACTTAAGATCCACACCAGAGATGTCAAAACTATTTTGCAGAATCTCTCAGTAGATAAGGCTCCTGGTCCAGATGAAATTCCTCCAATAGTATTTAAGAATTGCTCCTTGGTGCTCGCTCCTGTATTGGCAATTTTGTTCCGTCTGTGTACTCATAGCTCATGCTTCCCGGTACCCTGGAAAGAAGCAAACATCCATCCAGTTCCTAAAAAAGGTGCCTCTTCAGATCCATCAAACTACAGACCAATAGCTATAACTTCCACTCTTGGTAAAGTCTTTGTCTATCTATCTATCTATTGCCTGACGCCGTGATCCCCGAAGGGGTGGCCACGAACGAACCGCCCCCATGCACCTCTGTCCCCAGTCAGTCGACGCCCCTCCCCCCAACCAGCACCGCCTTCGTTCATGTAGTTCCTCACTCCTTTCTTTTTAATTATATTATATAATCACATAATTAAGCATATTGAGAATAATAAATTAATCAGTGATAAGCAATATGGTTTTAGACGATGTCGATCAACTGCAGACATTCTTTGCCTTCTTACGCATCAAATCAACTAAGCTACAGACCAACATGGTGAAACACATACAATAGCACTGGATACATCAAAGGCATTTGATAGAGTCTGGCATCAATCCTTATTGTCGAAGATGTCACACTACGGCCTTGCATCATTAGTTACACTAATTTCTTCTTATCTTCATAACAGAAAAATATGGGTAATGGTAGATAGTCTTTATTCTCAATTTCACTCAATAAATTCTGGTGTTCCCCAGGGTTCAGTTTTGGCCCCAACTCATTCATATCAATGATCTCATATCTACCACTCATAATCCAATACATTCCTACACAGATGACTCAACGCTCCACAGTTCCTTCACATTTACCACTTCTTTCACCCAACCCGATCTTATAAATTCAAAAATAAACACTGCAATTTCTCTGAACCAGGACCTTTCTAGAATTAATGAATGGGGACAAAAGAATCTAGTTTCCTTTAATGCACAGAAAACCAAGTACATTCAATTTTCTAACCGACAGAATCTCACTGACTCCCATATATTTTTTATTGATGCAAATATTCCCACTTCCCCTAGTATTGACATTCTCGGTGTATCATTAACTACTAACTTGAGCTGGACACATTATGTTAGAAGAATTGCTAAGAATGCCTCTAAAAAACTGGGACTCCTGTACAGAGTTCGAGAATTCTTCACTGACGAGCAGTTGGCCATAATATATAAAAGTCATGTGCGTTCTCAGATGGATTACTGTTCACCTCTGTGGAGTGGAAGGGGAGTGGTTGCATTGAGGCAGTTGGACAAAATTCAAAATAAAGCTATTAGATTAATCAATAACCCTGCAATCACACAGGAACTTCCTACATTATCCATACGAAAGAACGTTGCATCCCTTGCATTATTCTACAGATATTTTCACAGCAATTGTTCCGAGGAACTTGCTTCAATTGTGCCGCCTTTCCACATGTTTCCCCGTAGAACTAGGGCAGCTGAGAGCGACAATGAATTTACACTTTCTCCTTCACAATGCAGAACTTCTGCTTATCAAAATTAATTTTTCCCTAGAATTACTACTCTTTGGAATTCACTTCCCTCGAGTTGCTTTCCACAAACTTACAATCTACAAAAGTTTAAATCCAGTTGTTACAAACATTATATGAATGGAGGATGCCTTTAGGCACATGGACCTTTTTGTTTTATCTGTGTTTTTCCTTCCTCCGTTCGTTGTCCCTTTAAAAAAAACATAGTACCCTCTCCCACCACTCACTGTTCCACCACCATTCACTGTTCCACCACTCACCCTGGCATCACATAACAACCTCTCCCACCACTCACTGTTCCTCCACCACTCACTGTTCCACCACCCACCCTGGCATCACATAACAACCTCTCCCACCACTCACTGTTCCTCCACCACTCACTGTTCCACCACTCACCCTGGCATCACATAACAACCTCCCACCACCACTCACTGTACCACCACCACTCACTGTTCCACCACCACTCACTGTTCCACCACTCACCCTGGCATCACATCAGGTTTCGGGAGACTCAGGGAATAGCCTGAATTCCATTTTCTCTCCCAGGCCTTGGTAGCTGGATACATATCTTTCTGCCTCACATATCAGGGGTATCAGGAAAACCCTCTTTATATAACATACACATCCAACTTCACGACATTGCCCTACATCGCTATCCTCTATCCATAAAACACTACTCTTCCCACTACATATCATACATGTAACACCATACACCTTTACCTAATAAATCATGGCAGTACAATTGTTAAGAGCAAATCTGGTGGTCCCTCGGATATCCACCCCCGGCAGGGTTGGGTCATCGACACAGGGCCCTCCCGGTCGTCATCATGCGACTGTGTCAAGAGCATTGCAACGTTCCAAAGCTGCTCGTCGGTACAGCTTTTTCGTTAGCAATATAAGGGGACTTCACTCTAACATCAATTCTGTACACCAATTTCTTCAAGCAGAATCCCCTACTCTCCTTTTTTTGACAGAGACTCAAGTAACATCCATATCAGTCTGACACTTCTAGATTTAATTTTCCAGGTTATCAACTGCTCCAAAATTTCAGACCTAAAGGAGGTGTATGTTGCTTCCCAAAATCAGAAATTGCTGTGGAGGAGGTTACTAGTTTCAATTGTCCCTATTTTGATTATTCTATATACAAATTTATTTCTGCTGGTAAATTTAAATACATATGTTGCATCTACCGTTCCCCAAATACTCCTCCAGAGCAAAGTCTTTTTGATTCTCTGTCCTCACAACTCAGTGTCCTCAACTTAAATGCTTCTTCTGAAATCACTGTGTTGGGTGATTTTAATGTCCATAATGTTGAATGGCTCACTCATTCAGCCAGGACTGATGATGCTGGTCTTGAATGTGAGCTATTTGCAGACTCATTTAATCTCACTCATAGTCAACCAACCCACCCGTGTACCAGATAATCCTAATCATAATTCCCACCTACTGGACTTATTTTTAACAACCAATTCAGAAAATTATGATGTTACAGTGAGGTCCCCGCTTGGATCTTCTGTTCACTGTCTGATACAGGCCACCTGTCTATCACCTACCACACGTTTCCCACACTGAACCTGTTTTGGTGACTAAATGGCATTACGATAGGGCAGACTGGGAGGGTCTTCAAGGTTTCTTTATTGATATTCCCTGGACCTCTTTCTTTTCTAATGATGCACACTCCATCTTGAGCCACATACAAGATTTTGTAAAAATTGGAATGGAAACTTTTATTCCTCATCAAAAGTACAGTAAAAGATCTAATTCACCTAAATGGTTTGACCATAATTGTGCTAGAGTAACTGAACAAAAAACAATAGCCTACAATGCATACACAAGATCAAAAAACACATGAAGCCTTTAATTACTTTAGAAACATGAGAAATCATGCCAAACCTGTATTAAACCTAACTAAATCAAACTTTCTCCACAAGCAGGCAAATAAACTTCTAAATAATCCAAATGATAACAAAATATTTGGGTCTACTCTTAACTCATTCAAATCCAACTTCACTACTGCTTCATCCATTCCACCATTAAAATCTCCGACTAGCAATCTTGTAAGTAACCCACGAGGTAAAGCTAACCTTTTAGCGGATATTTTCTCCACCAACTCAACCTTAGATGAAATAAATCAAGATGTCCCTGTACTTAATTTTAATTCGCCTGAAATTCCCTCACTTAAGATCCACACCAGAGATGTCAAAACTATTTTGCAGAATCTCTCAGTAGATAAGGCTCCTGGTCCAGATGAAATTCCTCCAATAGTATTTAAGAATTGCTCCTTGGTGCTCGCTCCTGTATTGGCAATTTTGTTCCGTCTGTGTACTCATAGCTCATGCTTCCCAGTACCCTGGAAAGAAGCAAACATCCATCCAGTTCCTAAAAAAGGTGCCTCTTCAGATCCATCAAACTACAGACCAATAGCTATAACTTCCACTCTTGGTAAAGTCTTTGTAATTATATTAAATAATCACATAATTAAGCATATTGAGAATAATAAATTAATCAGTGATACGCAATATGGTTTTAGACGATGTCGATCAACTGCAGACATTCTTTGCCTTCTTACGCATCAAATCAACTAAGCTACAGACCATCATGGTGAAACACATACAATAGCACTGGATATATCAAAGGCATTTGATAGAGTCTGGCATCAATCCTTATTGTCGAAGATGTCACACTACGGCCTTGCATCATTAGTTACACTAATTTCTTCTTATCTTCATAACAGAAAAATATGTGTAATGGTAGATAGTCTTTATTCTCAATTTCACTCAATAAATGCTGGTGTTCCCCAGGGTTCAGTTTTGGCCCCAACTCTGTTCCTCATTCATATCAATGATCTCATATCTACCACTCATAATCCAAGACATTCCTACGCAGATGACTCAACACTCCACAGTTCCTTCACATTTACCAATTCTTTCACCCAACCCGATCTTATAATTCAAAAATAAACACTGCAATTTCTCTGAACCAGGACCTTTCTAGAATTAATGAATGGGGACAAAAGAATCTAGTTTCCTTTAATGCACAGAAAACCAAGTACATTCAATTTTCTAACCGACAGAATCTCACTGACTCCCATATATTTTTTATTGATGTAAATATTCCCACTTCCCCTAGTATTGACATTCTCGGTGTATCATTAACTACTAACTTGAGCTGGACACATTATGTTAGAAGCATTGCTAAGAATGCCTCTAAAAAACTGGGACTCCTGTGCAGAGTTCGAGAATTCTTCACTGACGAGCAGTTGGCCGTAATATATAAAAGTCATGTGCGTTCTCAGATGGATTACTGTTCACCTCTGCGGAGTGGAAGGGGAGTGGTTGCATTGAGGCAGTTGGACAAAATTCAAAATAAAGCTATTAGATTAATCAATAACCCTGCAATCACACAGGACCTTCCTACATTATCCATACGAAGAAACGTTGCATCCCTTGCATTATTCTACAGATATTTTCACAGCAATTGTTCCGAGGAACTTGCTTCAATTGTGCCGCCTTTCCACATCTTTCCCCGTAGAACTAGGGCAGCTGAGAGCGACCATGAATTTACACTTTCTCCTTCACAATGCAGAACTTCTGCTTATCAAAATTCATTTATCCCTAGAACAACTACTCTTTGGAATTCACTTCCCTCGAGTTGCTTTCCACAAACTTACAATCTACAAAAGTTTAAATCCAGTTGTTACAAACATTATATGAATGGAGGATGCCTTTAGGCACATGGACCTTTTTGTTTTATCTGTGTTATTCCTTCCTCCGTTCGTTGTCCCTTTAAAAAAACATAGTACCCTCTCCCACCACTCACTGTTCCACCACCATTCACTGTTCCACCACTCACCCTGGCATCACATAACAACCTCTCCCACCACTCACTGTTCCTCCACCACTCACTGTTCCACCACCCACCCTGGCATCACATAACAACCTCTCCCACCACTCACTGTTCCACCACTCACCCTGGCGTCACATAACAACCTCTCCCACCACCACTCACTGTACCACCACCACTCACTGTTCCACCACTCACCCTGGCATCACATCAGGTTTCGGGAGACTCAGGGAAAAGCCTGAATTCCATTTTCTCTCCCAGGCCTTGGTAGCTGGATACATATCTTTCTGCCTCACATATCAGGGGTATCAGGAAAACCCTCTTTATATAACATACACATCCAACTTCACGACATTGCCCTACATCGCTATCCTCTATCCATAAAACACTACTCTTCCCACTACATATCATACATGTAACACCATACACCTTTACCTAATAAATCATGGCAGTACAATTGTTAAGAGCAAACCTGGTGGTCCCTCGGATATCCACCCCCGGCAGGGTTGGGTCATCGACACAGGGCCCTCCCGGTCGTCATCATGCGACTGTGTCAAGAGCATTGCAACGTTCCAAAGCTGCTCGTCGGTACAGCTTTTTCGTTAGCAATATAAGGGGACTTCACTCTAACATCAATTCTGTACACCAATTTCTTCAAGCAGAATCCCCTACTCTCCTTTTTTTGACAGAGACTCAAGTAACATCCACATCTGACACTTCTAGATTTAATTTTCCAGGTTATCAACTGCTCCAAAATTTCAGACCTAAAGGAGGTGTATGTTGCTTCCCAAAATCTGAAATTGCTGTGGAGGAGGTTACTAGTTTCAATTGTCCCTATTTTGATTATTCTATATACAAATTAATTTCTGTTGGTAAATTTAAATACATATGTTGCATCTACCGTTCCCCAAATACTCCTCCAGAGCAAAGTCTTTTTGATTCTCTGTCCTCACAACTCAGTGTCCTCAACTTAAATGCTTCTTCTGAAATCACTGTGTTGGGTGATTTTAATGTCCATAATGTTGAATGGCTCACTCATTCAGCCAGGACTGATGATGCTGGTCTTGAATGTGAGCTATTTGCAGACTCATTTAATCTCACTCAACTAGTCAACCAACCCACCGTGTACCAGATAATCCTAATCATAATTCCCACCTACTGGACTTATTTTTAACAACCAATTCAGAAAATTATGATGTTACAGTGAGGTCCCCGCTTGGATCTTCTGTTCACTGTCTGATACAGGCCACCTGTCTATCACCTACCACACGTTCCCACTCTGAACCTGTTTTGGTGACTAAATGGCATTACGATAGGGCAGACTGGGTGGGTCTTCAAGGTTTCTTTATTGATATTCCCTGGACCACTTTCTTTTCTAATGACGCACACTCCATCTTGAGCCACATACAAGATTTTGTAAAAATTGGAATGGAAACTTTTATTCCTCATCAAAAGTACAGTAAAAGATCTAATTCACCTAAATGGTTTGACCATAATTGTGCTAGAGTAACTGAACAAAAACAATAGCCTACAATGCATACACAAGATCAAAAACACATGAAGCCTTTAATTACTTTAGAAACATGAAAAATCATGCCAAACCTGTATTAAACCTAACTAAATCAAACTTTCTCCACAAGCAGGCAAATAAACTTCTAAATAATCCAAATGATAACAAAATATTTGGGTCTACTCTTAACTCATTCAAATCCAACTTCACTACTGCTTCATCCATTCCACCATTAAAATCTCCGACTGGCAATCTTGTAAGTGACCCACGAGGTAAAGCTAACCTTTTAGCTGATATTTTCTCCACCAACTCAACCTTAGATGAAATAAATCAAGATGTCCCTGTACTTAATTTTAATTCGCCTGAAATTCCCTCACTTAAGATCCACACCAGAGATGTCAAAACTATTTTGCAGAATCTCTCAGTAGATAAGGCTCCTGGTCCAGATGAAATTCCTCCAATAGTATTTAAGAATTGCTCCTTGGTGCTCGCTCCTGTATTGGCAATTTTGTTCCGTCTGTGTACTCATAGCTCATGCTTCCCAGTACCCTGGAAAGAAGCAAACATCCATCCAGTTCCTAAAAAAGGTGCCTCTTCAGATCCATCAAACTACAGACCAATAGCTATAACTTCCACTCTTGGTAAAGTCTTTGTAATTATATTAAATAATCACATAATTAAGCATATTGAGAATAATAAATTAATCAGTGATAAGCAATATGGTTTTAGACGATGTCGATCAACTGCAGACATTCTTTGCCTTCTTACGCATCAAATCAACTAAGCTACAGACCAACATGGTGAAACACATACAATAGCACTGGATATATCAAAGGCATTTGATAGAGTCTGGCATCAATCCTTATTGTCGAAGATGTCACACTACGGCCTTGCATCATTAGTTACACTAATTTCTTCTTATCTTCATAACAGAAAAATATGTGTAATGGTAGATAGTCTTTATTCTCAATTTCACTCAATAAATGCTGGTGTTCCCCAGGGTTCAGTTTTGGCCCCAACTCTGTTCCTCATTCATATCAATGATCTCATATCTACCACTCATAATCCAATACATTCCTACACAGATGACTCAACACTCCACAGTTCCTTCACATTTACCAATTCTTTCACCCAACCCGATCTTATAAATTCAAAAATAAACACTGCAATTTCTCTGAACCAGGACCTTTCTAGAATTAATGAATGGGGACAAAAGAATCTAGTTTCCTTTAATGCACAGAAAACCAAGTACATTCAATTTTCTAACTGACAGAATCTCACTGACTCCCATATATTTTTTATTGATGCAAATATTCCCACTTCCCCTAGTATTGACATTCTTGGTGTATCATTAACTACTAACTTGAGCTGGACACATTATGTTAGAAGCATTGCTAAGAATGCCTCTAACAAACTGGGACTCCTGTACAGAGTTCGAGAATTCTTCACTGACGAGCAGTTGGCCATAATATATAAAAGTCATGTGCGTTCTCAGATGGATTACTGTTCACCTCTGCGGAGTGGAAGGGGAGTGGTTGCATTGAGGCAGTTGGACAAAATTCAAAATAAAGCTATTAGATTAATCAATAACCCTGCAATCACACAGGACCTTCCTACATTATCCATACGAAGAAACGTTGCATCACTTGCATTATTCTACAGATATTTTCACAGCAATTGTTCCGAGGAACTTGCTTCAATTGTGCCGCCTTTCCACATCTTTCCCCGTAGAACTAGGGCAGCTGAGAGCGACCATGAATTTTCACTTTCTCCTTCACAATGCAGAACTTCTGCTTATCAAAATTAATTGATCCCTAGAATTACTACTCTTTGGAATTCACTTCCCTCGAGTTGCTTTCCACAAACTTACAATCTACAAAAGTTTAAATCCAGTTGTTACAAACATTATATGAATGGAGGATTCCTTTTGGCACATGGACCTTTTTGTTTTATCTGTGTTTTTCCTTCCTCCGTTCGTTGTCCCTTTAAAAAAAACATAGTACCCTCTCCCACCACTCACTGTTCCACCACCATTCACTGTTCCACCACTCACCCTGGCATCACATAACAACCTCTCCCACCACTCACTGTTCCTCCACCACTCACTGTTCCACCACCCACCCTGGCATCACATAACAACCTCTCCCACCACTCACTGTTCCTCCACCACTCACTGTTCCACCACTCACCCTGGCATCACATAACAACCTCTCCCACCACCACTCACTGTACCACCACCACTCACTGTTCCACCACCACTCACTGTTTCACCACTCACCCTGGCATCACATCAGGTTTCGGGAGACTCAGGGAATAGCCTGAATTCCATTTTCTCTCCCAGGCCTTGGTAGCTGGATACATATCTTTCTGCCTCACATATCAGGGGTATCAGGAAAACCCTCTTTATAATAACATACACATCCAACTTCACGACATTGCCCTACATCGCTATCCTCTATCCATAAAACACTACTCTTCCCACTACATATCATACATGTAAAACCATACACCTTTACCTAATAAATCATGGCAGTACAATTGTTAAGAGCAAACCTGGTGGTCCCTCGGATATCCACCCCCGGCAGGGTTGGGTCATCGACACAGGGCCCTCCCGGTCGTCATCATGCGACTGTGTCAAGAGCATTGCAACGTTCCAAAGCTGCTCGTCGGTACAGTTTTTTCGTTAGCAATATAAGGGGACTTCACTCTAACATCAATTTTGTACACCAATTTCTTCAAGCAGAATCCCCTACTCTCCTTTTTTTGACAGAGACTCAAGTAACATCCACATCTGACACTTCTAGATTTAATTTTCCAGGTTATCAACTGCTCCAAAATTTCAGACCTAAAGGAGGTGTATGTTGCTTCCCAAAATCTGAAATTGCTGTGGAGGAGGTTACTAGTTTCAATTGTCCCTATTTTGATTATTCTATATACAAATTAATTTCTGCTGGTAAATTTAAATACATATGTTGCATCTACCGTTCCCCAAATACTCCTCCAGAGCAAAGTCTTTTTGATTCTCTGTCCTCACAACTCAGTGTCCTCAACTTAAATGCTTCTTCTGAAATCACTTTGTTGGGTGATTTTAATGTCCATAATGTTGAATGGCTCACTCATTCAGCCAGGACTGATGATGCTGGTCTTGAATGTGAGCTATTTGCAGACTCATTTAATCTCACTCAACTAGTCAACCAACCCACCCGTGTACCAGATAATCCTAATCATAATTCCCACCTACTGGACTTATTTTTAACAACCAATTCAGAAAATTATGATGTTACAGTGAGGTCCCCGCTTGGATCTTCTGTCCACTGTGTGATGCAGGCCACCTGTCTATCACCTACCACACGTTCCCACTCTGAACCTGTTTTGGTGACTAAATGGCATTACGATAGGGCAGACTGGGAGGGTCTTCAAGGTTTCTTTATTGATATTCCCTGGACCTCTTTCTTTTCTAATGATGCACACTCCATCTTGAGCCACATACAAGATTTTGTAAAAATTGGAATGGAAACTTTTATTCCTCATCAAAAGTACAGTAAAAGATCTAATTCACCTAAATGGTTTGACCATAATTGTGCTAGAGTAACTGAACAAAAAACACAAGATCAAACACACATGAAGCCTTTAATTACTTTAGAAACATCAGAAATCATGCCAAAACTGTATTAAACCTAACTAAATCAAACTTTTTCCACAAGCAGGCAAATAAACTTCTAAATAATCCAAATGATAACAAAATATTTGGGTCTACTCTTAACTCATTCAAATCCAACTTCACTACTGCTTCATCCATTCCACCATTAAAATCTCCGACTGGCAATCTTGTAAGTAACCCACTAGGTAAAGCTAACCTTTTAGCTGATATTTTCTCCACCAACTCAACCTTAGATGAAATAAATCAAGATGTCCCTGTACTTAATTTTAATTCGCCTGAAATTCCCTCACTTAAGATCCACACCAGAGATGTCAAAACTATTTTGCAGAATCTCTCAGTAGATAAGGCTCCTGGTCCAGATGAAATTCCTCCAATAGTATTTAAGAATTGCTCCTTGGTGCTCGCTCCTGTATTGGCAATTTTGTTCCGTCTGTGTACTCATAGCTCATGCTTCCCAGTACCCTGGAAAGAAGCAAACATCCATCCAGTTCCTAAAAAAGGTGCCTCTTCAGATCCATCAAACTACAGACCAATAGCTATAACTTCCACTCTTGGTAAAGTCTTTGTAATTATATTAAATAATCACATAATTAAGCATATTGAGAATAATAAATTAATCAGTGATAAGCAATATGGTTTTAGACGATGTCGATCAACTGCAGACATTCTTTTCCTTCTTACGCATCAAATCAACTAAGCTACAGACCAACATGGTGAAACACATACAATAGCACTGGATATATCAAAGGCATTTGATAGAGTCTGGCATCAATCCTTATTGTCGAAGATGTCACACTACGGCCTTGCATCATTAGTTACACTAATTTCTTCTTATCTTCATAACAGAAAAATATGTGTAATGGTAGATACTCTTTATTCTCAATTTCACTCAATAAATGCTGGTGTTCCCCAGGGTTCAGTTTTGGCCCCAACTCTGTTCCTCATTCATATCAATGATCTCATATCTACCACTCATAATCCAATACATTCCTACGCAGATGACTCAACACTCCACAGTTCCTTCACATTTACCAATTCTTTCACCCAACCCGATCTTATAAATTCAAAAATAAACACTGCAATTTCTCTGAACCAGGACCTTTCTAGAATTAATGAATGGGGACAAAAGAATCTAGTTTCCTTTAATGCACAGAAAACCAAGTACATTCAATTTTCTAACCGACAGAATCTCACTGGCTCCCATATATTTTGTATTGATGTAAATATTCCCACTTCCCCTAGTATTAACATTCTCGGTGTATCATTAACTACTAACTTGAGCTGGACATATTATGTTAGAAGCATTGCTAAGAATGCCTCTAAAAAACTGGGACTCCTGTACAGAGTTCGAGAATTCTTCACTGACGAGCAGTTGGCCGTAATATATAAAAGTCATGTGCGTTCTCAGGTGGATTACTGTTCACCTCTGTGGAGTGGAAGGGGAGTGGTTGCATTGAGGCAGTTGGACAAAATTCAAAATAAAGCTATTAGATTAATCAATAACCCTGCAATCACACAGGACCTTCCTACATTATCCATACAAAGAAACGTTGCATCCCTTGCACAGCAATTGTTCCGAGGAACTTGCTTCAATTGTGCCGCCTCTCCACATCTTTCCCCGTAGAACTAGGGCAGCTGAGAGCGACCATGAATTTACATTTTCTCCTTCACAATCCAGAACTTCTGCTTATCAAAATTAATTTATCCCTAGAACTACTACTCTTTGGAATTCACTTCCCTCGAGTTGCTTTCCACAAACTTACAATCAACAAAAGTTTAAATCCAGTTGGTACAAACATTATATGAATGGAGGATGCCTTTAGGCACATGGACCTTTTTGTTTTATCTGTGTTTTTCCTTCCTCCGTTCATTGTCCCTTTAAAAAAAACATAGTAATCTCTCCCACCACTCACTGTTCCACCACCATTCACTGTTCCACCACTCACCCTGGCATCACATAACAACCTCTCCCACCACTCACTGTTCCTCCACCACTCACTGTTCCACCACCCACCCTGGCATCACATAACAACCTCTCCCACCACTCACTGTTCCTCCACCACTCACTGTTCCACCACCCATCCTGGCATCACATAACAACCTCTCCTATCACTCACTGTTCCACCACCCACCCTGGCATCACATAACAACCTCTCCCACCACTCACTGTTCCAACACTCACCCTGGCATCACATAACAACCTCTCCCACCACTCACTGTACCACCACTCACTCTGGCATCACATAACAACCTCTCCCACCACTCACTGTTCCACCACCACTCACTGTACCACCATCACTCACTGTACCACCACCATTCACTGTTCCACCAGTCACCCTGGCAGCACATAACAACATCTCCCACCACTCACTGTTCCACCACCACTCACTGTGCCACCACCACTCACCCTGGCATCACATAACAACCTCTCCCTCCACTCACTGTTCCACCACCACTCACCCTGGCATCACATAACAACCTCTCCCACCACTCACTGTACCACCACCACTCACTGTTTCACCACCACTCACTGTACCACCACCACTCACTGTTCCACCACCACTCACTGTTCCACCAGTCACCCTGGCACCACATAACAACCTCTCCCACCACTCACTGTTCTACCACCACTCACTGTACCACCACCACTCACCCTGGCATCACATAACAACCTCTCCCACCACTCACTGTTCCACCACACTCACCCTGGCATCACATAACAACCTCTCCCACCACTCACTGTTCCACCACTCACCCTGGCATCACATAACAACCTCACCCAATACTGACCTGGAAACACAAAAAGCAACCATGAATAATAATAAAGTTTGTCTATGTCTTACGTGCAGGGGAGGGGGGGAAGTGAAAGAAATAGGAAAGCTAAACGATATAAAAGATATCATGGGTGATGATGTAAGAGGTGGAATAGTGAAGGAGAGCTGGAAATTACAACAAACCAAACTCAATGGTGTTGTTAATTAACTATATAAGTGGAACAAGTGACGAGAAGAGAGGTGGTGAAAATAGGGACTACGAGAGGGGAGAGGTGACCTCAAGGAACTGTGCAGAGAGGATCCTTTTAGTTTGTTCCCTAAACCTCCATCAAGCTAAATTATAACACCCCCAAGACCCCCTTTCGAGATAAATTCATACATTTTTCGGTAGAAAACTGCCCTGGCCGAAGGCAGTTTCCTCCTATCGCTCGCCAGGGAAATATCCACACCTAAATGGCATGAAAGATCTTAAAATTGATAAAAATGGGGAAAGCTCTTAAAATCGCCGAATAATAGGGCGAATTTTTTAAATGTCAAAACTAATGGGACTAAACATGAGGGAGAGGAGGGATTAGAAGAAACAAAAAAACTTAAGAGAAATTCTCCCCTAAAACAAAACCTAAAGTAACTATAAGGAAGAGATTAATCGAAACTTGTTCATATTACGTAGCCCCGAGCTTAAGGAAGAGATTAATCGAAACTTGTTCATATTACGTAGCCCCGAGCTTAAGGAAGAGATTAATCGAAACTTGTTCATATTACGTAGCCCCGAGCTTAAGGAAGAGATTAATCGAAACTTGTTCATATTACGTAGCCCCGAGCTTAAGGAAGAGATTAATCGAAACTTGTTCATATTACGTAGCCCCGAGCTTAAGGAAGAGATTAATCGAAACTTGTTCATATTACGTAGCCCCGAGCTTAAGGAAGAGATTAATCGAAACTTGTTCATATTACGTAGCCCCGAGCTTAAGGAAGAGATTAATCGAAACTTGTTCATATTACGTAGCCCCGAGCTTAAGGAAGAGATTCATCGAAACTTGTTCATATTACGTCCCCGAGTTCGTTGGTATTTAAGAACACAAAGAAAATGTTCAGAAAGAAAATACAAATGAGTTAAAAAAATAAAAATTAGATATGAAGTAGAAAACAAAACTAAAATAAAATACAATAGATAACACTACCGAGCCGGTAGTGTTATTTATTTTAGTGTAGTGTAGTGGAGAACGTCTCAGTCTCCCATCCCGGGTGACCCGAGTTCAATCTCACACTCAGGCATGAAGATTTTTCGCATACACTGGTAGCCGGTACCGTTTCCCTTGAGCAAGGAAATGGGCAATAGTGTCTGGTAATAAACTTTGGTCAATGGCTAGAGAGAAATGGCGTTGTTAACCCGTTCAGTACCGGTGCCATCCTTTTCATTATAAATTGATAATTATTACGCGATTTTATTCAGATTAAAGAGCATAGCTCATACAAAATCCCATTCCATTATATCACTGTCTAAAGCATGTTAAAGCATGATTGATACTGCACAGTTTTCTTGCTTTGCCTTCAATTTTGATCTAAAATAGTAAACAAAGCCATGTAAGATATTTCAAACTTTAGGAGCATGATGGCAAACCCTGTCGCCTTTCTCTTTTGTTTGTGAGAGAGAAACTTGACCGCGGGAATTAAATCTGCTTTGATATTGCCTATATGTAACTTACCCTGATGTATTTCGTACATGAGGAAGGAAAGTGAAGGCAGTATTTGATATATATATATATCACATGAGTGATATCAATACAATTATTCATATTTTGGTCTCGTTAATCATAAATAAATACGTATTGGCAGCTCTATCCATATGGCAACACTATTGTTTATTCTAACGGTAGACAGATACCTTCATACTACAACAGCGTCCGGCCAACATGTCAAAATATTCCATCTTTATTTTCACTTTGACAGTGCAGTATTCGATAGCTTGCCATTATTTCTACATTTCATTATTAAACTTATGCTGCTCGTACAATTTCTTATACCCCTCTTTTAGATATCTGCCCATCTTTGTAACTGCTTTCACAGCATGGAGTACTTAGCAAAGATACTGAGAACCAAAACGGTGGCCACTGACCTGACTCCTGAAACTCTTTGACCGATTGTGTTATTCTATGGGTACCCCAATGCCTTGTTGTACGTCACGAAAGATGGGAAATGCCTCTCGCCACCACCGTCCAAAACACTAATTTATTTATATTTACATTCATAAGAAACTCGGACGACTATTATTGCACATACATGTATACTGTAAACTAAAATTTATGATAATGAGGATAGATGACCTCCTTTAAGAAGGACGTTTACCAATCAAAACGCTACAGGCTATCACAATTCATCAATCATTTCAGCTCCCATATATTTTTCCTAAACTTCATAAAATCGTCTAGATGTAGCTGATATTAAATAAATATACGTCACCGGTACTGAGTGGGTTAAGGTTCGCAGGGAGGCATGAACTAAACACAATTTACGGGACACTCAAGCTCACGAGAATATACTGTAAATAACACAGAAAATACGACCCTAGTGGAGAGAATGGGAAACATGTAGCCTACAGTACAAAATTGTCTTATACCGAGGGAAAATAAAGCCGCCCAGGGTAACCAGCCACCCGCAGACCTGGGGAAATACCAGAGAGACCCCAGCCAACCTCCCAACCAGAACCGGACACACATCTACAGCCAGGGGCACAGACGACAGGCTCAACCCAAATCCAACCCCGTACGGCACCAGAATCACCAGAGGCATCGTCGACCATTGGGGCCGCATAACAACGAAGCCCTTCCTTCAATCGTTCTCTCTCAAGCAGAATGGGGGAAATATAGAAAAGTCTCCCCCACCAACACCTAGCCGGAACTACTTCTTGGAGAGCCAGCGGGCAATCACACGGCCCCATATCTACAGAAATCACCACCACCATCCGACCCAGGGTTGGCCGACGGCCAGGTCAACCCTGCCAATCAGGAAGAAGCAGCACCTGTACAGTAGATGTAGGAGAGCATACGCAAACAAATACTGAAGGCCCTACCATTGTTATCCCCCCTCCCCCCATCACCAGAGCGACAAGGACATATATCTATGGTGAGTTATCTGCTCAACAGGTGGCATTGTGTGTGTGTAAGTGTGAGAGTCCGAGTGTAGGGGGTGAGACAGTGAAGCACGGGAACGAGGTGGCTTCAGAGATGGGGTCGTTTCGGGCCATGAGTGAGCACCGTGCCTCATGTGAAGGCAAGATGGCAGGTGCTCGTTGTACTCTACGTGCTTCACATGTCTCACTCCCTAGACTGGAACAAGACCTCACGGGCTTCACTGTTCATTGTAAAGCGGTGAATATTAAGGCTCTCAGCCTATGCCCGAGAGGAAGTAAGTTGGAATATAGAAAAAAAAAAAAAAAAAAAAATGCTAGGAAGGGCCAAGGGCGCCCTTTTCCCATGTATCCAACCCAGGCCTAGGAAGACTTAACGAGTGAACATGTACTCGGACCAGGTTAGGAAAGTGATATCACCCTTCCTCCTGAGCTGAATGTCAATTACCTCCCTAGGTGCTCCAAAAACAAAAGTCTCAGTGTGTTATAAATAAGGAGTAGTCAATATCTCCTGGGCCCTCGGTCAGTTTCACTGCCGAAGCCATTCGTTGTTGGACATAAAAGTTCTTTCTTATCTCGGTCAGCCTCACTGCTGAGATTATCCGTGGTCTGTCAATCAGACCCTCTCTTAACGTAACTTGATTTCGATTAGTCGTAATTCTAAGTCAAACCTTCAGTACACTATCAGAATTAATATCGCCATCTCATCTTATGAGTAGATTGTCACGTGCTGGAATGACCACTCAGTCATCTAGCCACTGCCTACTCATAGATAGCTAAACTCTGCCTTGCCTTGTATCTTCTTCGAGTCCAGCTAGAAATCCCCATTCATTCTAACCACACACGAGCATCATTATTGATTATTTAAAATATATCTTCTTCGTCTAATTCTGTGTATGTCGTGTATATATTATTGTCCTAGTTCTGATTTGTACAGGTATTTACAATGAAGTGAATACCTAATTGCTACCACTTGATCTTGCTACGGGTAACCTCCTTAAGCTGAACCCCAGGTAAATAAACTGCCTAATAATTTTTCTTGTGTCATGTTGGGACTGTTATGCCCTTTATCTTCAATCACCGTAATTACAATACATGTGTGAAACCCTAATTCGACTACTCACTCCAATACCTCTCCCTATAGCACTTTAAGACACCCATACATACAGTAGATTACGCAGCCCTCACTCCTCCACATCTAATAGCGAGGGCCGGTATCATAAAAATATTAAGTGGACAAAATGTGAGAGAAAGGTAATATAAAGGGCTAATAACGAAAAAATTACGGTAATGATAGCATAGCCAGCATAGAAAGAAAGAGTAGACACAATTAATCTAAACAGAAAATAGGAAATATACACACCATATGAGGAGGAGCACTCTATTGACAACGTTTCGCAGATAGTTTCTTCAGGTCACTAACAGACGCTAGGTCCTTGAGCGCCTTAAGGTCGTTGCACACTGACACGACAGCCCCTTCAAGACTGGCACGAACACCCACGACACATACAAATCCTGTGTCTTGCCGAATTTACTAGAGAGTGCGGTAAAAATGGCTGGCATCGTTAGAGTCATATCTCTACCGTATCTCTTCCGCACAACTTGATAAGACTCTAGCGATGCCGATACGGTGGAGAAACGAATGTTACGAAGAAGATAGTGAAAGTCGTGCGAAGGGTACACGACTAGTCCACGGAAAAGATACGACCCAAAAGACTGCGATACAACTCAGAAGAATCGTATTGACGCCGTATCGACGCCATGAGATGTGCAACTGGATTGAGGCCAGACGCGCGGTTACCAACCCGACCGTTGCCAATTTTCCACACGGAAGAGATATGGTCCGCACGGCAGACGTTGAAACGGGCCATACGGCTTTGATACGGACCATACGTCTTTGATACGGACCACACGATTGTGATGCGGCAAGTTCGTGATGGACACCAGACTCAGATGATTTTTTACAGTTGCCGGAGGATTCCCATGAACTTTTGAACAGCTCAAAATCTTGTATCGACCCACGATACGTCGCTTGGACCGTGAGAGTCACCCACGGCTAATTTCCGATATCCACGATTATGTTGCCAATTCGCCGTATCAGGCTGAAATTTTGAGTCGGGAACTCGCCTGGAGAGGCTTTCCTGTCAGTGTGCAACGACCTTTAAGTATCCGTCATGACAGGTGGGAGAGGCGGAGAATAGAGGGAGGGGGGTATGTAGGACAGGAAGGGGGAAGGTGTTTATATTCATTCTGTCAACTTTTCTAAGTTATTTCAAGAGAAAATAGTAAAACAAGTGAGGACAATGGAATAAATAAGAAGAGGAGACTAAATGAGAGGAATTAGTTTGTGCACAGATCGACATGAACATATATTGACCCTTTAAGTACCGGTGTTGTTCCTTTAATTTGGTTCTGCCTACTATTAGATGATTATACACAGTTTATATAGGGCCGCCAGCAATTGACAGGCTTTGAACTATCTCACTTAACTCTTTTTACTACCACAGAGATAGGCTACTTCATAAATTGCACAAAATCGTCTGAATATAGCTAGATTTTTTTTTACAAAACGTCACCGATAAAAAAGGGGTTACGAGGGAAAAGGGTGGGAGCATAAATGTCAACAAAAGAAGTAATAATGACACCTTAGCAGTCAAAATAAATAAAGGACACAGAAGGAATTGGGGTGGTTGTAAATAGAGAAAATAATGATATAGAATATTATGTATGTGAATGAGATGAATGAAAAGTTTCTGAGTGCACAAATGAGGTAATTACAGAGATAGATGGATAAATAGATAGATGGATAGAGATATAGATATAGATAGATAAAAATGGACACATACATAGATCGATATATAAATAATGGATAGATAGATAGATAGATAGACAGACAGACAGAGAGAGAGAGAGAGTGAGTTAATGAGTGAGCTGTGAAAATGAGAGAAGAAAGCTGAACTATTTAAGTGACATCCTCCTTCAAAAACCTCGTAAACTTATAATGGAGTCTCTCTCTCTCTCTCTCTCTCTCTCTCTCTCTCTCTCTCTGTGATTAATCAGCATCTATCAACAATTTGAGATATTATTTTATAATAATAAAATCATAGTACAGGATATAAATTATGTAAGTGGATAAATATAATAAATACGGGTGGATGGGACTCGTCAGCCTTGGTCGGCAACCTGTCTAGGGGAATAAACCTCATACAAATCCGTACTGCTACCTTAGGGTGAAGCAGGTTAGTGGATGGATTAGCCGCACACCACTGTAGAAAAATAGTGCTAAAAAAATACATGAAAGGCCTCGGAGTTGGACGGACCCTAAATTGAGTGGTCAATCCTGTATACAAGTCCTTCAGTAAACTGGCAGGGGTTGTCCCTCTTACAGGGGATAGGTCCGCTTGGGGGCATTTTGTGTATGGCCACCCCCATTACGGGGAGTAAGGCGTCTGGCAATAGACAGATAAATATAATGTGTGTGTGTGTGAGAGAGAGAGAGAGAGAGAGAGAGAGAGAGAGAGAGAGAGAGAGAGAGAGAGAGAGAAACAATAAGGGTTATGAGAGAGGCAGAACCAATAACCCAATATTAATAATAACAGTTTGGTAGGAAGTGAGTGTGGAGGATAAACATAATATAATATAATGATATATAATATAATAACAATAATGATAACCTGAGGAAGATTAATTAACACTCGGACTTCCATATACCCCTCCTAAGCTGAATAAAAGCACTTATAGGGAGATGGTACATTTGTTGGTCGATGTTGTCATATATTTATTAATTTAGTTTCCTCCCTAGACCTCCATCAAACATTACAAAAAACAAAACAAAAACAGGATCCCCCTTCAAGATATATTTGTACATTTTTCAGTAGAGATATGTCCCGACCGAAGGCCGGTTCCTCCTAAACTACAGGCTCGCTATCACTCGCCAGGAAACAAATCGACACCTAAATGGCACGAAATTTCTTAAAATTGATAGAAATGGGGTGACAGTTTTTAAAATCGCCAAACTAATAGGGCGAACGTCTTAAAATTTCAAAGGCAATGGGGCTAAACATGAGGGGGCATGGGGTCAAGAATAAAATCCCTCAAGTGGAAATTTCCCCTTAACCCCTTCAATACCGGTAACATCCTTTTTATTTGATTCTGGCTACTACTAATCGATTGTTTTCAGTTTAGGAAGGATCTCTAGCAATGATAAGACTTCGAACTATCACAATCAACCCTTTTAACTACCACAGATACTTCTTAAGCTGCATGATATCGTCTAAATATAGCCAGATTGAAATATAACACACGTCACTGGTATGCAAAGGGTTAATTTGTATAGCCTGTAGCAAGACCAATCATATAGTATTGGCCTTGGCCTGTAGCACCACATTACGGAAGAGATAATAAGATGTTGATATTGGAAACACAATAATATTGTGTAAAATACTATCGTGATAATAGGTTCATTTACATATTGATGACCGGTGACCGAAGTACATAAATATTGTATAGTAATAATTAATATGATCAGTGCTCTCATTAACCCTCTCGCATTCGGTAACTTAACTATGTAACTTATGGTAAGGCCTTCTCTAATTTGCCATAAAATATCAGGCTGGGCGAGTTTTTGAAGCCTTGTGTTTTTCTGTATTTTCATCCACCAGAATGCTGTTTATTGTGATGTAGCATATGTCATTGGAAAGAGGAATACTTATAGTACATGATAAAACAAAACAAAATGTAAATAAATCGAAATATGAAAGTGTAAATGAGTCCGGAATACAATTATTTCCCATGCAATTGTTTTCACACCGTCCTAGCTCTAAATTGTTATTGATGCCCATATATTTTGTTTTTGCTCAAATAATAGTATTTTTTCTCCTCTTTCCAAATCTGAAAACAGAAATTGTTTATCTTCAATAGTTCTCAAGCAGTGACCGAAAAAAAAATATGATTTTGATTGATATGGTTTATAACATTTTCGATTTATTTCGTTGCTACGAAGTGTATGGTTTTAAATTTAGGCTGTATGAATACGGCAAATAATGCTGATGAGTATAACACAAACTAGAAATTCCTAGGACAAATACTTTTTGCGCTATGAATATTTAAAATGAAGAGCCAAAATGCGAATATTTACGCTTCACCCATCTCTGTTCCGGCGATGCTAGCCGGGTTCCTAGCTGTTCCCCACCTCGTGGATGCGTTATTTGCTCGGATACGTATATAACTGTATATATCACCAGAATCGAAAAATTGTGCTCTTTCCAATGGTGAAAAAAATAATAATATAGCGTAAGGGGAGGTGTGGTGGAGTGGTCTTGCCACTGGCCTGGTAATACAAAGGTCCCGGGTTCAAATCCCGATGTATCAATGGGAAGATATTATTGGTATGGAATTTGTGCTGTACCTGGTATCAGTGCATTACCACAAGCCCACCGAAACGTCAATAAAATACCCTCATTGTTCCCTGATTAAATAGCACTGTATGAATATTCCCATATTCAAAATATGCTATAGGGGTGCAATGCCTGGTGAGTTATCTGCTCAACAGGTGGCGTTGTGTGTGTGTAAGTGTGAGAGTCCGAGTGTAGGGACTGAGACAGTGAAGCACGGGAACGAGGTGGCTTCAGAGATGGGGTCGTTTCGGGCCATGAGTGAGCACCGTGCCTCATGTGAAGGCAAGATGGCAGGTGCTCGTTGTACTCTACGTGCTTCACATGTCTCGCTCCCTAGACTGGAACAAGACCTCACGGGCTTCACTGTTCATTGTAAAGCGGTGAATGTTAAGGCTCTCAGCCTATGCCCGAGAGGAAGTAAGTTGGAATATAGAAAAAAAAAAAAAAAAAAAAAAAACGCGAGCTATGCGCAATTGTTTCCATGCAGTGACCGAAAAAAAATTAGATATGGTTTATAACATTTTCGATTTATTTCGTTGCTACGAAGTTTATGGTTTTATATTTAAGCTGTATGAATACGGCAAATAATGCTGATGAGTATAAAACAAACAAGAAGTTCCTAGGACAAATACTTTTTGTGCTATGAATATTTGAAATGAAGAGCCAAAATGCGAATATTTACGCTTCACCCGTCTCTTTTCCGCCGATGCTAGCCGGGTTCCGAGCTGTTACCCACCTCGGCATTGGTTTATTTGCTCGGATACGTATATAACTGTTTATATCACCGTCATCGGAAAATTATGCTCTTTCTAATGGTGAAAACAAAAATAATATAGCGTTATTGGTTCACGTGCTATGCGCAATTGTTTCCATGCACTGCTATTGTTTTGTAAATAAATGAGAATGTTTATACAGTTGTTTATCTTTGCCACAATATATAACACTTTTATATAATTTTCCTTGCCAATAATTGTATAATGTTCATAGAAGACATGTCAGTAATGAAGGTTGTCAATTTTACTTACCTGATAGGACCACAACCCTTTCCAACGAGAAGGGAAATGGCCCCTGGGTTGACACTGAAAAAACAAAACAAGAAAGCCAGGTTATCATCAAGTAATAAATTCAGAAATAATTCTATTGTACACACAAATAAAGTAATATAATATATATATATATTATATATATATATATATATATATATATATATACCGGTATATATACATATATATATATATATATACATAATATACATAATATATATATATACAAGGTGTCAAACAAAATATAATGAATGGTAACAAAAATGTGTGTATGTGTGTGTGGGCATATATATATATATATATATATATATATATATATATATATATATATATATATATATATATACAAGATGTCATACATATATATATATATTTTCTTTCAGGCAGGTGAGATTAAAATAATAGGCACAGTTTGCATTATTGAGTTTTTTATTGATACTCTCAATTTTTCGTATAGTTTTTCTGGTATTTTCAGGAAGTTGGTAAAGGAGGTTTGCAAATGGTTCCGACGTTTCAATGGGCGCAGCCATCATTATCAAGGAGAAGTGAAGTTAGAAGGTGATAAGTCGAGTTTATATAGGCGATACAAGATCAAGAAAGGGATTATTGTGTGCTAGCTGCACGCTGGTTGGCTAACCTAAGACTAGCTCTGGTAGGCTGGCCGGACGCAGGAGTGGGCGGCGCCTCTGCGTCATTCATCTGCGTGTGTGGAGGGGGCATTCCTGGGGGCATCATGGGGGGCCTCGCTGTGGAAGGGCGTGCCGAGGGTAGGATCTGGCTGTATTCCGCTTGTGTGTTTAAAGTAGGTTGGTATGTTTGTATATATATAGCTTCAAGAATGAATAGACGGCGTGAGTCTATTTCTTTATCAAGAATAGAGGTGTGTTTATCTAAGTCGGGTCTGGTGAGTTCCTGATGGTGTGGGGATGTGTGGTAGTGGTCCTTGATAGCTCCGGCTTGAAGGTGGAAGGTAAGGCGACGTGACAGACGAGTCCTTGTCAAACCGACATAAGTGTGAGGTCCACAGTCCTCACTGTTACAGGTGTGTCGGTATATGACATGGTCCTCTTGTGACGGTTTCTTAGCGGTAGCCGGGCTGTTGCGAATGACTAGTTGTGATGTTTTCCTCGATTTGTAGTATATGGTGAGTTTAAGGTGTTGGTCAGGGTTCGTAGTTTTAACGTTGTTGCTGATAATGTCTCTCATTATGTTTTCGTCTGTTTTGTGATCTGAGGACATGTGGTTTTTATAGTAAATTTTTATGTATTCAGTGTTTGTATTAGTAGGCATGTCGTTTTTGTACCATGTTTCAAGGTGTTTGTTGATGGTGTGGGCGATGTCCGAGTTACTGTACCCATTGTTTACAAGCACCTGGGTGAGCCTCTCGAGTTCCTTGTGAGTGTCTCTCCAGGAGGTGCAGTGTGATAGGGCTCCCCTGACGTAGGCGGCGATGGTGGATCGTAAATATCGCTGGGGGCATTCACTTTCGCCGTTGAGACATAATCCGTTGTTGGTAAGTTTGGTGTAGACAGTGGTGGTAAAGCCTGATGTGTTGTTGTTGTTTACGAGGACATCAAGGAAGGGGAGATGACCGTTAGAGGACTCCTCGAAGGTGAAGTTTAGACTGGAAGAGGCGATGAATCGTTGTTGAAGGTCACGTAGCTCCTGTGGGTCCTTCACACGCACGAAGATGTCGTCCACATATCTGCAGTAGACGGAGGGGCGGTTGGTAATCAGGAGCTCTTCTTCGATGGTGCCCATGTAAAACTTGGCAAAGAGGACTCCTAGGGGACTGCCCATTGCCACACCATCAATCTGCTGATACATGTCACCTCGCGGGCAGGTGAAGGGCGAGGGGCCTCTTTGGTGCATATTTCCAGCAACGTCTTCAGGGCTGTTTCTGGGAGGTCTAAGGGCGTGTTGTCTGGGCAGTGGTAGACTCGATGTAGGATGAGCTCAATGGTGCGGTCCACAGGCACGTTGGTAAAGAGACTTTCTACATCTAGGGAGGCGATGATATGGTCGTCAGTAGAGGAGGCATCTCTTAAAATCTCCAGGAAGTCAGCTGACGAGGAAAGACTGTACTGGCTGGGGGTGTAGGGGGTTAGAAGTTTGTTCAAAGTCTTGGCAATTTGGTAGGTGATGGTAGGGATCTGGGAGATGATGGGGCGAAGGGGGTTACCTGGTTTGTGGGTTTTGACTGTGCCGTAAGCGTACCCAGGGGAGAAGTCACCGATGATTTTTTTAAGGTGGATCCCTCCTGTCTTTGCGTTAATGGCGGTGATGGTGGTGTTGGTTTTCCGCTTTATTTCTTCGGGGGGGTTACGGGTGATTTTCCGGAATTTTGTAGAGTCGCTTAGGATGTGGTCCATCTTCTGCAGGTATTCATCTTTGTCGTGGATGACCAGGCTGGCAGCTTTATCGGCTCGTCTGATTATGATATTATTATTTTCACGAAGTTGTTTAGCCGCTAAGATGTGGTTTTTGTTGATTAATCCGCTGTTGTGGGAACCACGTGTTTTAGCGGCTTCGGCTAGTAAGGTCGGTTGTAGGTTGGGTGAGGTTGTGAGTTTCCCATCCTTCTCCAGTTTTTGGATGTCGTCCAGGAGAATCTCGATCTCTAGTCGTTTTCGGTGTGGTCGGGGTTTAGAGGTGTAGTGGCAATTGAGTCCTTTGTTGAGGAGTTCTTCTTGGTCGGGGGTCAGGTCCGTGTTGGTGAGGTTGATGTACCCTTTGAGGGGTCTGGGGAGTTTGATGTTGCCGCCATATAGTTTGGACAATTTCTTGATGGCGGTGCTCTCCACTTTGCGTAGGTGCTGTGTATTGAGTTGTTCGAGTTTGGTGTTGATACGTTGGTTAACTGGTGCGTGGGCGGCTTCTTCATTCCATTGTTGTACAAGGGCGTCTCGCTCTTGTTGGAGGTAAAGTGCCGTCTGAAAACAAAACAAAAACCACATCTTAGCGGCTAAACAACTTCGTGAACATAATAATATCATAATCAGACGAGCCGATAAAGCTGCCAGCCTTGTCATCCACGACAAAGATGAATACCTGCAGAAGATGGACCACATCATAAGCGACTCTACAAAATTCCGGAAAATCACCCGTAACCCCACCGAAGAAATAAAGCGGAAAACCAACACCACCATCACCGCCATTAACGCAAAGACAGGAGGGATCCACCTTAAAAAACTCATCGGTGACTTCTCCCCTGGGTACGCTTACGGCACAGTCAAAACCCACAAACCAGGTAACCCCCTTCGCCCCATCATCTCCCAGATCCCTACCGCCACCTACCAAATTGCCAAGACTTTGAACAAACTTCTAACCCCCTACACCCCCAGCCAGTACAGTCTTTCCTCGTCAGCTGACTTCCTGGAGATTTTAAGAGATGCCTCCTCTACTGACGACCATATCATCGCATCCCTAGATGTAGAAAGTCTCTTTACCAACGTGCCTGTGGACCGCACCATTGAGCTCATCCTACATCGAGTCTACCACTGCCCAGACAACACGCCCTTAGACCTCCCAGAAACAGCCCTGAAGACGTTGCTGGAAATATGCACCAAAGAGGCCCCTCGGACTTCACCTGCCCGAGAGGTGACATGTATCAGCAGATTGATGGTGTGGCAATGGGCAGTCCCCTAGGAGTCCTCTTTGCCAATTTTTACATGGGCACCATCGAAGAAGAGCTCCTGACTACCAACCGCCCCTCCGTCTACTGCAGATATGTGGACGACATCTTCGTGCGTGTGAAGGACCCACAGGAGCTACGTGACCTTCAACAACGATTCATCGCCTCTTCCAGTCTAAAATTCACCTTCGAGGAGTCCTCTAACGGTCATCTCCCCTTCCTTGATGTCCTCGTAAACAACAACAACACCTCAGGCTTTACCACCACTGTCTACACCAAACCCACCAACAACGGATTATGTCTCAACGGCGAAAGTGAATGCCCCCAGCGATATTTACGATCCACCATCGCCGCCTACGTCAGGAGAGCCCTATCACACTGCACCTCCTGGCGAGACACTCACAAGGAACTCGAGAGGCTCACCCAGGTGCTTGTAAACAATGGGTACAGCAACTCGGACATCGCCCACACCATCAACAAACACCTTGAAACATGGTACAAAAACGACATGCCTACTAATACAAACACTGAATACATAAAAATTTACTATAAAAAACACATGTCCTCAGATCACAAAACAGACGAAAACATAATGAGAGACATTATCAGCAACAACGTTAAAACTACGAACCCTGACCAACACCTTAAACTCACCATATACTACAAATCGAGGAAAACATCACAACTAGTCACTCGCAACAGCCCAGCTACCGCTAAGAAACCGTCACAAGAGGACCGTGTCATATACCGACACACCTGTAACAGTGAGGATTGTGGACCTCACACTTATGTCGGTTTGACAAGGACTCGTCTGTCACGTCGCCTTACCTTCCACCTTCAAGCCGGAGCTATCAAGGACCACTACCACACATCCCCACACCATCAGGAACTCACCAGACCCGACTTAGATAAACACACCTCTATTCTTGATAAAGAAATAGACTCACGCCGCCTATTCATTCTTGAAGCTATATATATACAAACATACCAACCTACTTTAAACACACAAGCGGAATACAGCCAGATCCTACCCTCGGCACGCCCTTCCACAGCGAGGCCCCCATGATGCCCCCAGGAATGCCCCCTCCACACACGCAGATGAACGACGCAGAGGCCCCGCCCACTCCTGCGTCCGGCCAGCCTACCAGAGCTAGTCTTAGGTTAGCCAACCAGCGTGCAGCTAGCACACAATAATCCCTTTCTTGATCTTGTATCGCCTATATAAACTCGACTTATCACCTTCTAACTTCACTTCTCCTTGATAATGATGGCTGCGCCCATTGAAACGTCGGAACCATTTGCAAACCTCCTTTACCAACTTCCTGAAAATACCAGAAAAACTATACGAAAAATTGAGAGTATCAATAAAAAACTCAATAATGCAAACTGTGCCTATTATTTTAATCTCACCTGCCTGAAAGAAAATATCCTCCCTGGCTACACTAATATCAATATATATATATATATATATATATATATATATAAATACAAGGTGTCATAAATATATATATATATATATATATATATATATATATATATATATATATATATATATATATATGTATACCGGTATATATATAAAATTACCGGTATATATATATATATATATATATATTTATGACATCTTGTATATAAAGTATATATATATATATATATATTTATGACACCTTGTATTTATATATATATATATATATATGATATTAGTGTAGCCAGGGAGGATATTTTCTTTCAGGCAGGTGAGATTAAAATAATAGGCACAGTTTGCATTATTGAGTTTTTATTGATACTCTCAATTTTTCGTATAGTTTTTCTGGTATTTTCAGGAAGTTGGTAAAGGAGGTTTGCAAATGGTTCCGACGTTTCAATGGGCGCAACCATCATTATCAAGGAGAAGTGAAGTTAGAAGGTGATAAGTCGAGTTTATATAGGCGATACAAGATCAAGAAAGGGATTATTGTGTGCTAGCTGCATGCTGGTTGGCTAACCTAAGACTAGCTCTGGTAGGCTGGCCGGACGCAGGAGTGGGCGGGGCCTCTGCGTCGTTCATCTGCGTGTGTGGAGGGGGCATTCCTGGGGGCATCATGGGGGGCCTCGCTGTGGAAGGGCGTGCCGAGGGTAGGATCTGGCTGTATTCCGCTTGTGTGTTTAAAGTAGGTTGGTATGTTTGTATATATATAGCTTCAAGAATGAATAGGCGGCGTGAGTCTATTTCTTTATCAAGAATAGAGGTGTGTTTATCTAAGTCGGGTCTGGTGAGTTCCTGATGGTGTGGGGATGTGTGGTAGTGGTCCTTGATAGCTCCGGCTTGAAGGTGGAAGGTAAGGCGACGTGACAGACGAGTCCTTGTCAAACCGACATAAGTGTGAGGTCCACAGTCCTCACTGTTACAGGTGTGTCGGTATATGACATGGTCCTCTTGTGACGGTTTCTTAGCGGTAGCCGGGCTGTTGCGAATGACTAGTTGTGATGATTTCCTCGATGACCAGGCTGGCAGCTTTATCGGCTCGTCTGATTATGATATTATTATTTTCACGAAGTTGTTTAGCCGCTAAGATGTGGTTTTTGTTGATTAATCCGCTGTTGTGGGAACCACGTGTTTTAGCGGCTTCGGCTAGTAAGGTCGGTTGTAGGTTGGGTGAGGTTGTGAGTTTCCCATCCTTCTCCAGTTTTTGGATGTCGTCCAGGAGAATCTCGATCTCTAGTCGTTTTCGGTGTGGTCGGGGTTTAGAGGTGTAGTGGCAATTGAGTCCTTTGTTGAGGAGTTCTTCTTGGTCGGGGGTCAGGTCCGTGTTGGTGAGGTTGATGTACCCTTTGAGGGTTATGGGGAGTTTGATGTTGCCGCCATATAGTTTGGACAATTTCTTGATGGCGGTGCTCTCCACTTTGCGTAGGTGCTGTGTATTGAGTTGTTCGAGTTTGGTGTTGATACATTGTTTAACTGGTGCGTGGGCGGCTTCTTCATTCCATTGTTGTACAAGGGCGTCTCGCTCTTGTTGGAGGTAAAGTGCCGTCTGAAAACAAAACAAAAACCACATCTTAGCGGCTAAACAACTTCGTGAAAATAATAATATCATAATCAGACGAGCCGATAAAGCTGCCAGCCTGGTCATCCACGACAAAGATGAATACCTGCAGAAGATGGACCACATCCTAAGCGACTCTACAAAATTCCGGAAAATCACCCGTAACCCCACCGAAGAAATAAAGCGGAAAACCAACACCACCATCACCGCCATTAACGCAAAGACAGGAGGGATTCACCTTAAAAAAACTCATCGGTGACTTCTCCCCTGGGTACGCTTACGGCACAGTCAAAACCCACAAACCAGGTAACCCCCTTCGCCCCATCATCTCCCAGATCCCTACCGCCACCTACCAAATTGCCAAGACTTTGAACAAACTTCTAACCCCCTACACCCCCAGCCAGTACAGTCTTTCCTCGTCAGCTGACTTCCTGGAGATTTTAACCCTTCTTTAGCGGCCTATGCGGTTTATTTATATGTACCGCCCAGCGGGGTGTTTTTAGCCAAAATAGGGCTGTTTACGTGATCATTTTCATGCCTAAATAAGACCCAGAACGTAAAACAAGTATCTATCCCTGAATGGGCATAAACAGAGCTTTCGAATGACACCATAACGATCCTTTTATGATGGCTAGTTTTCTTGCAATAACCGTGCAACGCGAGTGCAGAAAGCAGGTAATTAGCCACTTTCCCGATACAATTCCGTATATAGCGAGTGAGAGAGGGAGGAGGGAGCTGAGATTCGTGTCAGTAGGTTCGCCGCGGTGGTCTGGAGCAGTCATACGCTCGCTAGTCTCCTGCCACCACTTGTCTCTCTCTCTCAGCAACATTACGTGCTGAAATTGCCACTCCACCTATGTCGAGCGCCGCCACATAGTCCAGCTTTATTAAATACGACTTATGTGGTGAGCCGCTTTTTAAGGGTTAAGAGATGCCTCCTCTACTGACGACCATATCATCGTCTCCCTAGATGTAGAAAGTCTCTTTACCAACGTGCCTGTGGACTGCACCATTGAGCTCATCCTACATCGAGTCTACCACTGCCCAGACAACACGCCCTTAGACCTCCCAGAAACAGCCCTGAAGACGTTGCTGGAAATATGCACCAAAGAGGCCCCTCGCCCTTCACCTGCCCGCGAGGTGACATGTATCAGCAGATTGATGGTGTGGCAATGGGCAGTCCCCTAGGAGTCCTCTTTGCCAATTTTGACATGGGCACCATCGAAGAAGAGCTCCTGACTACCAACCGCCCCTCCGTCTACTGCAGATATGTGGACGACATCTTCGTGCGTGTGAAGGACCCACAGGAGCTACGTGACCTTCAACAACGATTCATCGCCTCTTCCAGTCTAAAATTCACCTTCGAGGAGTCCTCTAACGGTCATCTCCCCTTCCTTGATGTCCTCGTAAACAACAACAACACCTCAGGCTTTACCACCACTGTCTACACCAAACCCACCAACAACGGATTATGTCTCAACGGCGAAAGTGAATGCCCCCAGCGATATTTACGATCCACCATCGCCGCCTACGTCAGGAGAGCCCTATCACACTGCACCTCCTGGAGAGACACTCACAAGGAACTCGAGAGGCTCACCCAGGTGCTTGTAAACAATGGGTACAGTAACTCGGACATCGCCCACACCATCAACAAACACCTTGAAACATGGTACAAAAACGACATGCCTACTAATACAAACACTGAATACATAAAAATTTACTATAAAAACCACATGTCCTCAGATCACAAAACAGACGAAAACATAATGAGAGACATTATCAGCAACAACGTTAAAACTACGAACCCTGACCAACACCTTAAACTCACCATATACTACAAATCGAGGAAAACATCACAACTAGTCACTCGCAACAGCCCAGCTACCGCTAAGAAACCGTCACAAGAGGACCGTGTCATATACCGACACACCTGTAACAGTGAGGACTGTGGACCTCACACTTATGTCGGTTTGACAAGGACTCGTCTGTCACGTCGCCTTACCTTCCACCTTCAAGCCGGAGCTATCAAGGACCACTACCACACATCCCCACACCATCAGGAACTCACCAGACCCGACTTAGATAAACACACCTCTATTCTTGATAAAGAAATAGACTCACGCCGCCTATTCATTCTTGAAGCTATATATATACAAACATACCAACCTACTTTAAACACACAAGCGGAATACAGCCAGATCCTACCCTCGGCACGCCCTTCCACAGCGAGGCCCCCCATGATGCCCCCAGGAATGCCCCCTCCACACACGCAGATGAACGACGCAGAGGCCCCGCCCACTCCTGCGTCCGGCCAGCCTACCAGAGCTAGTCTTAGGTTAGCCAACCAGCGTGCAGCTAGCACACAATAATCCCTTTCTTGATCTTGTATCGCCTATATAAACTCGACTTATCACCTTCTAACTTCACTTCTCCTTGATAATGATGGCTGCGCCCATTGAAACGTCGGAACCATTTGCAAACCTCCTTTACCAACTTCCTGAAAATACCAGAAAAACTATACGAAAAATTGAGAGTATCAATAAAAAACTCAATAATGCAAACTGTGCCTATTATTTTAATCTCACCTGCCTGAAAGAAAATATCCTCCATGGCTACACTAATATCAATATATATATATATATATATATATAAATATAATATAACATATATATATATATATATATATATAATATATATATATATATATATATATACATATATATATATATATATATATATATATATATATATATATATATATATATATATATATAAATACAAGGTGTCATAAATATATATATATATTATATATATATATACAAGGTGTCAAACCACAGAAATATGCAGATTTCCAAGCCACCCTAGGAGGTACTGCATTTGTCTCGTTATTTATTTAGAGTGGTTTCCCCAGGAGGCCTATATCCACTTTGATGATGAAGGTGTACAAAGGAGTACAAAGGAGTACAAAGGAAATCAAGCAACAACAAATCTAGTGACCCTTCTAGGTTGCTTGTCCTCCAAAACACTGAGGATCAAGTGTCCAAACAGTGGTTTAGAGTGGGTAAGGAAACATTGGAAAGGGAATTACTGCCCTGGAACTAATGTCTGTGGCAGGATTAGGAAGTTAGTAGGGGACAGATGGGTTAGTAACTGAGGGGGGGATATAATAAAGTTATTCATTTACAAACGCAGTCAGTCGCGGGTTTGATGCGAGATATTTGTCTAGGCTTAGTTTAAATGAATCAACGGTGATGCAGTCTATAACGTTTCGGGGAAGCCCATTCCACAAGTTGACAACTCGATTGAAGAAGAAATTCTTAGATTCGTGTGAGTTAAAAGATTTACCAATAATTTTGCAACCGTTTCCCCGCGTGTAATTAGATTGGTCGATAGTGAAGTACTTACTACAGTTCATATTGTCGATGCTTTTGATGATTTTGATCACTTGAATTAAGTCACCTCTTAATCTGCGCTGGGTTAAAGGAAATAGATTTAATTCTCTAAGACGCTCTTCGTATGGTTTGTTCTTTAGGCTAGGTATCATTTTGGTAACTCTACGTTGAACTCGTTCTAGCTTGTATATATCTTTTTGGTAATAAGGGCACCAGGATTGAACGCAGTATTCCAGAAGAGGGCGGACTAAGGAATTGTAAAGGGTTAGGATAACGTCTTTGGATTTATGCTCAAATGACCTGCCTATAAAGCCAATTATTTTGTTTGCCTTCTTAACAACTTCTGAACATTGTTGACTCGGTTTTAGGTTACTCGATATTGTTACTCCCAGATCGGTTTCTCTGTTTACATTCTTAAGCTGAGTGCCATTCATCGAATAGTTTGCTTTCTCATTTAGGTATCCGATATGTAGTACTTTACATTTATCCGCATTGAAACTCATTTGCCAAATTTGGGCCCAACATGACAATTTATCTAGATTGTGTTGCATATCGTCAACTTGTTCTTTTGAGAGTACGCTATTTGCATTTTTTGTATCGTCAGCAAATATTGAGATTGTGCAGGTGAGACCCTCATCTATGTCGTTGATGTAAATTAGAAAGAGAATTGGTCCTAGTACCGATCCCTGGGGTACCCCGCTACTTACATTGGTCCATTTAGATGCCTTACCGTTTATGACTACTCTTTGCTTTCTGTCGCTGAGCCAATTTTCTATCCATTTCAACACACCGTCTTGTATTCCATGCGCTTTTAGTTTTAGCAGTAAACGTTTGTGGGGAACTTTGTCAAAGGTCTTTTGAAAATCAAGGTATATAATATCTACAGCTTTACTCTCATCGTAGAGGTTGAGGATATCGTGGAAGAAGTCTAAGAGGTTTGTTAAACAGGAACGTTTTTTACGAAAGCCGTGTTGAGTATCTTTAAGTATGTTATTTTCCTCTAAGTGATTTACGAGTCTGTCTCGTATGACCGTTTCTAGCATTTTACATACAACTGAGGTTAAGCTAATTGGACGATAGTTACTGGGTAGGGATTTACTGCCTTTTTTGAATATCGGTGTTATGTTGGCTAGCTTCCACTGATCAGGCATAGTTCCAGACTGCAAGGATTAATTGAATAGTAATGTCAGTGGTTTAGAGAGCTAAGGTGGGTAAATGTAGGTGGGTGAATGTCGGTGGGTGAATGTGTGGGTGAATGTCGGTGGGTGAATGTCGATGGGTAAACAAGGGTGGGTGAATGAAGGTGGGTGAATGAAAGGGGGTGAATGAAGGTGGGTGAATGAAGCCGGGTGAATGAAGAAGAGAAATGGAGAAGAGAAATTAATGAATCAATGAATGAATGATTGCACATGGCTCCTGACTATAGGACACCTGCATTGTGACGATGGAAAAGGTTGAAGCAGTCGTTGACGTCAATGCAGAGGGCAACCGTGCAAGTCGTGCAGCGGAATCTTGTGTCCTTGTGAATACCGTTCATTACTTTGCAGTAATAGCAACGGAGTCACTTCTTGGCCGGAATCCTCTGCTGAGAATGGTCCAAGGCCCTGTTCAACCGGACATGGTTCAGAACAATAGGACGGGGCCTTGGAACCACTCCAGGTCGAGGTCTCCAGACTCGCACCACTCCTGCTGCTTCCAGTACAGGTGGCGGTTGGTTGGCAGCTTCAAGAGCTGCTTCCCCATCGTCACCAGCAGCAGCTGCATCAGGTCCTAGTACCACGGGGGGTTGAACCAGGACATAGTTTCCCCCCGGGGCAGCAGCGTCAGCAGCAGCATCATCTGGTTATGGTGGTGGGGAGGGGACATCGAGACGTGGAGCCCTCTCAACGCCTCCACCAGGAGCAGCAACAGGAGAGGGTGGAGTGTTGTCAGGAGCAGCAGGGGCTGGGGAGTCTGGATGGTCGTCGTCGGACGACCCAGATGATCCACCGGGTTGCCGTTGCCTGCGTGCATGCCTCTGTGGCTCACGCTGGTCATGCGGCAGATCTTGTGCTCGGTGGACTGGCCTCCCCGACATAGGCCACTCTGCAGGGTTGAAGTGCAGCAAGAAAGTACAGATGTGCTCCTGGAAGTCCAGCAAGGTCATCTTCTTCCTTGGGTACCACTTCCTGTACAGGACATGGGCGTTGAAGAGGGGCATTTGGATGAAGTAGAAGGTGATCTTCTTCGTCCACTTGACCGTCCTTCGCTGGATGGGGTAGTACTGGACCATCTGGTCGAAGTGATCCACCCCACCTATGTGGATGTTGTAGTCTTCAACGCAAACAGGATTGAAGATCTCCCTCTGTCCACGACGCCACTTGCCCTGTTGGTCCTTCTCTTTGAAACTGACAAGCTTCGGGATGGTGTCCTGGTTGTGGAAAGTGGACACCATGTTGACGATGCGCTTGTCTCGCCAAAGTATGACCATGGTTAAGCCTTTGTTCATTGCTAATGTCGCATCGCGTTCAAGCTGTTTTGCTTTAGCAATGTCGCACAACCGCTTAGGAGCTCCTCGTACAAGGCGCAGGGTGCCACACACATAGATGTTGTGTGTGAGCATTTGCTGGCACAGGTCAACTGAGTTGTAATAGTTGTCCATGTACAGCCTGTACCCCTGGCCTCTGAAAGACTCCGTGAGACCCTCCACCGTCTCCTGGAGAAATGTACCCGGACCGGTGTAGACCCGAAAGTCCCACACATAGCCAGTCAACGCCTCTGCCAGGGTGTACAGCTTGACACCGTACTTCGTCGGCTTCATTGGGTTGTAAACCTTGAATGAAAGGCGACCCTTCCATCCAAGGCTGCCTTCGTCAAGGGACAGCTTTTCGGTGGGGATGTATGCCAGCTTGAAGCCTTCAAGTAGGTATTCCATCACCGTCCGAACCTTCACAAGCCTGTCCTTGTTCTGCCTGCAGACTGCCTTGTTGTTGAAAGCATGGAAATACTTCAACAAGGCTAGAAACTTAGCCCTACTCATCGTTCTCCGAAATACTCCGAAATACTGGGTAGTCGTGAAGGACAGTTGAACGCCAGTAGTGACTCAGAGAAGGAATCTTGGTGATGCCCATGAGGAAGTACAGGCCAAGGAATTTGGCCATTTCCTCCTCACCAAACAGGTGCCAAAAAGCGGCTGCTCCGTCAATGAATTTGGCGTAAGCATTTGTCTCCAATACCAGGTATTGCAGCATCTCCCTTGTGAAGAAGAGCTGGAAGAACTGGAGAGGATTCACCGGCTTTGGAACCTGCATTCCAGGGGTCCCTGAGAACAGATCAGGCTGGGGGTCGAAGGGGGTGTCGGTCCAACCGGCATCACGATCGGGGGGCAGGATCGCGAGCACGGCCACGACCACCGCGAGGACCACAGCAAGGACCACCGCGAGGAACACCTCTGCGGCCCCTGAGCCTACCACCTGCCCCCCTACGGGGACCTGGCCTCCGGCGTGGCATAGGTGGTAGGTCGAGTGGTTGAGTGGCGGGGGCTTCTGCATCAGATGATGCAGAAGCCGGTGAACCTGGTGCAGCACCAAGTGGTGAAAGGTGTGGAGCTGGTGAACCTGGTGCAGCTGCACCAGCTGGTGAAAGGTGTGGAGCTGGTGAACCTGGTGCAGCTGTACCAGTTGGTGAATGGTGAAGAGGAAGCCTTTGGGGAAGAAGCTCCTCAATTGCTGCTGGAGGATTCAACGCTGTGCGTGGCACCTCAGCAACAACCTGAGCACGCACTGCGGCTTCAGCAACCTAAGCACGCATTGCGGCTCGATGCTCAGGCAGAACAAATGCCGAGGGGTCAACGGTGTGTCGCTGAAGGCGGACACTGCGGGGGTGACCATTCCCATGGCATGCGAAGGCGGGGTATTCAAAGTGCCCACAGCAAGTAGCGTAGCAAACAGGTGTGGGCTGCGGGCTGGTGATCCTGCTAGAAGCCAGGATGAGGCACCGCCATGCGAGGTGGATGGAAGAGGTGACGTGGGAAGTTGGGTGATGGTAGGAGGTAATCGGCGATGTTATGGATGGGATAGGATGAGATGTAGATGGGATGGGATGGGATGGATGGTGGTGGTGGATCCGCTGGGGCTGGTTCAGTTGGTGGTGGTGGTGGTGGGTTGTCTGACGTTGCTGGTGGTGGTGGTGGGTCGTCTGACGTTGCTGGGGCTGGTTCTGCTGGTGGTGGTGGTGGGTCGTCTGACGTTGCTGGGGCTGGTGGTGGATCGGCCGAGGTGGGGGCGTCGAGGCGGAGTCGCTTGGGCGGAGGTGATGCCCAATCCTCATCGTCAGACTACTCGTCCGACTCACTCTCGCTCGCCGTCTCATCCGTCGTCGTCAGGTCCAGCACCTCGTTGACCACATCTTCCAGCTGGGAGTCCCGCAAACGTTTCTTAACATCCCTCTTGTCCGACATGGCAGCTGGCGTATGGTGGTAGGCTGGCGTATGGCGGTATGCTGGCGTATGGCGGTAGGCTGGCGTATGGCGGCAGGCTGGCGTAGTTAGCTTACGATGCTGAAACCAAGAAATGGAAATAAAGGAAAAACGTAATTGACGTTGATAGTTGTCATGACGCAAGTTCGCCATCACTGTATCCATATAACGTTGGTATAGTTCACAATGACATAGTCATAGTTTTGCATTATCCGATTCCATATGACGTGAGTATAATGGATTCATGACGGTATAGTTCCGCATTTTGTAATTCAAATGGGGGAACACCATGATGTAGTCATAGTATGGCATTATAAGAATATATTTATACCTTGGGGCTCTTTGGCCTAACACCCTGGGGAGCAAGAACAACACAACAAGGAAGGGGACATGATTTGCTTTTTTATATATATACGGTATAAACCTTTATATAAAAAATAAATATAATCAAATAAATCCCAATATATATAAAATAACTATATAAATACTCGATTATGGGCCCTGCCCTTGCTCTGGACCTAGGGGGTGGTCCCATGGACACCCTGGGGAACAGGAACAATAAAACAAAAAATGTAAATGAAATAAAATTATAAATAAAATAAAATGATAGGCCTATAAATAAAATAAATAAAAACTATAAAAAATAAAAATATATATAAAATAACTATATAAATACTCAATTATGGGCCCTGCCCTTGCTCTGGACCTAGGGGTTGGTCCCATGGACACCCTGGGGAACAGGAACAATATAACAAAAATATATATAAATTAAACTAAATTATAAATAAAATAAAATGATAGGACTATAAATAAAATGAATAAAAACTATAATAAATAAAAATATATATAAAATACCTATATAAATACTCGATTATGGGCCCTGCCCTTGCTCTGGACCTAGGGGGTGGTCCCATGGACACCCTGGGGAACAGGAACAATAAAAACAAATATGTAAATTAAATTAAATTTTAAATAAAATAAAATTATATAAATAAAATAAATAAAACCTATAATAAATCACAATAAAGAAAAATAGGCCTATATATAAAATAACAATATAAATACTCTAATATATATATATATATATTATATATAAAATAAAGATAGGCCTAGCCCAAGCCTAAACATATAAAATATCCCAGCTGTGAGGAAAAGGTAAAAGGTCAAGGAGTGCTGACCCACCGCGGGCAAGTAATTATGGGATTAGCTTAGGTACTTTACCTAGACATCTGTGGCTGTCCAAAGGTTCACTGCTGTAGTGTAGTGTACAATGGCGCATAAAAGTCTTGTATTTTTTATGTCAGGCTATTTACCGTGACATATTTGTACTTACCGTGACATTTTTGTCTAAAAAATTAGTTTATAATCTATCCACACTTCACTGTTAGTTACTTCACTCAAATAAAACTGTGTATTCACTAAAAATTGCCCAAATTGGGCATAAAATAATGCCAAAAATGGGCAAAACACAACTATATTTCGTAATTACAGCTTTATTATACTTCGTAGGTAGTATTTATTGATAAATATATTGGTCTTTCAAGCGAAAATGAAGGTTTTAGGGCAATATATATACGACACACACGTATAGCCTAGCTTACATTCGTAATCACAAACCTAACATAAGTTAGGAATGTGACTACGAATGCTTACTACACTAACCCTACGAATATGATATAAATAATATTATTATTCACAGTTCACAACACTTCCACTGGGTCCATTCTAGCCGCCTAAAAAACACATGGCTGGCTATGGAGAGGCGAACAACGAGGCACAAAGTCACAAATCACGAGTTATATACATAAATTATAAATAGATAGCCACAAATTGATGATACACTGCCTCTTAGTACATAAATAATCCGGATTTGCCCGCCTGAAACCCGCTCCATGGCGGGCAATGGAGGCGAGACGAGATTTAAAGGTCTGGGAGTACTACCTCACAGACTGGCGGCCGGCTCACAACTGGTGAAACAAAGCCCCGCACTCGTCACACAGGGACGCTAGGGGGTTGCCAGATATTTCATTTTGTAACTTACTGATGGCTAACTTACCAGCCAAAAATGCGTCCAAATCGTGTCAGAAACTTATTTACCACGAATATTTCTAACTTACGAGTGGCATTATGACGCGATTGCGTCATACGACCACTCTTCGAGGGGTGGCGTTATGACACGATCGCGTCCTAAAAATGCGAGAGGGTTAACATTATATAAGGTTGGTCAATGATTGGGTAATTCAGGAATGTGCAATTAAATTCATAATATAATATTATGCGAACAAATTAATTCCATTAAGTCAAATATTGTCCCTTTTAATTGAAACAAGAGATAAATTATCAAATGCACGGTACAGTCACCTGCACAAGTACCTGGTACACAACTTTATGATAAACTTGAGACACTGAATATTGCCTGGGGGAAAGCATTGACTCAGTCTATGACATTCGAGGGAAGGTTTCAAAATATTACATCAGCGTTTCAGAATCTTACAATATAATATATCCTATATGGCTATGGTTATGCTATGGTTATTATCATATATATAATATATCAGAGAAAAGGTGTTGTAAATAGAGGAAGCTGTTGGGATGGCTTTGTTGTGTGTGTTTATTAGTCTGTATACGTCGTTGAGGTGTCCCCCGACTGGGTGCAAACATGTGAGACACGCTAGGACGTACTACCAAACCCACTAAGACTAAATAGTCTGCCTAGGCTGGGATCGAACCCAGGTCAAGCATATTCACACGTGAGCATGCTCTTCACTCGACCGCCGCGGCTCTTATCTCTCTCTCTCTCTCTCTCTCTCTCACTCTCACTCTCTCTCTCTCTCCATTAATCTTACCATGTCTTCTTTATTTCCCTTGGGTTTTTATAATATAATCTTTGTCTCTCCCCTCTCACTCAGTCTTTACCATCTCTTCTTTATCTGTGTGTTTTTATATCTTATTCCTTCAGTGCGTAATTTGGTTATTACTTAACCCTCTGGCGGCGGTCATATTTGCGCTATTTAGGGCATATTCAGGCACTCCTGAATGATTAATCAAGTATCTGCATGAAATTAACTGTATTCTGCCGAAAACTTGACGAAAATACCTTCAAAATGACACTAGAATGAGCTTCCTAACTCGCAGGATTCACCCGCAGCGCTGCCATAGACATTAGGGAAAACTCGCTAATTATTAGCAATGTAGCGGCATGGCAACACTGCTGAGACAGCGGTCCGAGACCACAGTTTCCCTCAGTGCGTGGCTGGCTGTGCTGACAGTCGGAGGTGGGCCCCTCCCTGTCCCGCCTACTGACACTCGATTTCTACGGCTTTTACAGGCTTTTAAAGCCTGGAAATTGCTGTAAATTGCCTATGCGTTCCAGAACGTCTCCCGCAGGGAAAGGGTTAAATGTGTTTCCGTGTATAATCTTTCTAATAAATATTTTTCGAAGCATCTCGTTCTTATTAGCTATCCTTTAATGTATTTAGAGATAATTATATATTACTGTCTTGATGGTGTAATGGTTAGAGTGTTTAAAATAATTATGTGTGGTAGCCCAGGTTCGAATCCCGATGGATCACATGCTTTCATTAATTTGATTGGGAGGTGTTTGGTGTTGGAGTGAAATAAATATAATAAAATATCTAACTGGTATTTTTGTTTCATTATATAATCGGCTGCGTTGTTTATATTTATATTTGTAAACAAAAAATACCTGTTGTTGAGTTGAGGTGCAGGGCGGGCCAATTTGGAGCCTCCCAGTTTTACTCCATTAGCTTGGAGATTTTAAGACGTTTCATCGGATTAGTTTGGCGATTATATGATGCTTCAACCCAATAAGGTGTCGATTTGTCCTGGGCGAGCGATAGCGAGCCCACAATTTTGGAGAAACCGGCCTTTGGCCGGGAAATTTTTCTACCGAAAAATGTACACACTTAGCTTGAAGGGGGTCTGGGGGACGTTTTTTTAGTTTGAAGGGGGTTTGGAGAGGCGTTTTTCCAAGTCTCGGGGTAAACTAAAAACACATTGTTCGAAAATGGCTAAAATAAATAAAAACCTTAATATAATTAAACAAAATATCATAATAATCCCCAAGTCGTTGCACCAGATAGTGTTAAGGGGAGATTTGTATTTATGGGCTCATTGATTTATACATTTATTATTTGCTTTAGTTTCCTCCCAAGACCTCCATCAAGCTTAAAACAAATACCCCCGAGACCCTCCTTCCAGATAAATGTGTACATATTTAGGTAGAAAAACGGCAGGTTCCTCCTATATTACAGGCTAGCTATCGTTCGCCAGGAAAAAATCAACAGCTAAATAACACGAAAAGTCTTAATATTGGCAAGGAAAATGGGCGAAAGGTCTTAAAATCGCCAAACAAATGGGCCGAGCGTCTTAAAATCTGAAAAGTAAAGGGGATAAGCATTAGAGAGAAAGGTGTCCAGAAAAACAGCACATCTGCCCTTAATATGTTTGAGGTAATTAGGTTAATACGGTACCCTTCATTATTACCTGGACATTATTATCTACCTGAATCACGCCAAACATACCACTGAAATATTTGGTGTATATTGAATCCTTGCTCGCTCTCGCTCTCTCTCTCTCTCTCTCTCTCTCTCTCTCTCTCTCTCTCTCTCTCTCTCTCTCTCTCTCTCTCTCTGTATTCATTAGGTAATACCATCATCTTTTCCCTTGGGGTTGTTCTTAATATTATGATTGTGTTTCCTTGCCTTCCTATTTATCTCTCTCTCTCTCTCTCTCTCTCTCTCTCTCTCTCTCTCTCTCTCTTTCTCTCTCACACACACACTCTCTCTGCTCCTATCGCTTTATATAGGCTTAGTTTTGCTTCTTTCGGTACATATTTATTGTGAAATTTTGTTATATATCCATTACTTGTCTTTAATACATTAATTACTTTCATAAGTATATTACTTTATCTATTCTTCTCTCCTTTTCTTACTCACACACTCACACACACATTATATATATATAATATATATATATATATATATATATATATATATATATATATATATATATATATATGAGCGACGTACACACTTCCATATTTTGAAGGATTTATTGATATTTCGGACTTCTTAGCCCCCATAATTATAGATATATTAATAATAGAGCGAGTGGTAGATATAGATAGATAGATATATATAGATAGATAGATAGACAGATAGATAGAGTGGTAGATGTAATTAAATAGGCGGAAAAAAGTGTAATCGACTGGTCATCTAAACATAGAAATACTATATAAATAAAGTTATAAATATACAGGTATAGAAAACGTAAACCAATCGGTAGATAACCAGTGATATATTGGCTCATTATTCCTTCCCTCCACCCACCTCTCTCTCTCTCTCTCTCTCTCTCTCTCTCTCTCTCGCCGTTTAATGTAAACAAATGTCAGATATTGCAAATAGGTTCCAAAAACAATAAATATGAATACTACATGAATGAAGAGAAGATAAAACATGTAACACAAATAAAAGACTTGGGAGTGCTGATAAATGAAAACTTAAAATCTTCCAATCGATGCACAGCGGCTGCAAACAAAGCAAACAGGGCACTAGGTTTCATCAGAAGAAACTTCCACTAGCACAGTAAAGACATAGTTTTGTCCTTTTACAAAAGTATGTTAAGACCGCACCTCGAATACGCTGTGCAGTTGTGGTCACTTAACCTCATAAATGATGTAAAAAAATTGGAATCTGTGCAAAGGCGAACCACTAAACTAATCCCTTCATTGAGAAATAAATCATATAATGAAAGACTGAGAGAACTTGATCTGTTTGCACTTAATAAACGAAGGATGAGAGGCCAATTGATAGAGCTTTTAACATTCTAAAAGGATTCAGTAACATTAACCTAGATAAGTTATTCAAAAAAGCCGATGACACATCTAAGAGAGGAAACAATTTAAAATTATAAGGTAGGCGAGCGAATCTAGATACAACAAAAAATATCTTCACTCACAGTGTAATTGATGAGTGGATCAAACTTCCAAATAAAGTAATAGACAGCTCCTCTATAGATACATTTAAGAAAAATCTAGACTCATACCACAGACAAATTGGTATGGAGTAGGCAGTAACTATCACCGTTATTATTTGTTCAGCTGAAGAGAGCGTAAGAAGAAAAACAAAGTAAATACACAAATAAAGAATAATAATTATAAAAATCATCATTAAATATGTACATACTACTGAGGGTGATGGGTTAACCCCAAAATGCACATGCTAGTAGGGCAAAGGGTTGCTTACATTTTCCTTTCTTTTTTTCCAATCTTTCCTGTAAATACCTTCTGGGGATATCGAAGCCCAGCAAGGTTAATCACTTCCAACTTTTTCATGTACGGCAATTGCCGTAGGGTGGGGAGAGAGCCTTCTTCTTTTATATCCTTTCCTTCAACTTTCCTTTTCTATCGGATATGCCATTTTACTAGAATTAAGTACTGACCACCTCGTTTGGTGTGGATCGTAAGGTCTGTGTGGCCAGTGTATCTATGTAAATCTATGCACCTTGGATGATTCCGGTGCTATTCCTCCCTCTCCACCCTCCTCTCTCTTACTTATGCCTAATATCCTAATCTCTTCTAAAGATGTACTTTCTACCCTCTCTGGGCTTAATACTAATAAGGCGTATGGTCCGGACTGTGTTCCTCCTGTTGTTCTCAAAAACTGTGCTTCCGTGCTTACTCCCTGCCTAGGCAAACTCTTTCGTCTCTGTCTATCCTCTAACGTCTTCCCTTCATGCTGGAAATTTGCTCACATTCAACCTGTCCCAAAGAAGGGTGACCGCTCTCAACCCTCCAACTATCGTCCAATTGCTTTCATCCCTTGTCTTTCTAAAGTTTTTGAAACTCTTCTTGCTTCCAAATTTCTTAAGCATTTCTCTTCTCATTATCTGCTCTCAGATCGCCAGTATGGCTTCCTTAAGGGTCGCTCTACTGGTGATCTTCTTTCATATCTTACTAACTCTTGGTCATCCTCCTTTCGTGAAATCGGTGAGACTTTTTCTATTGCACTAGACATATCGAAAGCCTTCGATAGAGTCTGGCACAAATCTTTAATTTCTAAACTACCCTCCTTCGGTTTCTATCCCTCCATCTGTGTCTTTGTCTCTAATCTCCTTTCCGGCCGTTCCATAGCCGCGGTTGTGGACGGCCATTGTTCACTTCCTCACCCTATAAACTCCGGTGTTCCTCAGGGCTCTGTCTTATCTCCTATTCTCTTTCTAATTTTTATAAATCATCTCCTCAACTGTACCTCAATTCCCATCCATTCATACGCAGATGACTCAACCTTACCTCCATTAGTTTTTGAGAACGCCCCAGCCAGAAATCCCTCAATGACAAACGTAGAATAGAACCATAGAATTCTTAAATTATGATCTAAATACTATCTCCAATTGGGGCAGAGAAAACCTTGTTACCTTTAATGCTTCCAAAACCCAATTTCTCCATCTATTTACCCGTAAGGAACTCCCAGCGGACTATCCCTTATTCTTCAACAATACAAAAATCAATCCTTCATCTTCTCTCAATATTATTGGTGTCTCCTTTTCTTCTGCTCTCAGCTGGAAGGACCATATAACCAGTCTTTCTAAGGCAGCCTCCCAGAAGCAAGGTGTGCTCAACAGCCTTATGGGGTTCTTTTCCCCTGCACAGCTTCTTGATCTGTACAGGGGCATAGTGCATCCTGGTATTGAGTATTGCTCACATGTGTGGGGAGGTTCCTCTCACACCGCTCTCCTAGACAAAGTTGAAAGGAAGGCTTTTCATATCATTAACTCCCGTCCACTCACCAACTCTCTGCAATCTCTCTCTCTCCGCCGCAATGTTGCATCACTCTCGCTATTCTATCGCTACTATAATGATCAGTGTTCCTCAGAGCTTTCCCAGTGTATACCACCTCCTTTACGTAGGGCATGTGGTACCCGTCTTGCAACTCAATCCCACCCCTACTCTGTGCAACTCTCCAACCCAAGAGTGAAACGTTACTCTCAAACTTTCTTCTACTCAACAGCTGAGATCTGGAACTCTCTCCCAGAATCAGTCTTTCCCTCTTCCTATGACTTAGATTGCTTCGAACTCTGTGTGTCCAGGCATTTTGGCTAGAGCGTCCCTTGATTTTGGCCCTGTCACTCTTTCAACTATGGGGGAGGCACTCGCTATAGGTAGTTCTGCCTTTTGCCTCCCTCAATCACATAGAAAACAAAAACAAATCTCCGCACTGCCTAGTACAAAGAAAATTCAAGCAACAACAGATCTAGTGACCCTTCTAGGCTGCTTGTCCTCCAAAACACTGAGGATCAAGTGTCCAAACAGTGGTTTAGAGTGGGTAAGGGAAAATTGGAAAGGGAACTACTGCCCTGCCACTAACGTGGCAGGACTAGGAAGTTGGTAGGGGACATATGGGTTAGTAACTGAGGGGAGGATAAAATAAAGTTATTCATTTACAAACGCAGTCAGTCGCGGGTTTGATGCGAGATATTTGTCTAGGCGGAATTTAAATGAATCAACGGTGCTGCAGTCTATAACGTCTCGGGGAAGCCCATTCCACAAGTTGACAACTCGATTGAAGAAGAAATTCTTAGATTCGTGTGAGTTAAAAGATTTACCAATAATTTTGCAACCGTTTCCCCGCGTGTAATTAGATTGGTCGATAGTGAAGTACTTACTACAGTTTATATTGTCGATGCCTTTGATGATTTTGAACACTTGAATTAAGTCACCTCTTAATCTGCGCTGGGTTAAAGGAAATAGATTTAATTCTCTAAGACGCTCTTTGTATGGTTTGTTCTTCAGGCTAGGTATCATTTTGGTAACTCTACGTTGAACTCGTTCTAGCTTGTTTATGTCTTTTTGGTAATAAGGGCACCAGCATTGAACGCAGTATTCCAGAAGAGGGCGGACTAAGGAATTGTAGAGGGTTAGGATTACGTCTTTGGATTTATGCTCAAATGATCTGCCTATAAAGCCAATTATTTTGTTTGCCTTCTTAACAACTTCTGAACATTGTTGACTCGGTTTTAGGTTACTCGATATTGTTACTCCCAGATCGGTTTCTCTGTTTACATTCTTAAGCTGAGTGCTATTCATCGAATAGTTTGCTTTCTCATTTAGGTATCCGATATGTAGTACTTTACATTTATCCGCATTGAAACTCATTTGCCAAATTTGGGCCCAATGTGACAATTTATCTAGATTGTGTTGCATATCGTCAACTTGATCTTTTGAGAGTACGCTATTTGCAATTTTTGTATCGTCAGCAAATTTTGAGATTGTACAGGTGAGACCCTCATCTATGTCGTTGATGTAAATTAGAAAGAGAATTGGTCCTAGTACCGATCCCTGGGGTACCCCGCTACTTACATTGGTCCATTTAGATGCCTTACCGTTTATGACTACTCTTTGCTTTCTGTCGCTGAGCCAATTTTCTATCCATTTCAACACACCGTCTTGTATTCCATGCGCTTTTAGTTTTAGCAGTAAACGTTTGTGGGGAACTTTGTCAAAGGCCTTTTGAAAATCAAGGTATATAATATCTACAGCTTTACTCTCATCGTAGAGGTTGAGAATATCGTGGAAGAAGTCTAAGAGGTTTGTTAAACAGGAACGTTTTTTACGAAAGCCGTGTTGAGTATCTTTAAGTATGTTATTTTCGTCTAAGTGATTTACGAGTCTGTCTCTTATGACCGTTTCTAGCATTTTACATACAACTGAGGTTAAGCTAATTGGACGATAGTTACTGGGTAGGGATTTGCTGCCTTTTTTGAATATCGGTGTTACGTTGGCTATCTTCCACTGATCAGGCATAGTTCCAGACTGCAAGGATTTATTGAATAGTAATGTCAGTGGTTTGGAGAGCTCATCCTTAGCTTCCTTTAGAACTCTAGGCGAGATTGTATCAGGTCCAGGCGTTTTATTTACCTTGAGTTTATCTAAACAATTCAATACTTCTCTCTCTGTAACGGTGACATTGCTTAGAACATCTGAATTATCAATCTGAATCGGCGATGGTGTAGGGATATCACTGAGGTCTTCTGTTGTAAAAACTGATGCAAAGAAGGTATTGAAGGCATTACTCATTTGTACTTCATTTTTGGTGGATTCTCCATTTTCATCAACTAACGGTCCAACAGTTGAAGTAACTACTTTTTCTTTCTGATATAACTATAGAATTCTTTCGGGTTTGTTTTACTTTGATTCGCAATATGTAACTCTAGGGTCTTTTTACTTTGCTTAATTAACTTTTTGGCTTTGCGTCGTAGCTCTACAAATTTCACCCGTTCTTCGTCATTTTGTGAGGATTTTAATCTATCATTAGCAAATTTTTTAGCAAGCAGGCAGTTTGAAATATCTTTATTCCACCATTTGGGCTTATTATTATGGCCTGGACGCCGTATTTTCGATGGTATGCAGTCTTGCTCTGCTTTTAGGTAAGTGGTTTCGAATAACTTCCAAGATGTATTTATGTCGTTATTGTTAATTAAAAAGCTCCAGTCAGTTTCTTTAAACATAGCTCTAAGTTTATGAAAGTTTGCTTTCTTGAAATTAGGGACTTTTTCGATGCTACTATTTGGTTCGTTACTAGTAAAGTTTAAAGTGAAAGTTATCGTACAATGGTCGCTGTTACTGAATTCATCACCAACATTCAAATTCTCTATTAATTCTTCTTTTGTTGCAAGTACAATGTCAAGAACGTTATTACCACGGGTCGGTGTTCGAACAAATTGGTAAAGCGAACTCTCTTGCAAGTTCGTATACAAGTCATGTTCGGAGTGTGAAGTAAGAGTATCGCCCCACTTGGTCACAGGTAAATTAAAGTCGCCAAAAAATACGGTATCTTGTGAGTTACTTACATCTGCAATTTGTTCATAAATTTCTCGGTCAGTTTGCACTGATTGAGATGGAGGTCTGTATATTAATGCAAGTATTAGTTTTGTACCTTTATTATTCTTTATTTGCACAAAAGATGTGTCGACGTTCACAATTTGAGGTTTTGACAAGAGGGTCGGGTTAAGACTTTCTTTGATATAAAATAAAACGCCACCTCCATTTGTATTTATTCGGCTTTTCTCAAACATTACATAACCGGGAAGTGAATACTCTGCTAAAAAGTCTCTATCTACTGTATTGAGCCAAGATTCTGTTATACCAATCACATCATAATTTTCAGTAAACACTAGTTCCTCTAAATCTGAAAATTTATTGTGTATGCTACGAGCGTTTGCATAGAAAACCTTTAAAGTTGCTGTTTTAGAACTCACAGAACGTTCTTTAATCAAATTTTTGGTTCTGATCGGATCTACATTTACATTCATGGCTGACATCGGTCCTCGGTCGTTATCCCTGGCGGTTTTGAATTTGGGTCGTGTTGGTGGAGCTTTATCCAAATTCGCGGTTCTTGACAGATTAGCATTTAATTCCTTTGCAGGTTGCCGCCCTCGCTGTCTTCGGTCCTCCTTCCTGGTTGTCCTGTGCTGAGTCGATTTCTTCTCCGAAAATCCTTCACCGCATCGTTGAGAAGACGCCCAAAACGTGCTGCTCCCACCTGGTTCAGATGAACTCCATCGTCCGAAAACAAATAGTCATCGTAGTAGAAATTGTCCCAGGTGTCGACGAATCCCACGTTTTCCTTCCTGCAGAGGTTTGCTAGACAACGATTTGTGCTGGTGGCTATGTTGTAAAATCGGCTCTCTACACCAAGCCGGGGGACGATTCCTGAGACGATGATCCTTGATAACTTCTCCTTAAACGACTTGATCAGCTGCTGGTACTTTAAAAGCAAATCTTCCGACCGGGTTCGCTGTACATCGTTGGATCCAACGTGGATGACGTACATTGTATTAGCAGGGGCCAGCTTAGATACTTCGTCAACTGCAGCAACTACGTCATCCACACCACCACCAGGGATACAAAAACGCTTCCTGGTCTTAGGTGCTCTGGCGCAAAACTCTGTGAGCTGACCACGTATCATCGAGTCTCCTACGAGCCGGACTTCTTCTATTTCCGCTTCGTCATCTGAGTCTGCGAGTATCTGCAAGCGGTTTTGTAAGGAAGCGGTTTTGTAAGCGGATAGTAAGGGCAATGTAAGGAATGCGACGAATGTGTGTCTATGTAACTCTATGCAACACCCTCGTCCTCCCTCTCTCTCCCTTTTTTATAGAAACATTTAATATTATAGATAAATATGTCTTGAAGAAACGTTGTCAATAAAGTGCATCTCCTCAAATGGTGCTTATATTCACTTATTAACCCTTTTGACTGTTTATTTGTTTTCTCTATGTGTATGAAGGGGACAAAATGCAGGCTGCCTGTAACGAGTGTCTCCCTCAAAGCCTAAAGAGTTAATATGTTCCCTCCACCAACCGACTATACTACTAAACTTAATTAATGAAATCAACAAATACATGTGACAGTCCAGGGATTCGAGCCTAGGATGCTCACACCGAAATTCAGCGCATTTATCCATTGTGCTACGAAGACAAAGAGACAGAGCCAAAGTCAATGTACGATGGGGTCAAAATGTCTGGACACACAAAGTTTAAAGTAGTTTTAAGTCATAGGATGAAAGAAAGATTAATAGAGGGAGAGAGTTGTAATAACGATATTAGAGTGAAAGAGATTCCACGTTGTGGTGTGTAGAAAGAGATTGTAGGGAACTAGTTAGAGCCAGAGGAAGTAAGTTGATTAGGCAAAATGCTTTTGACTCTATTCTTTCAAGAAGTGCGGTATGGGTGGAACCTCCCCACACATGCAAACAACACTCGATTCATGAGCGCACTGTGCCCCTATACAAAACAAGAAACTGTGCGGGGTGAAGAACCCACGGAGATGGTTGAGCACACTTAACCTCTAGGAATCTGTTTATAGCAATAGTCGTAATATGATCCCTCCAAGTAAGGTCGGATGAAAAAGATACACCAAGAATAATGAGAGAAAATGAATGGTTGATTTGTGCATTGTTGAAGAACTGATAGTCTTGTGGAATATTGCGATTGGCAGATAGAAGGAGAAATTGGGTCTTGGAGGCATTGACAGTAACAAGACCCTTTCTGCCCCAATCAGAAACAACTGATAGATCAGAATATATGCGCGCTATGGCCCCGTCACGTCACAAAAGTTTTGGAATGATTGCAAACTGGGTTCTTCTGAAAAACCAGTTGAATAGTGTACGGCAGATTCGTCAGCATATGAGTGGATAGGACTAGAGGTACAGTTGAGGAGATCATTAATAAATATTGTAAAGATAATTGGAGACAGGACAGAACCCTGAGGAACACTGGAGTTGATAGGTTGAGGAAGTGAGCGATGGCCGTCCACAACTGCAGCTATGGAACGGTCAGAAAGGAAATTAAAGACAAAGTCACAGATGGAGGGATAGAAACCAAAGGAAGGTAGCTTGGAAATTAGAGATTTGTGCCAGACTATCGAAGGCTTTCGATAACAAGTGTAAAACTATAGAGTTGAGAACAGGGTAAGAATGTGTGTGTGTGTATTTTATTTGCTTTTCTATATTCCAACTATTCCCTCTCGGACATAGGCTGAGAGCCTGTACATCCAACCTCTCAACACGGTGAAGCCCGTGAGGTCTCTTTCCAGTCTAGGGACTGAGACATGTGAAGCACTTAGAGCTCCACTCACTGTTGGAAACAGCCCCATCTCTGAAGCTGCTTCACCTTTGTGCTTCACTGTCTCACCCCCTAGACTCGGATCCTCACTCTCAGAATGCCACCTATTGAGTAAGTAACTCACTAGGCATTACCCCCATATAGCATATTTTGAATATGGGAATATTCATACAGTGCTATTTAATCAGGGAACAATGAGGGTATTTTTTGGCATTTCGATGGGTTTTGTGGTAATACACTGATACTAGGTAGAGCACATGCTCCGTCCCAATAATATCTTCCCATTGCTATATCGGGATTCGAACCCGGGTCTAGTGGATTACCAGTCCAATGGCAAGACCACTCCACCACACCTCCCCTAGAGAGTGTGTGTGTGTGTGTGTGTGTGTGTGTGTGTGTGTGTGTGTGAGCTTTATATACTTCACTTGGATACATATTCTCACATGCATTGGCAGTGAAATAAAACCGAGTGAGTTTATCTGATGGTTCGTCTATTGTTTTGATATTAACACCTTAAGAGCGGCCTAGGCAGTAATTTTTGTGTACCGCCCAGCGTTTATTTTTTACCCTAAATAGGGTTGTTTCCGTGCTCATTTTCATGCATAAAC
>CM064574.1:27840245-27850245 GCA_032716605.1 Paralithodes platypus
AAGGCTTTGGATGATAGAGGAATGACTATAGATCAGGCAGGGGAAGTGGTGGTGGACAGGAGTGAATGGAGAATGCTTGTGAATAGTTGAGTGAACACGTGGTCATTTGGAGTAAGGGGTCGGGCGCAAGTTCGACTAGATAATAGTCCATCAGGCGCCTGGCCTGGGGGGACGATTAATATGAAGGGTGTGCCTGGAAGTGTGGTGGGAGGGCTTGTGGCTTTGGCTCCGCTGCATGTCTGCCTGCCGAGATCGGAACCTCTCCGGGTGGTCAGGGGCCGGGGGAGTGCTGGAGCGACCTTGGTAACCTTGGTCTCTGAGTCTTCTCCTGGGTGACCTGGATGTGTGTGAGTTTGTGTTTTTTATCTGTGTTTATTTTTTGTTTTATGTTGTTTTTGTGTTTTCCCTGTTCTTGCTCTGTCTTGAGTCGGCTACCCCCAAAATGGGGATTGGGCCTGAGCATATAGATAGAATAGATAGATAGATAGAGTATATGTGTGTATGTGTTTATGTATGTTATTACTAATTAACGACTATATAACCACACCATTATACTGGGGTTAACGAGATTATTACTGTAGGTTCTGTAGGTACTGTAGGTCATTTGGAGTAAGGGGTCGGGCGCAAGTTCGACTAGATAATAGTCCTGTGTTTATGTATGTTATTACTAATTAACGACTATATAACCACACCATTATACTGGGGTTAACGAGATTATTACTGTAGGTTGTAATCGTATTTTGGATTTAATGAGAGAGAGAGAGAGAGAGTGTGTGTGTGTTATGGCATGTGTTTGCTTGTTAATTATCTTTTCCCATTGGGTAAATCAGTGTTTTCAAACACACACACACACAGATACACATTATTATAGTGGACACAATAATATAAAACTCGCGCTCGGGAGGATTCATTCAAACTGTGTGCCAATTAATATTCATGGAATTATCATCAAAAGGCAAAAAACACACATTCACAATGTCAGTTTTTGACTAAGTACACAGATGTGGTGAAGGAGGTAAAAATGAGATATGTGGGCAGATGATTGGGTTTAGTATGAAAGAGTGGTGGTGATTGGGAGAGAATCAGTTGCTGTTTGCTGACAATACAGCATTGATGACGGATTCTTAGAAGCTGCAGCGAGTAATCAAAAAGTTTGGTGTGGTATGTGGGAGGAGGAAGCTGAGGGTGAATGTCAATACAAGTAAAGTGATGGTGTGTAATAGAGATGCTCGTAAGGTGAATCTAACAGTGCAGCTGGATGGGGAAATGCTGGAACAAGTGGAGTGTTTTAAATATTTAGGAGGAGTGATAAGCAGGGACGCAGGTGTGGAAATGGAGGTAAGACAGAGAGTGTGTGAGGGAAGGAAAAGTTTGGGAGCAATGGGAAGTATGTGGAAGGGGCAAAGCTAAAAGTGCAATGTACTGTACCAAAAGAAAACTGTACCAACAGTCATGTATGGAGCTGAGACATGGGCTCTGAATATACTAGAGAAAAGAAGATTGGATGTGATGGAGATGAACTGTTTGAGGAGTATGTGTGGAGTGATGCGTCCAAACAGATTGAGAAATGAATAGGTACGTAGGAGAGTGGGACAACAGGAACCTCTATCGGCCAGAGTGGAAAGTCCTGGTATGGATATGTTGAACGAATGGGAGATGAAAGGCTTACAAAGAGAGTATGTGAGTCAGATACAAGGGGAAATAGATTGAGAGAAAGACCTAGGAGGAGATGGAGAGATGGTGTGAGAAAAGTGTTGGAAGATAGAGAGATGACTGAAGAACAAACAAGAGAAGTGGTGATGAATTGGAATGAATGGAAAATGAATAGATGAGTGATAATGCGGTTGTAGGGAGAGGGGTTCAGTAAATGTGCAGTACAGTCAGAAATGTGCAGTACATTAAATAGTCAGTTTCTTTCCATTTTCACTAATAAAAATTTGGTACAGATTCTAGAAGTCAATATGGTATATAGTGATAGTATAGAAAATATGTTAAGTACTGTTAGTATAAGTAGAAATGATGTGCTTAAGGAAATTGACAGACTGAAACCTCAAAAATCGCCTGGTCCTGACGAGGTATATGCTAGAGTATTAAAAGAATGCAGAGATGAGTTAAGTAGTCCATTAGCATTTTTATTTAACAAGTCATTAGAAACATGTTTAGTTCCAGAAGCTTGGAAGCTTGCAAATGTAGTTCCGATCATCAGAAAAGGTGATAAATCGATAGCATCCAATTACCGTCCCATTAGTCTCACATCAATCATAGGAAAGTTGCTAGAGTCTATTATTGCTAGGAAAATTAGAAGCCACTTCTCAGCATGGATTCACTCAGGGACGTTCTTGCCTTACTAATTTGCTTAGCTTTTTCTCAGAGGTATATGAAGCAGTAGATAGTGACAAGTCATATGATATTATTTATTTAGATTTCAGTAAAGCTTTCGACAGAGTCCCTCATGAGAGATTGATGAGAAATGTTGAGGCACATGGAATAGGAGGATCGTTGTTGGGATGGATTAGGTCATGGCTAATTGGTAGGAAACAGAGAGTCAGCATAAATGGTACCAAGTCAGAGTGGGGATCAGTCAAAAGTGGTGTCCCCCAGGGATCGGTATTAGGTCCCCTGTTGTTTCTTATATACATAAATGACCTAGATTTAGGTAAAACTAGTAGGATAAGTAAATTCGCAGACATTACTAAAATGGGGAATCAATTGATTCATATAGCGATATAGAGTGCCTCCAAAGGGATCTAGATACCTTACATGAATGGTCAGTAAATTGGCAGATGAAGTTTAACATTGACAAATGCAAGGTATTAAAGATAGGGAAGATGCAAACAAATGTTAAATATAAACTAGCTAATTTAGAATTACAAAATTCAGACTGCGAGAAAGATCTAGGTGTGTTTGTTAGCTATGATTTGAAGCCTAGAAAATAGTGTATAAGCGTTCGTAATAAGGCAAACAGGATTCTCGGGTTCATCTCTAGGAGTGTGAGTAACATAACTGCTGATGTTATCTTAAAACTTTACTTGTCATTACTGAGACCCGATATGGATTATGCGGAGAGAGTACAGCGTAAAATGACAAAAATGATCCATAAAATTAGAAATCTTCCGTATGAAGAAAGGTTGAAGAAATTAGGTTTACATTCGTTAGACGCAGAGTTAGAGGGGATATGATAGAGGTGTTCAAGTGGGTTAGTGGAATTAACAAAGGGGACATGACAAATGTACTAAAGCTCACTGATAGCGAAAGAACTCGTACCAATGGTTTCAAATTAGATAAATTTCGTTTAAGAAAAGATATAGGCAAATATTGGTTTGGTAACAGAGTTGTAGATGGGTGGAATGGACTACCAAGTGCTATAGTGGGATCTAAAACGGTAGGGAGCTTTAAGATAAAATTGGATAGGCATATGGATGAGAAGGGTTGGGTGTGAGGGGGGGCCAATCAGCGCTCTGCAGACCCCCATAATCCTGCATTAATCTCTAACTGTTTTGGTAAGATGATCCTCAGGGTATTAGAGTGTTGAGCCTATAATTGGGCTTTGTAATTGAATTGGGGTTGTGTGGGACAGGGATCTGCCTTGCTTAGGCCAATCGGCTTTCTGCAGACTCCCATTTTCTTATGTTCTTATGTTCTTATGTGTGTGTCTCAGTCTTTGTGTACGTGTGTGTGTGTATGTGTGTGCGTGTTTGCGCTTGCTCATATTTACATTGATAATTATAATTGGATCAGTATGAAAGGATATCGTCATGCAATCAACAAATGGACATGACAATATTCATACAAACTGTGACCAAAGGCAATTCATAGTAATAAAATAAACATACACACACACACATGTTCTCTCTCTCCCCCCCCCCTTTATCTCTCTCTCTCTCTCTCTGTCTCTCTCTCTCTTTCTCTCTCTCTCTCTCTCTCTCTCTCTCTCTCTCTCTCTCTCTCTCAATCTCTCAATCTCTCTCTCTCTCACACACACTCACATACTTTTTCTCTCTCTCTCTCACTCTCTCTCTCTCTCTCTGTAGGGGAGGGAATTTATACATCAACATGTCAACATTTTGGTGTAGTAAAGAGAGAGAGAGGGTATGTCTGTATGTGTATGTGTGTGTGTGCGTGTGTGTGTGTGTCGGTGACCGGGTGTAATCACGGTGCAGCAGAGGTCCTCAGATTTTGTCAATATCTCTGGAAATACTGACGTTACAGTGTAGTGACCTATGCCAATTAAGCATTAAGGATTCGCGCCGTTTGTGATTGTATCTGGAAGAAAATTAAGCGAGTGGGTGATGAAATATTAACAAAAATACTATACTCTACCCAGCCTTCTCGCCCACAGTCAGCGCCACCTGTTGTTCAACCATACAAACCACCCACACCAACATTTCCACCAACACTTCTACCACTACCACTATCTTCCTCCATCGCCTTTCTCCATATTGATGATATGAATCTATCGTGTGGAAGTTAAATTAAGGTACCGGTAATTTAAAAAGTGAAACCCTAAATAGAAAATAGAAAAGTGAATTACCCGTCTGTAAACAACCTCCCCCCCCCCCCCCCCGCTACCTAGAAGCATAATTACCCGTCTGTAAACAACCTTCCCCCCCCCCTACCTAGAAGCATAATTACCCGTCTGTAAACAACCTTCCCCCCCCCCCCCGCTACCTAGAAGCATAATTACCCATCTGTAAACAACCTTCCCCCCCCCCCCCCACCCAGAAGCATAATTACCCGTCTGTAAACAACCTCCCCCCCCCCCCCCTATCTAGAAGCATAATTACCCGTCTGTAAACAACCTCCCCCCCCCCCCCCCCGCTACCTAGAAGCATAATTACCCTCTGTAAACAACCTCCCCCCCCCCCCCCCCCCCGCTACCTAGAAGCATAATTACCTGCCTGTAAACAACCTCCCCCTCCCCCCCTACCTAGAAGCATGTCTCATAGAACAAGCCTACCCGCTCCGGGAAATTCATGCTTAAAGTGTACCAAGTCTTGCATAATTGAGTGTTTAAAGTGTGAAAACAGTAATTGTTTTATCCATTTTGCCTGTTCTGAACTTCCATCATACCACCTAGTAAATTACTTCAACTCTAGAATCCACTACAATTGTGAGAGTTGTGTACAATTAAAGTTTAAGGATAAATATGATGAACAGTATGCATGTGTACAATCAATCATCAAGCGTGATGTTACCAGTACCAGTACAGTGACTGACCTTACACAAGATGAGGACAAAACATTACATGATTCTGAATCTGAAAAAGAGACGCAAACCAGTTTTTTTTTTTTTTTTTTTTTTTTTTTTTAAGAGACAATGAACGGAGGAAGGAAAAACACAGATAAAACAAAAAGGTCCATGTGCCTAAAGGCATCCTCCATTCATAAAATGTTTGTAACAACTGGATTTAAACATTTGTTGATTGTAAGTTTGTGGAAAGCAATTCGAGGGAAGTGAATTCCAAAGAGTAGTAGCTCTGGGGATAAATGAATTCTGATAAGCAGAAGTTCTGCATTGTGGAGGAGAAAGTGTAAATTCATGGGCGCTCTCAGCTGCCCTAGTTCTACGGGGAAAGATGTGGAGAGGCGGCACAATTGAAGCAAGTTCCTCGGAACAATTGCTGTGAAAATATCTGTAGAATAATGCAAGGGATGCAACGTTTCTTCGTATGGCTAATGTAGGAAGGTCCTGTGTGATTGCAGGGTTATTGATTAATCTAATAGCTTTATTTTGAATTTTGTCCAACTGCCTCAATGCAACCACTCCACTTCCACCCACAGAGGTGAACAGTAATCCATCTGAGAGCGCACATGACTTTTATATATTACGGCCAACTGCTGCTCGTCAGTGAAGAATTCTCGAACTCTGTACAGGAGTCCCAGTTTTTTAGAGGCATTCTTAGCAATGCTTCTAACATAATGTGTCCAGCTCAAGTTAGTAGTTAATGTTACACCGAGAATGTCAATACTAGGGGAAGTGGGAATATTTACATCATTAAAAAATATATGGGAGTCAGTGAGATTCTGTCGGTTAGAAAATTGAATGTACTTGGTTTTCTGTGCATTAACCCTTAATTAGCGGCGAGCAACATAAGTCGAGTTAAAAAAAGCTGGACTATGTGGCGGCGCTCGACATAACTCGAGTGGCAATTTCAGCACGTAATGTGGCTGAGAGAGAGAGACAAGTGGTGGCAGGAGACTAGCGAGCGTATGACTGCTCCAGACCACCGCGGCGAACCTACTGACACAAATCTCAGCTCCCTCCTCCCTCTCTCACTCGCTACATACTCAATTATGTACTGAAAGTACCGAATTACCTGCTTTTTGCACTCGCGTTGCACGGTTATTGCAAGAAAACTATCCATCATACAAGGATCGTTATGGTGTCATTCGAAAGCTCTGTTTATGCCCTTTCAGGGATAGGTACTTGTTTTACGTTCTGGGTCTTATTTAGGCATGAAAATGATCACGTAAACAGCCCTATTTTGGCTAAAAACACCCCGCTGTGCGGTACACATAAATAAACCGCATAGGCCTCTCGTAAGGTGTTAAAGGAAACTAGATTCTCTTGTCCCCATTCATTAATTCTAGAAAGGTCCTGGTTCAGAGAAATTGCAGTGTTTATTTTTGAATTTATAAGATCGGGTTGGGTGAAAGAATTGGTAAATGTGAAGGAACTGTGGAGTGTTGAGTCATCTGCGTAGGAATGTATTGGATTATGAGTGGAAGATATGAGATCATTGATATGAATGAGGAACAGAGTTGGGGCCAAAACTGATCCCTGGGGAACACCAGCATTTATTGAGTGAAATTGAGAATAAAGGCCATCTACCATTACACGTATTTTTCTGTTATGAAGATAAGAAGAAATTAGTGGAACTAATGATGCAAGGCCGTAGTGTGACATCTTCGACAATAAGGATTGATGCCAGACTCTATCAAATGCCTTTGATATATCCAGTGCTATTGTATGTGTTTCACCATGTTGGTCTGTAGCTTGGTTGATTTGATGCGTAAGAAGGCAAAGAATGTCTGCAGTTGATCGACATCGTCTAAAACCATATTGCCTATCACTGATTAATTTATTATTCTCCAGATGCTTAATTATGTGATTATTTAATATAATTTCAAAAACTTTGCCAAGAGTGGAAGTTATAGCTATTGGTCTGTAGTTTGATGGATCTGAAGAGGCACCTTTTTTAGGAACTGGATGGATGTTTGCTTCTTTCCAGGGTACTGGGAAGCATGAGGTATGAGTACACAGACGGAAATTTTTTGCCAATACAGGAGCGAGCACCAAGGAGCAATTCTTAAGTACTATTGGAGGAATTTCATCTGGACCAGGAGCCTTATCTACTGAGAGATTCTGCAAAATAGTTTTGACATGTCTGGTGTGGATCTTAAGTGAGGGAATTTCAGGTGAATTAAAATTAAGTACAGGGACATCTTGATTTATGTCATCTAAGGTTGAGTTGGTGGAGAAAATATCTGCAAGAAGGAACTATGTGTTCAAGAAACACATGCCTCTATACCACAATTGAATGAAAAGGTTGACAAGATCTGTTTCTATTACAAACAAAATTGTTGTAAATTCGGCCGAGAAGGTCATGATTGCAGATATAATCACACTAAGATCTGTCCAGCCTACCAAGCTCATGGCCATAATCCTGCACATGCATGTGTAAAGGGCCGTCAGTGTGAGAACTTTCACCCTATTATCTGTAAAGGATCAGCAGAGGCATCCGAGTGTTTTAACCAAAGATGTAGGAAACTTCACCTTAAAGGCACTCGTCGTCGACCTCTGAACTCCAGACTACCACCAACGACTGCTCACCAGGTACCACCTACTAATGTTTACAATCCAGGACCCAGAACCTTACCACCATCTGGTCCAGTGGTTGAGCCAAGACCATCTGCTGGACCAGGACCCACAGTTTATGTTGGGCCAGGACCAACTACTATCCCACCTACTTCTACAGTAACTACACCCACTGCTACTCCACCAGTTATTCCTGAGCCTATACATCCATTTATTGCAGCTCCCCCTGTACAGAACCAACCAAGACCAAGTGATGGAATAGAACATTTTCTTATAAAACAAGTCCAAATTCTTCAAATGCAAATGAACCATATCCTCAAGATAAAAGCTTGGCAACAAGACCAAAGCATCAATTGGCATCCATCCCGTGTGCCGATAGGCCATCCTCAAGGAGTCCTCTCACCAGATCATATGTTTCCATATTAAACAAAATAATTTCATGCAACATTGAGCGGCTAATCCCACGCAAGTTTAAAGCAAAGCTTGAAATAATTTCTGAATTAGCATCTGAAGAGGAAGCCTTTATTGTTGCACTTACCGAATCACATCTCTCTGAAAATATTAAAGATGCCGAGGTTAAAATAAACCACTATACATCGTTCAGAACTGGTAGAGCAAATAGAAGAAAGAAAGGAGGAATTATCACCTATCTGAAAGACACAATCTCCCCGTACACCAAAGTGATACTTTCATTCTCAAACTCAGTTTCTGAGGTACAAATGCTCAACATTGAACACATAAATCTGATGTTTATTGTCATCTATCGCCCTCCTGACTGTACCCAGAACAATTTTATTCCAATCCTGACACTGATTAAAGACAAAATAAATGAGATGTCAGCTCCCTTACCAAATATCATCCTAACGGGTGATTTCAACTTACCAATAATTGACTGGGAAACTGAAGTGGTTCAAGGAGGATCTACAGATGCACAATTACAAGCAGCTGCCCTCCTTGACCTAGCAGAGAACTATTGCATGAACCAATATATCCGAGTCCCTACACGTGGCAAAAATATCCTAGACCTATTCTTCACTAATAACGAAGAGCTTGTCCACGAGTACACTGTAGACCCAACTACTATATCAGACCACCATATAATTGTAATGACTACCAACATAAAATCTTTAGAACACAAAAAAGAAATGATACCACCCCAAAGAAACCTAAGTTTAAATGAACTAAATTTTTTCAGTACTAATACATGCTGGGAGAATATTGATAGAGAATTGGGTGAATTATGTTGGGAGAAATTGTTGACAGATACAGACCCCAATAACCAATATGACTTACTGCTGAAACATTGCTTAGCAATTTGTGAAAAATACACCCCTTTTAAAAAACAACCCTCAACCACTAAGAAAATTCCCCGTGATCGAAGGATAATAATGAGAAAACGAAGAAGACTACGAGTAAAAATTGCCCATTCTACCAACGACCACAACCGTACTTTGATGCAGCGGAAAATCTTGACGCTAGAAGAGCAGTTGAAAACCTCTATTGAAAAAGAAATGAAGCTGAGAGAAGAACAGGCAGTATCTGCAATCAAGTCAAACCCTAAATACTTCTTCAAATATGCAAGTAACCGATCAACAATTAGGGCCGCTGTTGGCCTTTAACAAGTGAGCACGGTAAAATGATTGAAGACCCAACAGAAGTTTGTGAAGCTCTTTGTAAACAGTACAAGAGTTTTTTTAGTACTCCTTTTAAAGATAAGATCATCACAGAACCCAACAACTTTTTCTCCAACAAGATCAAGGACCCATCAATAGAAGATATAGTTTTTACTGAGAATGATATAATAGAAGCAGTTAAAGAAATTTCCACCAATGCTGCAGCTGGCCCTGATGGTTTTCCGGCCATACTACTGAAGAAATGTGCAGAAAAGTTGTGTGTACCTCTCAAAATCCTATACAGATCTTCACTGGATTCCAGGATTGTTCCTGGATTACTGAAGAGATCTAAGGTAACTCCCGTATTCAAAGGCGGGTCAAGAGGCAAAGCAGAAAACTACCGACCTATTGCCTTCACATCCCATATCATTAAAACTTTTGAGAAAATTATTGTCAAGAATATTACAAACTACCTTGAACAAAACAATAAAATGAATGATAGCCAACACGGATTTCGACAAGGTAGATCATGCTTGTCCCAGCTCCTTGCCCATCATGAAAAAATTGTT
>CM064574.1:27855245-27972745 GCA_032716605.1 Paralithodes platypus
TGAGTGCCATTCATCGAATAGTTTGCTTTCTCATTTAGGTATCCGATATGTAGTACTTTACATTTATCCGCATTGAAACTCATTTGCCAAATTTGGGCCCAACATGACAATTTATCTAGATTGTGTTGCATATCGTCAACTTGTTCTTTTGAGAGTACGCTATTTGCAATTTTTGTATCGTCAGCAAATTTTGAGATTGTACAGGTGAGACCCTCATCTATGTCGTTGATGTAAATTAGAAAGAGAATTGGTCCTAGTACCGATCCCTGGGGTACCCCGCTACTTACATTGGTCCATTTTGATGCCTTACCGTTTATGACTACTCTTTGCTTTCTGTCGCTGAGCCAATTTTCTATCCATTTCAACACACCGTCTTGTATTCCATGCGCTTTTAGTTTTAGCAGTAAACGTTTGTGGGGAACTTTGTCAAAGGCCTTTTGAAAATCAAGGTATATAATATCTACAGCTTTACTCTCATCGTAGAGGTTGAGGATATCGTGGAAGAAGTCTAAGAGGTTTGTTAAACAGGAACGTTTTTTACGAAAGCCGTGTTGAGTATCTTTAAGTATGTTATTTTCCTCTAAGTGATTTACGAGTCTGTCTCGTATGACCGTTTCTAGCATTTTACATACAACTGAGGTTAAGCTAATTGGACGATAGTTACTGGGTAGGGATTTGCTGCCTTTTTTGAATATCGGTGTTACGTTGGCTAGCTTCCACTGATCGGGCATAGTTCCAGACTGCAAGGATTTATTGAATAGTAATGTCAGTGGTTTAGAGAGCTCATCCTTAGCTTCCTTTAGAACTCTAGGCGAGATTGTATCAGGTCCAGGCGTTTTATTTACCTTGAGTTTATCTAAACAATTCAATACTTCTCTCTCTGTAACGGTGATATTGCTTAGAACATCTGAATTATCAATCTGAATCGGCGATGGTGTAGGGATATCACTGAGGTCTTCTGTTGTAAAAACTGATGCAAAGAAGGTATTGAGGGCATTACTCATTTGTTCTTCGTTCTTGGTGTATTCTCCATTTTCATCGACTAACGGTCCAACAGTTGAAGTAACAACTTTTTTCTTTCTGATATAACTATAGAATTCTTTCGGGTTTGTTTTACTTTGATTCGCAATATGTAACTCTAAGGTCTTTTTACTTTGCTTAATTAACTTTTTGGCTTTGCGTCGTAGCTCTACAAATTTCAGCCGTTCTTCGTCATTTTGTGAGGATTTAATCTATCATTAGCACATTTTTTAGCAAGCAGGCAGTTTGAAATATCTTTATTCCACCATTTGGGCTTATTATTATGGCCTGGACGCCGAGTTTTTGATGGTATGCAGTCTTGCACTGCTTTTAGGTAAGTGGCTTCGAATAACTTCCAAGATGTATTTATGTCGTTATTGTGAATTAAAAAGCTCCAGTCAGTTTCTTTAAACATAGCTCTAAGTTTATGGAAGTTTGCTTTCTTGAAATTAGGGACTTTTTCGATGCTACTATTTGGTTCGTTACTAGTAAACTTTAAAGTGAAAGTTATCGTACGATGGTCGCTGTACGGATGGTCGCTGTAAGGAAGGAAGGAAGGTAGGTAGGTAGGTAGGTAGGCAGGTAGGTAGGTAGGTAGGAAGGAAGGAAGGAAGGTAAGGAGGTAGGTAGGTAGGTAGGTAGGTAGGTAGGTAGGTAGGTAGGTAGGAAGGAAGGAAGGATGGGAAGACTGAAGGAAGGGAGGAAGGATGGGATGACTGAAGGAAGGAAGGAAGGATGGAAGGAAGGGAGGAAAGTAGGTAGGATGGAAGGAAGGAAGGAAGGAATGAAGGGAGGAAGGGAAGAAGGATGGGATGACTGAAGGAAGGAAGGAAGGAAGGGAGGAAGAAAACGAGGAAGGAAGGAAGGAAAGAACACCAATGAAAGTATAGGAAGAAAACAGGAAGTTAGATTTCACCGTATAGAAAACCCATAAAACATTACCGTACCTGATTATAAAGAAATAAAACCCATAAAACATTACTGTACCTGATTATAAAGAAATAAAACCCATAAAACATTACCGTACCTGATTATAAAGAAATAAAACCCATAAAACATTACCGTACCTGATTATAAAGAAATAAAACCCATACAACATTACCGTACCTGATTATAAAGAAATAAAACCCATAAAACATTACCGTACCTGATTATAAAGAAATAAAACCCATACAACATTACCGTACCTGATTATAAAGAAATAAAACTCATAAAACATTACCGTACCTGATTATAAAGAAATAAAACCCATACAACATTACCGTACCTGATTATAAATAAATAAAACCCATAAAACATTACCGTACCTGATTATAAAGAAATAAAACCCATAAAACATTACCTTATCTGATTATAAAGAAATAAAACCCATAACACATTACCGTACCTGATTATAAAGAAATAAAACCCATACAACATTACCGTACCTGATTATAAAGAAATAAAACCCATAAAACATTACCGTACCTGATTATAAAGAAATAAAACCCATAAAACATTACCGTACCTGATTATAAAGAAATAAAACCCATAAAACATTACCGTACCTGATTATAAAGAAATAAAACCCATACAACATTACCGTACCTGATTATAAAGAAATAAAACCCATAAAACATTACCGTACTTGATTATAAAGAAATAAAACCCATAAAACATTACCGTACCTGATTATAAAGAAATAGAAAACGAAAGTAAATCTAAAGAAATACATAAGCAAAAGGCAAACATTGGTTGAGTAAAGAATACATATATAAACTATGAATGAAGTGGGACCACATAACTATAGTGAGGATTGGTTGAGTAAACAATACATATAGAAACTATGAATGAAGTGGGACCACATAACTATAGTGAGGATTGGTTGAGTAAAGAATACATATAGAAACTATGAATGAAGTGGGACCACATAACTATAGTGAGGATTGGTTGAGTAAAGAATACATATAGAAACTATGAATGGAGTGGGACCACATAACTATAGTGAGGATTTAAGGGGGCAGTGGTTATTTTTTGGGTGTATAGATTTTATATATTCATTTATTGTTTTAGTTTCCTCGCTAGGCCTTCATCAAGTTTCAAATTTAAATAAACACTCACTAGACCCCCCCCCCCCTTCAAAATAAATTGTTAAATGGCACGAAAGGTCTTGATATTGATATATAAATGGGACTAATGGTTTTAAAATCGACAAACTAATGGGGCGAACGTCTTAAGATCTGAAAACTATTGGGGCTAAACATGAGGAAAACGGGGACCAGAAAAACGACCCATGTCTCCTTCACCCTTTCAGTGCCGTTTCCGTCCTTTTAACTTTATTCTGGCTATTTTAGATGCCTTTCCAGATAATTATCTTGGTAGATTTTTCGGTAGAAAAATTTCCCGGCCAAAGGCCAGTCACTCTTTATAAATCAACACCCTAATGACATGAAAGGTCTTGATATTGATATAGAAATGGAATGAGAGGTTTTAGAATCAACAAACTAAGGGGGTGAACGTCTTAACATATGAAAACTAATGGGGCTACACATGAGGAATAAGGGGGACCAGAACAAACAACTATCTCTCCTTAATATAGATAACTATTTGGAGGTTCCCGGACATCTCAACCAGTAGACCATTTCAACCAGTAGCTCTCAACCAGTGCCAAATCAACCAAGACCAACTAAACCAGTGCCAAAATATAGTACTAACCTAACCTAACCTAAGCTAACCGTATTGGTTGATTTGGTACTGGTTGAAATGGTCTAGTGGTTGAGTTTTCCGGTCACCCTACTTGGAATATACAGTATTAAGGAACATATTGACTTCGTGATCATTCATGCATAATTATTATTGCCAAACAAATACTTAGACCTTCTGAATGACGAAAACAATGTGTGGCATGAATTTGTTTTAATAAGTGTATAGGACCTGGATATATTATTATACATCTTAATACATAGATGAATGGTGTAGGAAAAAGGGTGAGGAGGAGGGAACTTTACATCATGTTAATTATCATCCTTTTACTTTAACAATAGTCCAAGAGTCGCGAATACTGCATACGGTATACATGTATTTGTTGATTTCATTAATTGAGTTTAGAAGGTGGATGGGACTCGTTAGCCTTGGTCGGCAACTCATCTAGGGGAGACAACCTTATACAAATCCGGGTGGATGGGACTCGTCAGCCTTGGTTGGCAACCTGTCTAGGGGAGTAAACCTGATACAAATCCGTACTGCTTACCTAAGGGTAAGGCAGGTTAGTGGATGGATTAGCCGAACACCACTGTAGAAAAATAGTGCTGACAAGATACACAGAGGGCCTCGGAGTCGGACGGATCCTAAATTGAGTGGTCAATCCTGTAAGTCCTTTACTAAACTGGCTCGGGTTGTCCCTCTCACAGGGAATAAGAACATAAGAACATAAGAAAATGGGAGTCTGCAGAAAGCCGATTGGCCTAAGCAAGGCAGATCCCAAGGCAAGGTCCGCTTGGGGGCATTCTGTGTATGGCCACCCTCGTAAGGGGAGTAAGGCGTCCGGCAATAGATAGATAGATAGATAGAAGTAAAGTTGGTTGGTGAACTAATATGAATGTATCATGAATTTAACATATAATACACACTGCCACTTCCGGTGCACGTTGTCCATCACGCTCTCATAACACATAACAGGTGTTCACATACATTACTATAATATATGTAGTTATACTGGGTAGCTAATATTTAACATATAATACACACTGACACTTCCGGTGCACGTTGTCCATCACGCTCTCATAACACATAACAGGTGTTCACATATAATACACACTGACACTTCCGGTGCACGTTGTCCATCACGCTCTCATAACACATAACAGGTGTTCACATACATTACTATAATATATGTAGTTATACTGGGTAGCTAATATGGGCAGGTAGTTTAATGTGTTATTTATAATTATAAGTGACGGCTATTTTGCTTCATATCAATGCTTTCTCATCAAAATGTACTGTATATTTCCTTTGCTAATAGTATATAGCTTACCTGCATTCCTCTCTCTCTCTCTCTCTCTCTCTCTCTCTCTCTCTCTCTCTCTCTCTCTCTCTCTCTCTCTCGTGCAAAGTAGGTATTAATATCGACACATTTCATTATGGCAAGACTTAGGTCACTTTGCCTAAGTGCTTGTTACTCTCCCTTTCTCCCTCTAATACAAAGTGGGTATTAATATTGACAACATTACTATCGGCAAGACTTTGGTCACTCTGCCTAAGTGCTTGTTACTCTCCCTTTCTCCCTCTAATACAAAGGGGGTATCAATATTGACAACATTACTATCGGCAAGACTTTGGTCACTCTGCCTAAGTGCTTGTTACTCTCCCTTTCTCCCTCTAATACAAAGTGGGTATTAATATTGACAACATTACTATCGGCAAGACTTTGGTCACTCTGCCTAAGTGTTTGTTACTGTCCCTTTCTCCCTCTAATACAAAGTGGGTATTAATATTGACAACATTACTATCGGCAAGACTTTGGTCACTCTGCCTAAGTGCTTGTTACTCTCCCTTTCTCCCTCTAATACAAAGTGGGTATTAATATTGACAACATTACTATCGGCAAGACTTTGGTCACTCTGCCTAAGTGCTTGTTACTCTCCCTTTCTCCCTCTAATACAAAGTGGGTATTAATATTGACAACATTACTATCGGCAAGACTTTGGTCACTCTGCCTAAGTGTTTGTTACTCTCCCTTTCTCCCTCTAATACAAAGTGGGTATTAATATTGACAACATTACTATCGGCTAGACTTTGGTCACTCTGCCTAAGTGCTTGTTACTGTCCCTTTCTCCCTCTAATACAAAGTGGGTATTAATATTGACAACATTACTATCGGCTAGACTTTGGTCACTCTGCCTAAGTGCTTGTTACTGTCCCTTTCTCCCTCTAATACAAAGTGGGTATTAATATTGACAACATTACTATTGGCTAGACTTTGGTCACTCTGCCTAAGTGCTTGTTACTGTCCCTTTCTCCCTCTAATACAAAGTGGGTATTAATATTGACAACATTACTATCGGCAAGACTTTGGTCACTCTGCCTAAGTGTTTGTTACTCTCCCTTTCTCCCTCTAATACAAAGTGGGCATTAATATTGACAACATTACTATCGGCAAGACTTTGGTCACTCTGCCTAAGTGTTTGTTACTCTCCCTTTCTCCCTCTAATACAAAGTGGGTATTAATATTGACAACATTACTATCGGTAAGACTTTGGTCACTCTGCCTAAGTGTTTGTTGCTGTCCCTTTCTCCCTCTAATACAAAGTGGGTATTAATATTGACAACATTACTATCGGCTAGACTTTGGTCACTCTGCCTAAGTGTTTGTTACTGTCCCTTTCTCCCTCTAATACAAAGTGGGTATTAATATTGACAACATTACTATCGGCTAGACTTTGGTCACTCTGCCTAAGTGTTTGTTACTCTCCCTTTCTCCCTCTAATACAAAGTGGGTATTAATATTGACAACATTACTATCGGCTAGACTTTGGTCACTCTGCCTAAGTGTTTGTTACTCTCCCTTTCTCCCTTTAATACAAAGTGGGTATTAATATTGACAACATTACTATCGGCTAGACTTTGGTCACTCTGCCTAAGTGCTTTTTACTGTCCCTTTCTCCCTCTAATACAAAGTGGGTATTAATATTGACAACATTACTATCGGTAAGACTTTGGTCACTCTGCCTAAGTGTTTTTTACTGTCCCTTTCTCCCTCTAATACAAAGTGGGTATTAATATTGACAACATTACTATCGGCTAGACTTTGGTCACTCTGCCTAAGTGTTTGTTACTGTCCCTTTCTCCCTCTAATACAAAGTGGGTATTAATATTGACAACATTTTATATCGGCAAGACTTTGGTCACTCTGCCTAAGTGTTTGTTACTGTCCCTTTCTCCCTCTAATACAAAGTGGGTATTAATATTGACAACATTACTATCGGCTAGACTTTGGTCACTCTCTGCCTAAGTGTTTGTTACTGTCCCTTTCTCCCTCTAATACAAAGTGGGTATTAATATTGACAACATTACTATCGGCTAGACTTTGGTCACTCTGCCTAAGTGTTTGTTACTGTCCCTTTCTCCCTCTAATACAAAGTGGGTATTAATATTGACAACATTACTATCGGCAAGACTTTGGTCACTCTGCCTAAGTGTTTGTTACTGTCCCTTTCTCCCTCTAATACAAAGTGGGTATTAATATTGACAACATTACTATCGGCTAGACTTTGGTCACTCTGCCTAAGTGTTTGTTACTGTCCCTTTCTCCCTCTAATACAAAGTGGGTATTAATATTGACAACATTACTATCGGCAAGACTTTGGTCACTCTGCCTAAGTGTTTGTTACTTATACATTATTTGTTAACGTTAATATTCAGATTAGGAAGGGTATAATTATGTAAGTCAGAGGGTAAACTAAGAAAGTCTTTACCCTTATAATCCCCACAGTTCCTTCATAAATTGTATATAATCGTCTAATGATAGCCAATATAAACTGTCAAAATGCGTCATAATCTTTAACCCTTCTTTAGCGGCCTATGCGGTTTATTTATATGTACCGCCCAGCGGGGTGTTTTTAGCCAAAATAGGGCTGTTTACGTGATCATTTTCATGCCTAAATAAGACCCAGAACGTAAAACAAGTATCTATCCCTGAAAGGGCATAAACAGAGCTTTCGAATGACACCATAACGATCCTTGTATGATGGATAGTTTTCTTGCAATAACCGTGCAACGCGAGTGGAAAAAGCATGTAATTCGGTACTTTCCCCATATAATTCAGTATGTAGCGAGTGAGAGAGGGAGGAGGGAGCTGAGATTCGTGTCAGTAGGTTCGCCGCAGTGGTCTGGAGCAGTCATACGCTCGCTAGTCTCCTGCCACCACTTGTCTCTCTCTCTCAGCAACATTACGTGCTGAAATTGCCACTCGACCTATGTCGAGCGCCGCCACATACTCCAGCTTTATTAAAAACGACTTATGTGTTGAGCCGCTTTTTAAGGGTTAAAGAGTCAAAGACAAGTGGACGGGCAATATACTAAAACAATGTAATAAAGTGATGTGCCGGGATCCGAAAAGCAAGCACCAAAAAACGACCAGAACGTGCTCCCGTATCAAGACCTCCATCAAATGAACCAGTGTGGCATCGCCAAAATATCCAGCCGACCTAGGACCACCGAAAGGCCTTTCATCGCAGATACCGATACCGCTCCAATTAAGACAGGTCATAAAGCATGCGACAATCCCCTCCCCGTGAAAGATAACACGGGAGACCCCCTCTCCAGAAAAAGGGTCACATGGATACCAACCCCCGCACCAGGTATACCAACCTCCACACCAAGTGTACCAACCGGCGCACCCATAAAACACTACACCCAACAGGATCTACCCCCGGTAAGACCTACAGCCAGACCTACAACACGCAGAGGATATTTGTATTCAAATTCACCACCAACAACCGCAATATTCCTCAATAGGCTACCGTACTACTAAAATGAACATAATAATAACTAGGAAAGGGTAAAACAGTTAGAAGTCAAAGACCACACAAACTATAAAGTTATCACCATCCAATAGAGAAAATGGCTAATTCACCCACCATCAGAAATCCTTTTATTATTAATCTAATAGACCATCTTCAGGGGTAAAGTGTTAAACAATAATTGTAAGATGTATAAGCCATTCCGGGAAAATAGCTCTGGCATATTTAGTACTAACAACAAGTGAATGATAAATCGAAAACCTTTTTTTACCAGACCCTGCTGCCCTGAAACGCCGGGCCCTTAACCCTATCTGAAAAATTCATAGGACCTCAACCAAATCAGAGAGAGGTAGGCAAAACTTGCTTGGTTATAGGGTCGAGTGCTTCTCCTCAGAGGGATACTATTCAGCCCGTAGCTAATTAAGTTCGGTGCAAGAATCCGTAGGGGTTAGCCATTATCCCCTTAAAACTTGCCATTGTGGTAATTAGACCGTCGAACATTTCCTGAAGTACGTTCGGCCTATAATTAAATTAGATAGGGATCAGACACCTGCCAAGTAGACTGTGTAACCTTGGAGGCTCTGAATCGAACAGTTTAATTAATTAGCGATCAGACATCTGTCAAGTAGACTGTGTATCCTTGGAGGCTCTGAATCGAACAGTGCAATTAATAAGTTAGCGATCAGACACCTGCCAAGTAGACTGTGTAATGGTGTATCCTTGGAGGCTCTGGATCAAATACTGCAAATAATGAATTAGCGATCAGACACCTGCCAAGTTGATTGTGTATCCTTGGAGGCTCTGAATCGAATAGTGCAGATACATATTGTATTGTGATCCCGAAGAAAGGACGTAGGAGAGAGAGCGTCGTTTACCTAAGCTGTGGGCGACCTTGACCTTGTCCCTGGGTCAAACCGGAAAGGAGAACTGATCTCCCCACCTAGTGTATACCAAACTCTCCACGGCTCCTTCCCTCTCTACTCAAAATCCTTTAAGTGACTATTTGTTTGGTAAAATATTTTGGAGATTGCAATAAGGGTCGATAAGATATATTAAGATTCACTTTATCCTAAACTCTGAAGATTTTCCATTCTTCACTTTATCTAGACATTCTTAGCTCGACTTAGAGAGACCATTAATTACACTTCTATCTACAGGATCCATATATATATAATTCTTCGAATACGGGCTCCTGTATTCTTATGAGTGGTAATTTAGTTATTTGTTCGGGAATCTATACATGCATCTTACACGTAAAACTTAGTGAACTCTTACGTAGATCTTATCTCTATGCTAAATTATCGGCAGGATATGTAAGAAATAGATGAGTGTTCCTCCCTCAGTCTCTATTTTTGACTATTATAAATCATCACGCTACATTTGCGTATTATCTTAATTTGAGTTAATTATAATTCTGCCTTTAACGTTGAAACAAATCATCAACCCGGCGAGGATATTGTCAGTCACTTCCATACGACTATTATATTTATAAGAACATAAGAACATAAGACAATGGGAGTCTGCAGAAAGCCGATTGGCCTAAGCAAGGCAGATCCCTGTCCCACACAACCCCAATTACAAAGCCCAATTATAGGCTGAACACTCTAATACCCTGAGGATCATCTTACCAAAACGGTTAGAGATTAACGCAGGATTACGGGGTCTGCAGAGCGCTGATTGGCCCAACCCTGCTGATCCCCCTTCACACCCAACCCTTCTCGTCCATATGCTTATCCAATTTTATCTTAAAGCTCCCTATCGTTTTTAATCCCACTATAGCACTTGGTAGTCCATTCCACCCATCTACAACTCTGTTACCAAACCAATATTTGCTTATATCTTTTCTGAAACGAAATGTATCTAATTTGAAACCATTGGTACCAGTTCTTTCGCTATCACTGAGCTTTAGTACATTTGTCATGTCCCCTTTGTTAATCCCACTTGAACACCTCTATCATATCCCCTCTAACTCTGCGTCTCTCTAACGAATGTAAGCCTAATTTCTTCAACCTTTCTTTATACGGAAGATTTCTAATATTATTGATCATTTTTGTCATTCTACGTTGTACTCTCTCCAATGAATCTATGTCCTTTCTGTAATAAGGACACCAAAATTGAACAGCATAATCCATATGGGGTCTCACTAATGACAAGTAAAGTTTTAAGATAACATCAGCAGTTCTGTTACTCACACTCCTAGAGATGAACCCGAGAATCCTGTTTGCCTTGTTTCGAACGCTTATACACTGGTGTCTAGGCTTCAAATCATTGCTAACAAACACACCTAGATCTTTCTCACAATTCGAGTTTTCTAATTCCATATTAACTAGTTTATATTTAACATTGTATGCATCTTCCCTATCTTTAATACCTTGCATTTGTCAATGTTAAACTTCATCTGCCAATTTACTGACCATTCGTGTAAGGTATCTAGATCCCTTTGGAGGCACTCTATATCTCTATCTGAATCAATTGTTCTCCCCATTTTGGTATCGTCTGCAAATTTACTTATCCTACTAGTTATACCTAAATCAAGGTCATTTATGTATATAACAAACAACAGAGGACATAATACAGATCCCTGGGGGACACCACTTTTGACTGCTCCCCATTCTGACTTCGTACCATTTATGCTGACTCTCTGTTTCCTACCAATTAGCCATGACCTAATCTATATCCCAACAACGCCCCACCTATTCCATGTGCCTCAACCTTTCTCTTCAATCTCATGGGGGACTCTGTCGAAAGCTTTACTGAAATATAAATATATTATATCATATGACTTGTCATTATCTACTGCTTCATATACCTCTGAGAAAAAACTAAGCAAATTAGTAAGGCAAGAACTTATGAACCTAGATTCATTCTTGTGACTCCTAGAGTATTTGAGTTAATTCTCTTATGTTATTGCCTTAACGTAGAAGGTAATTTTAAATCAAATAGCACGTTAACTTAAAATGTTTCAGTACTGACTATATGACAATATGACAAGGCAGTAACTAGTATTTACCTTAGAGCTTGTAGCTACCTCACCTGCGCCAAACCCCTTTCATCGTGCTTTTTATTGTTTGAGGCTAGACCTCTCTGTGTACTCTATTCTATATTTACTATAGGATATACTATCAGTTCTTATTGGTACTACTTTATATGTTAGCTTTATTCTCCGTAGGACATTGAGTATCCTAGGATTATTTAGTATTACTTATTCTTGTATGCTCTAAATTATTGTTTTTGTCATGTGTCCTTACCTTAGAAGGTCCCACATTCTTAAGTTGATCCTAAATAGTACCCTAGCCATTAAGGAATAAAACGTGTGAAACTGAACTGCGTATTCTGTGTCATTGATTATTCTTGTGTATGATTTATAAAGTTTGAAGCTCGGGACGCTCCAGTGAGAGTGTTAAGATTCCTTATGCTTTGCTAAAGGTGGACAAAGCGGAATCACTATAAAGCGCATAAAATTATAACGTCGCATAACAAAAAGGAATTCGAGAGAAAAGCTAGCGTAGAAAATGGTTTGAAAATATAATACTTTTAAAATCGTTCCACACACGTTGGAATAAAAGCTTAAACGTTCATTTTTGAAATACAGGGAGTGTTGGGTAAATCGGACAAAGAGAGAGAGAGTGAGAGTTGTGGTTGTGAGAGAGAGTGAGAGATAGTGTGTGGAAGAGAGAGAGAGAGAGGTGAGAGAGAATGAGATAAAGTGAAAGAGAGAATGTGTGTGTGTGTGTTTGTGTGTGTGTGTGTGTGTGAGAGAGAGGTAGAGAGTGTGGAAGAGTGAGAGAGACAGTGAGAATGTGTGGGTGTGAGAGTGAGACTGTGTGTGTGTGAGTGAGAATGAGTATGTGTGTGTTGTGGTTGATTGGTGTGTTGTTTACTTTTGTGTCTTCAGGAAGCTATTAGCCCGCCATTGTTAACCCTTTGAGGATCATGACACATTTACCAGTATATTCTGGCTATTATTAGACGATTTTCTACAGCTTAATTACAAGGGGGGTAAAGTCGATCTCAATTAATCTGTTGACTCACGCAGATCCCTCATTTACTTGATAAAATCGTCTAGTAATAGCCAGAATAAACTGTCATAATGCGTCATCATCCTCAAGGGGGTTGCACATGATGTTTGGATGAGCTACTGCAGGTCCTTCATAAGCTTAACAAAATAGTGTAATCAAAGCCAGATGCAAATATCAAATCTGGTAAAGGAAACCAAGAATGACAACAAAACAACTAAATAAGGAAAAAACGCGCGAACAAAAAACCCAGGAAATGTGCTTGCCTTTAAAAATGGGCGCGAAACTAAAGCGGGAAAAGTTGATATAGGCGGCAATAAAACGCGGGAAGTGGCCGTGGCGGGAAAAATGACAAAAACGGAGAGAGTAAGAAGAGGGGAATATAGATAAGAAACATTGAGAGCAAGATAAGGAGGAGGAGGAAAAGCAAAAGGAGAAGAAGAAGAGGAGGAGGAGAAGCAGCAGAAGAAGAAGAAGAAGAAGCAGAAGAAGACGAGGAGGAGGAAGAGAAGAAGAAGAGGAGGAGGGGGATACTTAAAAAAAGGACGATTACAAAAGATATAGAATGAAAGGGGGAATAAGATAAGAAACATTAAGAGCAAGATAAGGAGGAGGAGGAGGAAGAGGAAAAGGAGAAGAAGAAGATGAGGAAGAGGTGGAGGAGGAAGAGGATAATAGAATAAAGGACGATACCAAAGGAGTGAGAAGGAAGAGGGTAATGCAGATAACAAGAGACATTAACACCAAGATAAGGAGGAGGAGGAGGAGGGGGAAGAATAGGAAGAGGAGAAGGAGGAAGCGAGAGAGGATAGAAGAAAGGCTGACACCAATTAATAGGGGATAGTTCACTTTCTGGTCGATTTTATTTTCAATTATTCATTATTTTGTAGTTTCTTCCCTAGACCTCCATCAAAATTAATACAAACAAAACACACATCCATTAGATCCCCCTTGTAGACTAACTTGTACATTTTTTCCCGACTTCCAAAATTACAGGCTCACTATCGTTTGCCAGGAAAAAAATCGACACATAAATAGCCGAAAGGTCTAAATATTGACAATTGAATGGGGCGAAAGGTCTTAAAATGGGGCAGACATCTTAAAATATGAAAACTAATGGGGCTAAACATGAGGGAGAAGGGGGTCTAGAAAAACAACCAATCTCCCCTTAACACATACACACAATGTTTGAAATATATACAGTATATTTCTGATCATTCGTTTTTTTTTTTTTTTTTTCTATGTGATTGAGGGAGGCAAAAGGCAGAACTGCCTATAGCGAGTGCCTCCCCCATAGTTGAAAGAGTGACAGGGCCAAAATCAAGGGACGTTCGAGCCAAAATGCCTGGACACACGGAGTTTGAAGCAATTTAAGTCATAGGAAGAGGGAAAGACTGATTCTGGGAGAGAGTTCCAGAGCTCAGCTGTTGAGTAGAAGAAAGACTGAGAGTAACGTTTTACTCTCGAGTTGGAGAGTTGCACAGAGTAGGGGTGGGATTGAGTTGCAAGTCGGGTACTACGTGCCCTATGTAAAGGAGGTGGTATACACTGGGAAAGCTCTGAGGAACACTGATTTTTATAGTAGTGATAGAATAGCGAGAGAGATGCAACATTGCGGCGGAGAGAGAGAGATTGCAGAGAGTTGGTGAGTGGACGGGAGTTAATGATACGAAAGGCCTTCCTTTTAACTTTGTCTAGGAGAGCGGTGTGAGAGGAACCTCCCCACACATGTGAACAATACTCAATACAAGGACGAACTATGCGCCTGTACAGATCAAGAAGCTGTGGAGGGGAAAAGAACCCCCTAAGGCGGTTGAGCACACCCAGCTTCTGGGAGGCTGCCTTAGCAAGACTGGTAATATAGTCCTTCCAACTGAGAGCAGAAGAAAAAGAGACACCAAGAATATTGAGAGAAGGTGAAGGATTTATATTTGTATTGTTGAAGAATAAGGGATAGTCCGCTGGGAGTTCCTTACGGGTAAATAGATGGAGAAATTGGGTTTTGGAAGCATAATTGCCCCAAATGGAGATAATATTTAGATCAGAATTTAAGAGTTCTATGGCTACATTACGTTTGTCGTTGAGGGATTGCTGGCTGGGGCGTTCTGTAAAACTAATGGAGTAGTGTAAGGTTGAGTCGTCTGCTGCGTATGAATGGATGGGAATTGAGGTACAGTTGAGGAGATCATTTATAAAAATTAGAAAGAGAATAGGAGATAGGACAGAGCCCTGAGGAACACCGGAGTTTATAGGGTGAGGAAGTGAACAAGGGCCGTCCACAACCGCGGCTATGGAACGGCCGGAAAGGAAATTAGAGACAAAGGCACAGATGGAGGGATAGAAACCGAAGGAGGGTAGTTTAGAAATTAAAGATTTGTGCCAGACTCTATGGAAGGCCTTCGATATGTCTAGTGCAATTGAAAAAGTCTCACCGAAGTCCCGAAAGGAGGATGACCAAGAGTTAGTAAGATAATTATGAAAGAAGATCACCAGTAGAGCGACCCTTAAGGAAGCCTGAGAGCAGATTATGAGAAGAGAAATGCTTAAGAAATTTGGAAGCAAGAATAGTTTCATAAACTTTAGAAAGACATGAGATGAGAGCAATTGGACGATAATTGGAGGGTTGAGAGTGGTCACCCTTCTTTGGGACAGATTGAATGTGAGCAAACTTCCAGCATGAAGGGAAGACGTTAGAGGATAGACAGAGACGAAAGAGTTTGCCTAGGCAGGGAGTCAGCACGAAAGCACAGTTCTTGAGAACAACAGGAGAAACACCGTCCGGACTGTACTCCTTATTAGTATTAAGCCCAGAGAGGGTAGAAAGTACATCTTTAGAAGAGATTAGGATATTAGGCATAAGTACAAAGGAGTACAAAGGAAATCAAGCAACAACATACCTAGTGACCCTTCTAGGCTGCTTGTCCTCCATAACACTGAGGATCAAGTGTCCAAACAGTGGTTTAGAGTGGGTAAGGGAACATTGGAAAGGGAACTACTGCCCTGGAACTAATGTCCGTGGCAGGATTAGGAAGTTAGTAGGGGACAGAGGGGTTAGTAACTGAGGGGGGGATAAAATAAAGTTATTCATTTACAAACGCGGTCAGTCGCGGGTTTGATGCGAGATATTTGTCTATGCGGAGTTTAAATGAATCAACGGTGCTGCAGTCTATAACGTCTCGGGGAAGCCCATTCCACAAGTTGACAACTCGATTGAAGAATAAATTCTTAGATTCGTGTGAGTTAAAAGATTTACCAATAATTTTGCAACCGTTTCCCCGCGTGTAATTAGATTGGTCGATAGTGAAGTACTTACTACAGTTCATATTGTCGATGCCTTTGATGATTTTGAACACTTGAATTAAGTCACCTCTTAATCTGCGCTGGGTTAAAGGAAATAGATTTAATTCTCTAAGACGCTCTTCGTATGGTTTGTTCTTTAGGCTAGGTATCATTTTGGTAACTCTACGTTGAACTCGTTCTAGCTTGTTTATATCTTTTTGGTAATAAGGGCACCAGGATTGAACGCAGTTTTCCAGAAGAGGGCGGACTAAGGAATTGTAAAAGGTTAGGATAACTTCTTTGGATTTATGCTCAAGTGACCTGCCTATAAAGCCAATTATTGTGTTTGCCTTCTTAACAACTTCTGAACATTGTTGACTCGGTTTTAGGTTACTCGATATTGTTACTCCCAGATCGGTTTCTCTGTTTACATTCTTAAGCTGAGTGCCATTCATCGAATAGTTTGCTTTCTCATTTAGGTATCCGATATGTAGTACTTTACATTTATCCGCATTGAAACTCATTTGCCAAAATTGGGCCCAACATGACAATTTATCTAGATTGTGTTGCATATCGTCAACTTGTTCTTTTGAGAGTACGCTATTTGCAATTTTTGTATCGTCAGCAAATTTTGAGATTGTACAGGTGAGACCCTCATCTATGTCGTTGATGTAAATTAGAAAGATAATTGGTCCTAGTACCGATCACTGGGGTACCCCGCTACTTACATTGGTCCATTTAGAAGCCTTACCGTTTATGACTACTCTTTGCTTTCTGTCGCTGAGCCAATTTCCTATCCATTTCACCACACCGTCTTGTATTCCATGCGCTTTTAGTTTTAGCAGTAAATGTTTGTGGGGAACTTTGTCAAAGGCCTTTTGAAAATCAAGGTATATAATATCTACAGCTTTACTCTCATCGTAGAGGTTGAGGATATCGTGGAAGAAGTCTAAGAGGTTTGTTAAACAGGAAGAGAGAGGAGGGTGGAGAGGGAGGAATAGCACCGGAATCATCCAAGGTGGAGTTTCTAGCAAAAGTTTGAGCGAAGAGTTTAGCTTTGTCAGAGGAAGAAGTGATGGTTGTGCCATTAGAATGGGAAAGGGGAGGGAAAGACGAGGAAGAGACATTGTTGGAGAGGTTTTTGGCTAGATGCCAGAAAGCTTGGGAAGAGCTAGAGTTTGATAGTTCAGTGCATTTATTATTGATGAAAGAGTGTTTGGCAAGTCGAAGAACAGATTTGGCTTGATTCCGGGCAGAAACATAGGAAGAATGAGAGTCTTGAGTTTTAAGGCGTCGGTACCGTTTGAATGATTCCTCCTTATTGCGGACAGCAGTAGGACAGGCGTGAGTAAACCAAGTTTTTTAGCATTAGTCTGAGAGAAAGAGAATGAAATGTATGCTTCCATGCCCGATAGGATTACCTCGGTAATGCGTTCAGCACTCTCCGAGGGTCCCCGGCCACGGAAGCAGAAATCATTCCATGGGAAATCAAAGAAGTACTGCCGGAGAGCCTCCCAGTCAGCAGCGCCAAAGTGCCACAAGCGCCGCCGGCTAGGAGGATCGGGTGGCCGTAATGGAGAGATAGGACAGTTGACAGAGTTAAATTTATGGTCGGAGGAGCCCAAAGGAGAGAAAAGATCGACAGTATAAGAAGAAGGGTTAGAAGTTAGAAACAAGTCAAGAATGTTGGGCCGATCTCCGATGCGATCCGGGATACGGGTGGGTTGCTGAACTAACTGCTCTAGGTAATTTATGATAGAAAAGACGTGGGCTTGTTCACCAGGTGGGTCAGTAGTGTGAGAGGAGAGTCAGTGGCGGTGATGAACGTTGAAATCTCCTAAGATGGAGATTTCTGAGAAAGGAGAAATGGATAGAATGTGTTCCACTGTAGAATTTAGATAGTCAAAGAATTTAGAAAAGTTGGTAGAGTTAGGGGAAAGATAGACAGCACAGAAATATTTAGTAAGAGAATGACAGGAAAGTTTGAGGCATAAAGTAGAAAATTCAGAGGAGTCGAAATCGGGAACATATGTTGTGCACATATGCACAACATCCGCCTTTGGCTTTGAAACTAGGATAGAGAAAGTAGGAGGATACAGAGAAGGGGTTGCTGGATGTTGCTACAGACACTTGAGTTTCGGTGAGGAAGAGAAGATCAGGTTTGTAGGAGGAGAGATGGTGTTCAACAGAGTGAAATTTAGAGGAAAGTCCGCGAATGTTGCAGAAATAAATAGAAAGAGTAACAGAAAGAGTAACAGGCCGCGGTCCAGGTAATTTTGTGGGGTCGTCAGGGGATGGTCGATCGGGTGTGGGGGTATTTATGGTCCCCCCCCCCCCCCCCCTGGGGACTCCTAGGCTGGGCTGAAATTAATAATTTTTAAACATTTTGGTATACTATGGTTGTAACCGATTTCCCTTCTTTTCCATTCTTATTATTATTACTCTCACTCTCTCTCTCTCTCTCTCTCTCTCTATGCAATCCTTTACTTTCACGTTATCATAGGGTTGCTATCTCTACTAGGATTAAGTCCTGAACACCTCCCAGGGATCGTAAGATCTGTGTGGCTAGTGTATCTATGTAATTATATGTAAATATATATCTATATATATTTGTTAAAATTCATATCATCTATTTAACCAATTTGCCTTATTTTCAACCTCCCTTCCTCTTTCTCTCCCTCTGTCTCTCTCTATCACTCTCCTTCTCTCACTCTCACTCTTTTTCCCTCTACAAGTTCCCCACAACAGACACCTTCACTTACGGTTAAGCCGCTGTCACACGAGGGTTTTTCCGTCAATTTTCCATGAGCAAGTTTTTCCTCGTATTATTTCGGGACTTTTTCGCACGGGTATCGGAAACTAGACTGAAGGTAGAGTATGTTAGGCGGCTGAATTCTGATAAAGTGTAATTTTTAAGCTTCCAGACAATAATTGCCCGTAAAAATTGCTCGAAAATGCGCTCGTGTGACTCCATCTTTAGTGTGTAACCTTCGATAGGTGGGACAAATATTTACCGCTTAGTTTTCACAATATACTCTTTTATTTTAACTCTTTATAGGGACGTTTTTTCTTTCTTTTCAGGACTCCCTTCTCCAATGTGTTTTGTCCCATTAGTTTTGAGATTTTAAAACATTTGCTGCATTAGTTTGGCGATTATAGTACCTTTCACAACATTAATGATCTTTGCCAATATTAGGACCTTTTATGCCATTTAGGTGTCGATTTATTCCTGACGAGCGAGAGCGAGTCTGTAATTTTCGGAGGAATAGGCCTACGGCCGGGACATATTTCTACCGAAAAATTTACAGATTTATCTCGAAATGGGGTCTAGGGAGTGTTTTGTTAAGCTTAATAGAGGTCTAGCGAGGAAACTAAAATAAATAGTATAAAGATAGCCTAGGTGGGAACAGTGTTTATGGTTTAGTTTTCACATAGTCTTAACCCCTTGATTATTATGACGCGTTTAGACAGTTTATTCTGGCTAATAGTAGACGATTATATGCAATTTAGGAAGGGTCTGTGGGAGTTATAAGGGTAAAACCTATCCCAATATACCCTTCAGATTAGGAAGAGTATATGGAAGTCAGAGGATCACGTGAGATAGTATATGGAAGTCAGAGGATCACGTGAGATAGTATATGGAAGTCAGAGGATCACGTGAGATAGTATATGGAAGTCAGAGGATCACGTGAGATAGTATATGGAAGTCAGAGGATCACGTGAGATAGTATATGGAAGTCAGAGGATCACGTGAGATAGTATATGGAAGTCAGAGGATCACGTGAGATAGTATATGGAAGTCAGAGGATCACGTGAGATAGTATATGGAAGTCAGAGGATCACGTGAGATAGTATATGGAAGTCAGAGGATCACGTGAGATAGTATATGGAAGTCAGAGGATCACGTGAGATAGTATATGGAAGTCAGAGGATCACGTGAGATAGTATATGGAAGTCAGAGGATCAAGTGAGATAGTATATGGAAGTCAGAGGATCACGTGAGATAGTATATGGAAGTCAGAGGATCACGTGAGATAGTATATGGAAGTCAGAGGATCAAGTGAGATAGTATATGGAAGTCAGAGGATCACGTGAGATAGTATATGGAAGTCAGAGGATCAAGTGAGATAGTATATGGAAGTCAGAGGATCACGTGAGATAGTATTTACCTTTTCCATTCCCACCGATCCTTCCTAAGCTGTATAAAATAGTATAGTTATAGCCAGAATAAACTGCCAAAACGCATCATAATCCTCAAAGGGTTAATTTATATATTTTACTGACTGTCCTTTACAGTTATAAATATATCAGTTAAGGGGAGACTGACCGTTTTTCTGGACCCCCTTCTCCCTAATGTTTAGCACCATTAGTTTGGAGATTATATGACGTTCGGCTCATTACTTTGGCGATTTTAACACATTTCGCCCCATTTCGTTGTCAAGTGTAAGTCCTTTCGTGCCATTTAGGTGTCAATTATTTCCTGGAGAGCGATAGCGAGCCTGCAATTTTAAGAGGAATCGGTCTTCGGCCGGGACATTTTTCTATCGAAAAATGTACACATTTATCTTGAAGGGGGGTCTATAGGGGTGTTTTTTTAAGCTTGATGGAGGTCTAGGGAGGACACTAAAAAAATTTATATGAATAAATTAATTAATAGACCAAACAAACGGCCAGTCTCCCCTTAAGCCTTTGGATATTATGACGCATTTTGACAGTTTATTCTGGCTATCATTAGACGATTATATGGTGGGCTGACCCTTTGTTAGAGTGAGGGTTGGTGTCCTCTACTTCCCATAGCCCCTTCTATCTTTTTCTCCCTCTGCACCTCTAATTTTTTCAAATGGCGTAGGGATGCGGCGACCCCAACGCCCGCCATTTTCTGGTGCAGGTAGCCTCCTCTGTGGTGGAGGGGTGAGAAATTTCCACCACCGCTTTTCTCCGGCGAGACGTAAAAGTCGGCTAAAGGGGATCGGGGGCGGGGGGCCTGGTATCCTTCTCCCCTTAAATAAATCTACCAAAAAAACGAGACAGAGATAGGGGCGAGGAAACGCGTTCATGGTCTCGGACCCCAAGAATAGGAGCTTTAAATGTGCAAGGATGTAGTACGAATGAGAAGCGAGAGGACATTGGAAGGTTATTTGAAAGAAGGAAGTATGATGTGCTTGCACTGAATGAAACAAAGATCAAAGGAGAGGGAGAAGTGGATTTTTGGAAACATGATAGGTAGAAAGTCTGGAGTAGATGAGGGAGTCAGGGGGAAAGAAGGAGTGGCTATTATTGTGAAGGAGGAGTTGAGACAGTTTATAAAAGAGTGAAAAGAGGTGTCATCAAGGCTAATGTGGGTTCGAATGCGGTTGAAGGGTGAAAGGTGGGTTTTTGTAAGTGCGTATGGACCAGGAAGTGAAAGAGAGTTAGACGAGGTAGAGGGTTTCTGGGAGGATTTGAGAAATTGTCTACAAGGGTTTGAGGAAAATGAAATTGTTATAGTTTTAGGGGACCTAAATGCTAGGGCAAGAAATGAGCCTGTTGAGGGAGTCATCGGTAGTTTTGGTGTGGATGGTGTAAACGAGAGTGGAGAAAGACTGAAAAATGTATGTGAAGAGCGCAGAATGAGTGTAGGTAATACATTCTTCAAAAAAAGGCGTATACACAAGTACACCTGGCATAGACTTGTGGGGGGAGAGATTGTAGAGAGGGCATTGATGGATTATGTGCTGGTGACAAGGGAAAGATTGTGTAGACTGCTGGATGTGAATGTGATGAGAGGTGAGGCGGAGGGTATGTCGGATCATTACCTGGTGGAGGGAAAGCTAAGAGTTAAGAGTTACAGGAGAATGAGAGACAAGCGTGAAGTAAGAGAGGTAATAAAAGTTAGTGAGTTAGAGAAGAGTGCAAAAGAGAGGGAGTACAAGGAAAGACTAAATGAATAGTGGATGGAAGTGAGAGAGATAAAAGAGAGAGAAGTAGAGGTTGAATGGCAACAGTTTATGGAAGGAGTGAAAGCAAGTGCAGAGGTAATATGCGGCAAAAGGAAAGTAGGAGGCAGAGGTATCAGGAAGGGAAGCGAGTGGTGGAATGATACGGTGAGAAAGGCAGTTGAGGAGAAGAGACAGTGTTTTGAAAAGGTTTTACAGGATGGTAGTGTTGAGGTATGGGAGAGGTACAAGGAGAACAGGAGAGAGGCAAAACGGAAAATTAGAGAAGCGAACAAAGATGCAAACGAAAGGTGGGGTCAAAGGTTGAGTGAGAATTTTGAAGAACGAAAGAAGATGTTCTGGAAGGAGGTAAATAGAGTAAGAAAAGGAGGACAGAAGAGGGAAGAGTCAGTGAAAGATGCAAATGGACAATTACTAGTGGAACCAGTTGAAGTGAGGAAAAGATATGCTGAGTATTTTTAATCTTTGCTAAATGCAAGAGATGGAAGAGAAGCAGTGATTGTAGCAGTGGTTGATGGAGATAGGTTACCCAGGCCACCCAGGTGGCAAGGAATGAATGAAAGGATTGAGGAAAATGAGGTGAAAGAAGCAGTGAAACAAATCAAAGCGGGAAAAGCAGAAGGTTTGGATAGTATTGCTGTGGAGTGTATAAAGTAGGGTGGATATGTGATAATAGATTGGTTGGTGACACTTTTCAATGTGTGCTTTGTGATGTCAAGGGAACCAATAGGATGGAAGAGTGCATGTATTGTGCCATTGTACAAGGGGAAGGGAGATCGGCAGGAGTGTTCAAGTTATAGAGGTATTAGTTTATTATCAGTGGTTGAAAAGCTGTATGGCAGGGTGTTGATAGAGAGGATAATAAAATGTACAGAAGTTGCAACAGGAGTAGAACAGTGCAGTTTTAGGAGGGGAAGAGGGTGCGTGAATCAGATGTTTGCAGTAAGACAGTTATGTGAGAAGTATTTAGAGAAGCATAAAGAGATATTTTGGGCTTTTATGGATTTGGAAAAAGCGTATGATCGTGTGGATCATGAAGCAATGTGGAAGGTGTTAAGGATTTATGAACGGAGGAAATTTGTTGGAAGCCGTTAAGAGTTTTTATGAAAGGAGCAGAGCATGTTGAGTGAATGGTTTGAGGTAAAGGTAGGTTTGCGACAGGGTTGAGTATTGTCACCATGGCTGTTTAATATGTTCATGGATGGTGTGGTGAGGAAGGTGAAAATGAGAACTATGGGAAGAGGATTGGGTTTAGTAGGAAAGAATGGTAGAGATTGGGAGTTGAATCAGTTGCTGTTCGCTGATGACACCGCGTTGGTGGCGGATTCTGAGTAGAAATTGCAGCGGGTAGTCAAAGAGTATGGAGTGGTTTGTGGGAGGAGGAAACTGAAGGTGAACGTCAATAAAAGTAAAGTAATGGTGTGTAATAGGGGTGATCATAGGGTGAATCTAGATGTGAGGCTGGATGGGGAAATATTGGAACAAGTAGATTGTTTTAAATTTCTAGGAGGAACGATAAGCAGGAGTGGAGGTATGGAAATGAAGGTAAAACAGAGTGTGTGAAGGAAGGAAAGCTTTCAGAGCAATGGGAAGTATGTGGAAGACGAGAAATCTCGGAATGAAAGTAAAAAGTGCAATGTATCAAGGAATTTTTGTGCCAACAGTGATGTATGGGGCTGAGACATGGGCTCTGAAGAAAAAGGAGAAGAAAGCTGGATGTGATGGAGATGAGCTGCTTGAGGAGTATGTGTGGAGTTACTCGTAGAGACGGATTGAGGAATGAAGAGATACGTAGGAGAGTGGGGCAGCAGGAACATTTGTCAGTCAGAGTGGACAGAAGGGTGCTGAGCTGGTATGGTCATGTTGAACGAATGGGAGATGAAAGGCTTACAAAGAGAATATATGAGTCAGATACAAGGGGAGATAGAAGGGCATGAAGACCCTCATTGAGATGGAGAGCCTGTGTAAGACAAGCTTTGGATGATAGAGGAATGACTATAGATCAGGCAAAAGAAGTGGTAATAAACAGGAATGAATGGAGAATGCTTGTGAATAGTTGAGTGGACACATGGTCATTTGGGGGAAGGGGTCGGGCGCAAGTTGGACTAGATAATAGTCCATCAGGCACCTGGCCCGGGGAGACGATTAATATGAAGGGTGCGCCTGGAAGTGTGGTGGGCGGGCTTTCGGCTTTGGCTCCGCTACATGTCTGCCTGCCGAGATCGGAGCCTCTCCGGGTGGTCGGGGGCCGGGGAAGTGCTGGAGCGACCTTGGTGACCCTGGTCTCTGGGTATTCTCCTGAGTGACCAAGATGTGTGTGTATTTTGTATTTTGTCTGTGTTTGTTCGCTGTTTTGTCGTGTGTTTTGTGTTTTCCTGTTCTTGCTTTGTCTTGAGTCGGCCACCCTCAAGGAAAATAAAACAAATAAAAATAATAATAATAATAAAATAGAGGAAAATAAAATAAAAACATTGGAAAAGTAGGGATTGGGCCTGAGCATATAGATAGATAGATAGATAGATAGATAGATAGATAGGAAGTATCTGTGAGAAATATAAGGGTAAAGACTATCCCCATTACCCTTCTGATTTCCATAATTATACCCTTCCGTGTACATATACTATACAACTTTATCTATATCTACTGTATATAAGATGTGTGTGAATTTGTGTTTTATTTTTGTGTGTTCATTGTTTTCTGTTGTGTTTTGTGTTGTCCCTATTCTTGCTCTGTCTTGAGTCGCCCCCCCCCCCCCACCTAAAAAAAACAAATAGGAAAAGTGGGGATTGGTCCTGAGCATATAGATAGATAGATAGATATAATATTTGATCTCAGCTACTTTACAAGATATTGTAAGAGCCTACTAGTGTATAATATACAGTATTATATATTATATATATATTATATGTTGTTGTTGTTGTTGCTGTTCCTCAAGCTGTCTGGCCGAGCAGCCCCAAGGTCCCGAGCAAGGCCAAGGCCATAACCGAGCGCCCCCACAGAACCCTCCCAGCTTACCATTAATAATGCCCATGTGACCGAAGCCACTCAAAGGCGGGGAGCTGAGGAGGGTACAAAAACGCCCGGGAAACAAAAGCCCCTCAGCAATTATAAAGGGAAAGTTGAGGGGCAAAGGAAAAATGTGACGCTTTGGCTCCCAATCTGCCAGGGTTGGCAGTAGGGAGGTCACTTGGACGCCGTCACTTGAGACAGCTACAGTATATCTATACTTAAATGTTATCTTATCACAGCTACCTTCCAAAATATTATACGAGCTTATTAAGGGGGGCCACCTGCTGTTTTTATCTTTCTCTCCTTTTTCTCTTTCTCTGGCTTGTATCCGTTCGGTCCTATCCAGCCAACTGTTTTAAGACATTTATCCCCATCCAGGTGTTGATTTCTTCCTGGTGAGCGATAGACAGCCAGCATTGTATGGAGAAATCCGGCTTCGCCGGACAAATTTTTCTATCGAAAAATTTACATATTTAGCTCGCTGTCAAAACAAAATATGTATATATATTCTGGCTCGCTACCGCTCACCAGGAAAATATTGACACCTGGATGGGGGTTAACGTCTTAAAACAGTAGGCTGAATGGGGCCGAATGGATACAAGCCAAAGAGAGAGGGAGAGAAGGAGAAAAACAAATTGAGGTGGGCCCCCTTAACATAGCTACATCTGTGCATAATATAGTATATAGTTACATCTATAGGTTGATACAAATATAATATACAACTATACTAACATTAATTTGTTAATATTGGAGGGAGGGTCTATGTTATATAATATACAACTATACTAACATTCATTTGTTAACATTGGAGGGAGGGTCTATGTTATATAATATACAACTATACTAACATTCATTTGTTAACATTGGAGGGAGGGTCTATGTTATATAATATACAACTATACTAACATTCATTTGTTAATATTGGAGGGAGGGTCTATGTTATATAATATACAACTATACTAACATTAATTTGTTAATATTGGAGGGAGGGTCTATGTTATATAATATACAACTATACTAACATTCATTTGTTAACATTGGAGGGAGGGTCTATGTTATATAATATACAACTATACTAAATTTCATTTGTTAATATTGGAGGGAGGGTCTATGTTATATAATATACAACTATACTAACATTCATTTGTTAACATTGGAGGGAGGGTCTATGTTATATAATATACAACTATACTAACATTCATTTGTTAACATTGGAGGGAGGGTCTATGTTATAATATACAACTATACTAACATTCATTTGTTAACATTGGAGGGAGGGTCTATGTTATATAATATACAACTATACTAACATTAATTTGTTAACATTGGAGGGAGGGTCTATGTTATATAATATACAACTATACTAACATTAATTTGTTAACATTGGAGGGAGGGTCTATGTTATATAATATACAACTATACTAACATTCATTTGTTAACATTGGAGGTAGGGTCTATGTTATATAATATACAACTATACTAACATTCATTTGTTAACATTGGAGGGAGGGTCTATGTTATAATATACAACCTATACTAACATTCATTTGTTAACATTGGAGGGAGGGTCTATGTTATATAATATACAACTATACTAACATTCATTTGTTAACATTGGAGGGAGGGTCTATGTCATATAATATACAACTACACTAACATTCATTTGTTAACATTGGAGGTAGGGTCTATGTTATATAATATACAACTATACTAACATTCATTTGTTAACATTGGAGGGAGGGTCTATGTTATATAATATACAACTATACTAACATTCATTCATTTTGTTAACATTGGAGGGAGGGTCTATGTTATATAATATACAACCTATACTAACATTCATTTGTTAACATTGGAGGGAGGGTCTATGTTATATAATATACAACTATACTAACATTCATTTGTTAACGTTGGAGAGAGGGTCTATGTTATATAATATACAACTATACTAAAATTCATTTGTTAACATTGGAGGGAGGGTCTATGTTATATAATATACAACTATACTAACATTCATTTGTTAACATTGGAGGGAGGGTCTATGTTATATGATATACAACCTATACTAACATTAATTTGTTAACATTGGAGGGAGGGTCTATGTTATATAATATACACCTATACTAACATTCATTTGTTAACATTGGAGGGAGGGTCAATGTTATATAATATACAACTATACTAACATTAATTTGTTAAAATTGGAGGGAGGGTCTATGTTATATAATATACAACTATACTAACATTCATTTGTTATCATTGGAGGGAGGGTCTATGTTATATAATATACAACTATACTAACATTCATTTGTTAACATTGGAGGGAGGGTCTATGTTATATAATATACAACTATACTAATATTCATTAATTTTGTTAACATTGGAGGGAGGGTCTATGTTATATAATATACAACTATACTAACATTCATTTGTTAACATAAGAACATAAGAACATAAGAAAATGGGAGTCTGCAGAAAGCCGATTGGCCTAAGCAAGGCAGATCCCTGTCCCACACAACCCCAATTCATTACAAAGCCCAATTATAGGCTTCACACTCTAATACCCTGAGGATCATCTTACCAAAACGGTTAGAGATTAACGCAGGATTATGGAGGTCTGCAGAGCGCTGATTGGCCCAACCCGGCTGATCTCCCTTCACACCCAACCCTTCTCGTCCATATGCTTATCCAATTTTATCTTAAAGCTCCCTACAGTTTTAGATCCCACTATAGCAGTTGGTAGTCCATTCCACCCGTCTACAACTCTGTTACCAAACCAATACTTGCCTATATCTTTTCTGAAACGAAATTTATCTAATTTGAAACCATTGGTACGAGTTCTTTCGCTATCACTGAGCTTTAGTACATTTGCCATGTCCCCTTTGTTAATCCCACAAACCCCCTTGAACACCTCTATCACATCCCCTCTAACTCTGCGTCTCTCTAACGAATGTAAACCTAATTTCTTCAACCTTTCTTCATACGAAAGATTTCTAATATTATGGATCATTTTTGTCATTCTACGCTGTACTCTCTCCAATGAATCTATGTCCATTCTGTAATAAGGACACCAAAATTGGACAGCATAATCCATATGGGGTCTCACTAATGACAAGTAAAGTTTTAAGATAACATCAGCATTTCTGTTACTCACACTCCTAGAGATGAACCCGAGAATCCTGTTTGCCTTATTACGAACGCTTATACACTGTTTTCTAGGCTTCAAATCATTGCTAACAAACACACCTAGATCTTTCTCGCAGTCTGAATTTTCTAATTCTAAATTAGCTAGTTTATATTTAACATTTGTTTGCATCTTCCCTATCTTTAATACCTTGCATTTGTCAATGTTAAACTTCATCTGCCAATTTACTGACCATTCATGTAAGGTATCTAGATCCCTTTGGAGGCACTCTATATCGCTATCTGAATCAATTGATCTCCCTATTTTAGTATCGTCTGCGAATTTACTTATCCTACTAGTTATACCTAAATCTAGGTCATTTATGTATATAAGAAACAACAGGGGACCTAATACCGATCCCTGGGGGACACCACTTTTGACTGCTCCCCATTCTGACTTGGTACCATTTATGCTGACTCTCTGCTTCCTACCAATTAGCCATGACCTAATCCATCCTAACAACGCCCCACCTATTCCATGTGCCTCAACCTTTCTCATCAATCTCTCATGAGGGACTCTGTCGAAAGCTTTACTGAAATCTAAATATATAATATCATATGACTTGTCATTATCTACTGCTTCATATACCTCTGAGAAAAAACTAAGCAAATTAGTAAGGCAAGACCGTCCCTGAGTGAATCCATGCTGAGAAGAATTGATTAAGTTAAATGTTTCTAAGTGGTTTCTCATTTTCCTAGCAATAATTGACTCTAGTAGTTTTCCTATGATTGAAGTGAGACTAATGGGACGGTAATTGGATGCTATTGATTTACCACCTTTTTTGAAGATCGGAACTACATTTGCAAGCTTCCAAGCTTCTGGAACTATACCTGTTTCTAATGACTTGTTAAATAGAAATGTTAATGGATAACTTAACTCATCTCTGCATTCTTTTAATACTCTAGCATATACCTCATCAGGACCAGGCGATTTATGAGGTTTCAGTCTGTCAATTTCCTTAACCACATCATTTCTACTTATAGTAACCGTACTTAACCTATTTTCTATACTATCGCTATATACCTTACGGACTTCTGGAAACTGTGCCAAATTTTCATTAGCGAAAACGGAAAGAAATTGACTATTTAATGTACTGCACATTTCTAAATAACTTTCTGTCAATTTTCCTATCGAAGTTTTAAGGGGACCAATTACATCTCTAACCTTGGATTTATATAGTTGGTAAAAAGCTTTAGGATTATTTTTTGAATCATTGGCAACCTTAATTTCATAATTTCTTTTTTCTTTACTAATATCCTTTTTACCTGTCGTGATAGATTCTGATAGTAAGCAAGTAGGTGAATTTCGCCTTTTTAATTTTTCTATATATTCCTCTCTTTTTTCCTAGAAGATCTAATAGTCTATTATTCATCCATTTGGGTTGGTTCTGTGTTGATCTAAATTTTCTTTTGGGGATATATTTATTTTGCCCATTGAATACTGACTTGATAAAATTATCGTATGTATCTACCAAGTTTGACGTCTCCTCCTGACTTAAGATGACAGGTGCCTGAGAAAGGATACACTCATTTGGACACCTGGATCGACTTAATTTTTTGACCATAGGGTCCGCTAACAGGGCTTCTCTTAACCCACCATAATTGGCTTTTCTGAAGTCAGGTATTAATGTTGTATTTTCTCTGATATTACCTTTCCATTGTATATTAAAATACACAGAATTGTGATCACTATTTCCAAGGTGGTCCCCGATTTCTACACTATTTATCATATGTTCATTGTTACTGAAAACTAAATCGAGAATATTATCACCTCTAGTCGGCGTATCTATGAATTGAAATAAAAAACTATCTTGTACTACCTCAATAAACTCCTTTGAATCCGAGTCGCCTATTTGTTGCTGCCAATCTATATTAGGGAAATTAAAATCCCCCATAATGCACACGTTGCTAAGCCTTGATGCTATTTTAATTTCCTCCCATAATGATGTTCCGTCATTTCTACTCATATTTGGCGGTCTATACATAACTCCAATAATTAAAGTCTCACTACCTTCGTTAACTTCTACCCAAACACTTTCATTTTCATTATTTACTCTAATACCTGATTTAGTACAGCTTTTTAATGAACTCCTGACAAACACTGCTATACCGCCACCCCTCTTACTTGTTCGGTCATATTTAAACAAACTATATCCTGGTATATCAAACTCTGCTAAAAAATGCCTGGTTTCTGTATTAATCCATGTTTCAGTTAGCGCTATTATGTCTATATTTTCTTTGCTAACCAGTGCTCTAAGTTCGTTCATTTTGTTACATAAACTCCTGCAATTTGTATAATAAACACTCAAACTATTACTTGTATTTGCAACTATTTTTCTATTGTTTTTAACTAATTTATTTTTACCTGTTGAACTACTGGACCTAGACGGAAAATCTACGCTATCAGAATGTTCGTTATTACTATCAATTTCATGTGGCTGGGATTCTATTTTACTTACACATCTATGGTTTATTAACCAAACCCCGCAACAAACTTGTCGAGTGAGCTGGCTAAGGTCGAAACTCCTAGTCGAGAGAGATGTACTCCATCCTGGGCATACAGTTCATCCTTACCGTAGAAGAGGGTCCAGTTATCCAGGAATGGAATAGTATTTGCCTTGCAATACTTCTCCAGCCGGCTATTTACACCAATAGCCCTGGAGGACCATTCCTTCCTTACCCCTCTTCTTGGTAGGATACTGTGTACCACAGGAACTCCACCCTTCTCCTTGATCCTCTCCAACATTTCCTGGTACGTGGTGAGCAACTCCTCAGTCCTGCATTTCCAAATGTCGTTGCTCCCTGCGTTGAGGAAGATGATGGGGTCCTCTCCACTCGCTTCCATGACACCATCTAGCTTTTCTGCCACCTTCTCGACTCCGGCACCAGGCAGACAGATAACTTTACCAACATGTGTGTTAGTAGCCCTACCAAGGTATTTAATCATTGAATCCCCTACAATTAAAATAGACTTAGCTGTTTTCTGTTTTCGGCGTGTAGCAAGAGTTGTAGCAGCAACAGCAGCAGACTTCCCCCCCTCCCCTCTCACTGCCTCGATGATCGCCACTTCCTCGCCATCACTCTCATCAGCCAAGGTGCTGAAGTTGTTGTGGGTCTTGAGTGGCTGCCTTTTCAGCTTGCAGGCCGTTGCACTGGTTGACACCACTTTCCAAGGGGCTTCACGATCCCTGGGAACACTTTCGGTAGCCTCACACTTCTTTTCCGCCATAGCTAGTCTCAAGGCCAAATTTTCATCTTTGAGACACTGAATCTCCTGCTCCACACTCTCCAGTCTTTCTTGCAAAGCAAGATAAAGCTGGAGAGTATGGGAGGAGACAGCAGACTCATCAACAACAGCCATCACTAAGAAAGTTCACTAGGACCTCACTAAGGGTAAACCGGTTCACTAGCGGTCACTGGGGACGTCCGCACAGGTCAGGGGTCAGAGGGCAACTGAAATTGGAGGGAGGGTCTATGTTATATAATATACAACTATACTAACATTCATTTGTTAACATTGGAGGGAGGGTCTGTGTTATACAATATACAACTATACTAACATTCATTTGTTAACATTGGAGGGAGGGTCTATGTTATATAATATACAACTATACTAACATTCATTTGTTAACATTGGAGGGAGGGTCTATGTTATATAATATACAACTATACTAACATTCATTTGTTAACATTGGAGGGAGGGTCTGTGTTATACAATATACAACTATACTAACATTCATTTGTTAACATTGGAGGGAGGGTCTATGTTATATAATATACAACTATACTAAAATTAATTTGTTAACATTGGAGGGAGGGTCTATGTTATATAATATACAACTATACTAACATTCATTTGTTAACATTGGAGGGAGGGTCAATGTTATATAATATACAACTATACTAACATTAATTTGTTAAAATTGGAGGGAGGGCCTATGTTATATAATATACAACTATACTAACATTCATTTGTTAACATTGGAGGGAGGGTCAATGTTATATAATATACAACTATACTAACATTAATTTGTTAAAATTGGAGGGAGGGCCTATGTTATATAATATACAACTATACTAACATTCATTTGTTAACATTGGAGGGAGGGTCTATGTTATATAATATACAACTATTCTAACATTAATTTGTTAACATTGGAGGGAGGGTCTATGTTATATAATATACAACTATACTAACATTCATTTGTTAACATTGGAGGGAGGGTCTATGTTATATAATATACAACTATACTAACATTAATTTGTTAACAATGGAGGGAGGGTCTATGTTATATAATATACAACTATACTAACATTCATTTGTTAACATTGGAGGGAGGGTCTATGTAATATAATATACAACTATACTAACATTAATTTGTTAACATTGGAGGGAGGGTCTATGTTTTTTTTGTTTTTTTTTGTTTTTTAAGAGACAATGAACGGAGGAAGGAAAAACACAGATAAAACAAAAAGGTCCATGTGCCTAAAGGCATCCTCCATTCATAAAATGTTTGTAACAACTGGATTTAAACATTTGTAGATTGTAAGTTTGTGGAAAGCAATTCGAGGGAAGTGAATTCCAAAGAGTAGTAGCTCTGGGGATAAATGAATTCTGATAAGCAGAAGTTCTGCATTGTGGAGGAGAAAGTGTAAATTCATGGGCACTCTCAGCTGCCCTAGTTCTACGGGGAAAGATGTGGAGAGGCGGCACAATTGAAGCAAGTTCCTCGGAACAATTGCTGTGAAAATATCTGTAGAATAATGCAAGGGATGCGACGTTTCTTCGTATGGATAATGTAGGTAGGTCCTGTGTGATTGCAGGGTTATTGATTAATCTAATAGCTTTATTTTGAATTTTGTCCAACTGCCTCAATGCAACCACTCCACTTCCACCCAACAGAGGTGAACAGTAATGTTATATAATATACAACTATACTAACATTCATTTGTTAACATTGGAGGTAGGGTCTATGTTATATAATATACAACTATACTAACATTCATTTGTTAACATTGGAGGGAGGGTCTATGTTATATAATATACAACTGTACTAACATTAATTTGTTAACATTGGAGGGAGGGTCTATGTTATATAATATACAACTATACTAACATTAATTTGTTAACATTGGAGGGAGGGTCTATGTTATATAATATACAACTATACTAACATACATTTGTTAACATTGGAGGGAGGGTCTATGTTATAATTATAATATACAGCTATACAAACATTCATTTGTTAACAGTGGAGGGAGGGTCTATGTTATATAATATACAACTATACTAACATTCATTTGTTAACATTAGAGGGAGGGTCTATGTTATATAATATACAACTGTACTAACATTCATTTGTTAACATTGGAGGGAGGGTCTATGTTATAATATACAACCTATACTAACATTCATTTGTTAACATTGGAGGGAGGGTCTATGTTATATAATATACAACTATACTAACATTCATTTGTTAACATTGGAGGTAGGGTCTATGTTATATAATATACAACTATACTAACATTAATTTGTTAACATTGGAGGGAGGGTCTATGTTATGTAATATACAACTATACTAACATTCATTTGTTAACATTGGAGGGAGGGTCTATGTTATATAATATACAACTATACTAACATTCATTTGTTAACATTGGAGGGAGGGTCTATGTTATATAATATACAACTATACTAACATTAATTTGTTAACATTGGAGGGAGGGCTATGTTATATAATATACAACTATACTAACATTAATTTGTTATCATTGGAGGGAGGGTCTATGTTATATAATATACAACTATACTAACATTCATTTGTTATCATTGGAGGGAGGGTCTATGTTATATAATATACAACTATACTAACATTCATTTGTTAACATTGGAGGGAGGGCTATGTTATATAATATACAACTATACTAACATTAATTTGTTAACATTGGAGGGAGGGTCTATGTTATATAATATACAACTATACTAACATTCATTTGTATACATTGGAGGGAGGGTCTATGTTATATAATATACAATTATACTAACATTCATTTGTTAACATTGGAGGGAGGGTCTATGTTATATAATATACAACTATACTAACATTCATTTGCTAACATTGGAGGGAGGGTCTATGTTATATAATATGCAACTATACTAACATTCATTTGTTAACATTGGAGGGAGGGTCTATGTTATATAATATACAACTATACTAACATTAATTTGTTAACATTGGAGGGAGGGTCTATGTTATATAATATACAACTATACTAACATTCATTTGTTAACATTGGAGGGAGGGTCTATGTTATATAATATACAACTATACTAACATTGTGACGTTAACCACTCCGTTAGAACCGCATGGCTTGTCCTACAGTGACTCGCTAGGATCGCCAGTGCAGTGGATGGGGCTACAGTTTGTGGATTAGAGTGTGCTTTATTTCATATGAAAGCTTGTGTCATGGGCAGTCCAGAAAGGCTCTTTGTTTTCACCCATGTCAAGGGTTTATATATTTAATTGTAAAGTATATGTTTTATCATTAACTAGTAATGATGGGATCTGGGAGAGAGAGAGAGAGTAGAACAGAGTGAGAGGGAGCGCGTAGTGTTTTTTGTCCCGCTCGATGACGTCACGGCTGGCTGCCTCGCGGGTGTTGGTGGAGAGAGGTCCTTACCATGCTGCAAGCTCTTGCTAGTGGCTAGAGGACTTGTAACCGCTTTTTTCCCACGCGGCTCGAGCTGGTGCGAGTATATATACAGTTCCTCGCCACTCTCTCCCTCAGATCTGGTTTCTAGAACGCACCCATCTTTTTCCCTTGCTACCTGTACCCCGCTCGCACCTGAGAATCTTTTCCTCTGCCTATCTCTCTCATTTTCCATATCTTTCACCACCTTTTATTAATATTATACCCCCTCTGGTTAACTCTGCAAAATCAGCTTCATGCTGGCCAGTTGTATTGTGCGTTAAGGTCTGATATAACCCATGTATGTTAGTTGTTAAGATAAGTGGATCACGAAGCATTGGTTGGCTTTCATATTGCCGCTTCCTTTAATTATTAGTGTTCTGCTGGATTAGATAATGCTAGACTAGGAGTCTGATATATAAGGTATTGTTTCCTATGAGTGCTGGCTTTAGTTAAAAGCTGCACGACATACCTGAGAACTGGAGTTGATTGAGTAAATTCTAGTCTGTGTGCCATTGAGAGTAGAGCATGCACGAATGAGGGCTTTTTGCCTATACCATTCTGCACTGTTCTAGTCTTGATTGTTTGTCTTTGAGGTACGCCAGGAGAACGCTTAACCCTTAAAAAGCGGCTCACCACTTAAGTCGAGTTAAATAAAGCTGGACTATGTGGCGGCGCTCGACATTACTCGAGTGGCAATTTCAGCACGTAATGTGGCTGAGAGAGAGAGACAAGTGGTGGCAGGAGACTAGCGAGCGTATGACTGCTCCAGACCACCGCGGCGAACCTACTGACACAAATCTCAGCTCCCTCCTCCCTCTCTCACTCGCTACATACTCAATTATGTACCGAAAGTACGAATTACCTGCTTTTTGCACTCGCGTTGCACGGTTATTGCAAAAACTATCCATCATACAAGATCGTTATGGTGTCATTCGAAAGCTCTGTTTATGCCCTTTCAGGGATAGATACTTGTTTACGTTCTGGGTCTTATTTAGGCATGAAAATGATCACGTAAACAGCCCTATTTTGGCTAAAAACACCCCGCTGGGCAGTACACATAAATAAACCGCATAGGCCGCTCGTAAGGTGTTAATACTTCGGTATTAAGGTTTCTCAAGAGAGCTACCCTTCCCTATAACGTAATATTTGACGCACAGACTTGAGATTTGCACTAGGCTATGCGGCATGCCATGCGCACCAGTATCTCGTATCATTGACTCTAGCTAGACTTTATCAATCATAGTAGACCTTAACACCTTACGAGCGGCCTATGCGGTTTATTTATGTGTACCGCACAGCGGGGTGTTTTTAGCCAAAATAGGGCTGTTTACGTGATCATTTTCATGCCTAAATAAGACCCAGAACGTAAAACAAGTACCTATCCCTGAAAGGGCATAAACAGAGCTTTCGAATGACACCATAACGATCCTTGTATGATGGATAGTTTTCTTGCAATAACCGTGCAACGCGAGTGCAAAAAGCAGGTAATTCGGTACTTTCAGTACATAATTGAGTATGTAGCGAGTGAGAGAGGGAGGAGGGAGCTGAGATTTGTGTCAGTAGGTTCGCCGCGGTGGTCTGGAGCAGTCATACGCTCGCTAGTCTCCTGCCACCACTTGTCTCTCTCTCTCAGCCACATTACGTGCTGAAATTGCCACTCGAGTTATGTCGAGCGCCGCCACATAGTCCAGCTTTTTTTAACTCGACTTATGTTGCTCGCCGCTAATTAAGGGTTAAGTATATTAAACCAATTACTCTTTTTATGCATACCCGTTTATGATTACACAAGCATTTCGCAGCCTAGTTTGATGTATTGAGACACAAACGACAGGCTCTTTTTGTTGATAGGAATACTGCATTGTCGTGGCGATTATTATTATTGTTGTTGTGTTTAGGATATTCTTGGCTCCGACGGCATTATATATTCTGCCTTTTTGTGTGCATAGCCTGCACGAGCATTGTTCCGCTGCCTGCCTTTTTGGGTTCCATTTCTGATACGAGCATCTTTATAGTATCTAACATTTAAAGAAGATTCCTTGTTAGTGTTGAAGGACTTTAGTGCACTTTCTTTCATGCAGGAGTGCCTGACATTTATTGATTAAAGTAACGTAAGCTGTAACTTCTCTTACCACCTTACTTTGCATACCATAACCAAGCACCTTCGGTTATAGGTAGTAATAGGCTGTTTTCACATAACATTAAGCCTAGAGTAGACGCACATTTATTGAGTTTGATAGCCTATTATTGCATATAGAACTCTGTAGAGTATTTGTGTTCTCTGTTCGCTGGGAATATACATCAGAGGTTGGAGCTGGCGCTTTCCGTTGTAGCATTTGTGCCATTACTAGTCCAATGAATGGGAGCCCTGATATATTTGAACCCCAGTCGTAAAAACATTCATTTGTTAACATTGGAGGGAGGGTCTATGTTATATAATATACAACTATACTAACATTCATTTGTTAACATTGGAGGGAGGGTCTATGTTATATAATATACAACTATACTAACATTAATGTGTTTACATTGGAGGGAGGGTCTATGTTATATAATATACAACTATACTAACATTCATTTGATAACATTGGAGGGAGGGTCTATGTTATATAATATACAACTATACTAACATTCATTTGTTAACATTGGAGGGAGGGTCTATGTTATATAATATACAACTATACTAACATTCATTTGTTAACATTGGAGGGAGGGTCTATGTTATATAATATACAACTATACAAACATTCATTTGTTAACATTGGAGGGAGGGTCTATGTTATATAATATACAACTATACTAACATTCATTTGTTAACATTGGAGGGAGGGTCTATGTTATATAATATACAACTATACTAACATTAATTTGTTAACATTGGAGGGAGGGTCTATGTTATATAATATACAACTATACTAACATTCATTTGTTAACATTGGAGGGAGGGTCTATGTTATATAATATACAACTATACTAACATTCATCTGTTAACATTGGAGGGAGGGTCTATGTTATATAATATACAACTATACTAACATTCATTTGTTAACATTGGAGGGAGGGTCTATGTTATATAATATACAACTATACTAACATTCATTTGTTAACATTGGAGGGAGGGTCTATGTTATATAATATACAACTATACTAACATTCATTTGTTAACATTGGAGGTAGGGTCTATGTTATATAATATACAACTATACTAACATTCATTTGTTAACATTGGAGGGAGGGTCTACGTTATATAATATACAACCTATACTAACATTAATTTGTTAACAATGGAGGGAGGGTCTATGTTATATAATATACAACTATACTAACATTCATTTGTTAACATTAGAGGGAGGGTCTATGTTATATCCTTCTTTGCGTCTACGTATACAGTATTTGACTGGAATCTTTACACCCGGATTAAATCTTGTTTTATTATTTCCACTCTCAACACCAAACATCTCCTAATAAAGTTAATGAAGAAATACCCAGAGAGAGAGAGAGAGAGAGAGAGAGAGAGAGAGAGAGAGAGAGAGAGAGAGAGAGAGAGAGAGAGAGAGAGAGAGAGAGCTACATAGAGCTACATAGATACACAGACCTCAAGGTCCTTACTAGGCAGTCTGGCCTTACAAACTATATATGTATATATATATATATATATATATATATATATATATATATATATATATATACACCGATACATACATATACACACATACACACACACATATACACATACATACATACACACATATATATACAGTATATATATATATACATACTGTACAGTGCACACACATACACATACATACATTTTTTTTTTTTTTTTCATATCACCCCAGCCCTCTGCAGATAGAGGTCAAGCCTTCCCTTGAAAGCGTTTATTGTGTCGCTCTCCACCACTCTCGCTGGTAGTTTATTCCACTCTGTCGCCACACTGTAGGTGAAGAAACTCTTTGTTACATCTAGGTTTGCCTTTTTGGTTTTTAATTTCATTCCATTTCCGCGAGTTTGATTAGTATTGTTTAATGTGAATAGTGCATTTACATCGACTTTGTCGAAACCTTTTAGTATCTTAAAGCACTCAATAAGCTGACCCCTCAACCTCCTCTTTTTTAATGAGAACAGGTTCAATCGTTTAAGTCTTTCTTCATATGGTTTATTTCTTAATGAGGGTATCATCTTCGTCGCTCTACGCTGTACTGACTCGAGTCTTACAATGTCCTTGATCAGATAAGGTGACCAGAACTGCACACCATATTCAGGGTGGGGCCTCACCATACTTTTGAACAGTGGCACTATTACGTTTTCATGTTTATATGTAAATTTTCGTTTAATAAAGCCCAATGCTATGTTTGCCTTATTTGCAGCTGCTATACATTGGTCGGAAGTTTTTAGGTTTTCAGATATTAGTACCCCTAGGTCTTTTACTACCGTTGCGGTTTTTATTAGTTTGCCATTCATTTCGTATTTGTATTTCATATTTCTGCTACCAACCTGCAGCACCTGACATTTATCGACATTGAAGGGCATCTGCCATTTTTTCGACCACTCTGATATCTTGTTTAAATCAGATTGCAACGCATTTCTATCATCTTCGTTCAGGACTGTATTTCCTATTTTTGTATCGTCGGCGAATTTGGAAATGGTGTTGTTTACCCCTACATAAATATCGTTAATGTAACAACTCAGTGTCCTCAACTTAAATGCTTCTTCTGAAATCACTGTGTTGGGTGATTTTAATGTCCATAATGTTGAATGGCTCACTCATTCAGCCAGGACTGATGATGCTGGTCTTGAATGTGAGCTATTTGCAGACTCATTTAATCTCACTCAACTAGTCAACCAACCCACCCGTGTACCAGATAATCCTAATCATAATTCCCACCTACTGGACTTATTTTTAACAACCAATTCAGAAAATTATGATGTTACAGTGAGGTCCCCGCTTGGATCTTCTGATCACTGTCTGATACAGGCCACCTGTCTATCACCTACCACACCTTCCCACTCTGAACCTGTTTTGGTGACTAAATGGCATTTTGATAGGGCAGACTGGGAGGGTCTTCAAGGTTTCTTTATTGATATTCCCTGGACCTCTTTCTTTTCTAATGATGCACACTCCACCTTGAGCCACATACAAGATTTTGTAAAAATTGGAATGGAAACTTTTATTCCTCATCAAAAGTACAGTAAAAGATCTAATTCACCTAAATGGTTTGACCATAATTGTGCTAGAGTAACTGAACAAAAAGCAATAGCCTACAATGCATACACAAGATCAAAAACACATGAAGCCTTTAATTACTTTAGAAACATCAGAAATCATGCCAAAACTGTATTCAACCTAACTAAATCAAACTTTCTCCACAAGCAGGCAAATAAACTTCTAAATAATCCAAATGATAACAAAATATTTTGGTCTACTCTTAACTCATTTAAATCCAACTTCACTACTGCTTCATCCATTCCACCATTAAAATCTCCGACTGGCAATCTTGTAAGTGACCCACGAGGTAAAGCTAACCTTCTTGCGGATGTTTTCTCCACCAACTCAACCTTAGATGAAATAAATCAAGATGTCCCTGTACTTAATTTTAATTCGCCTGAAATTCCCTCACTTAAGATCCACACCAGACATGTCAAAACTATTTTGCAGAATCTCTCAGTAGATAAGGCTCCTGGTCCAGATGAAATTCCTCCAATAATACTTAAGAATTGCTCCTTGGTGCTCGCTCCTGTATTGGCAAAATGTTTCCGTCTGTGTACTCATACCTCATGTTTCCCAGTACCCTGGAAAGAAGCAAACATCCATCCAGTTCCTAAAAAAGGTGCCTCTTCAGATCCATCAAACTACAGACCAATAGCTATAACTTCCACTCTTGGTAAAGTCTTTGAAATTATATTAAATAATCACATAATTAAGCATCTTGAGAATAATAAATTAATCAGTGATAGGCAATATGGTTTTAGACGATGTCGATCAACTGCAGACATGCTTTGCCTTCTTACGCATCAAATCAACCAAGCTACAGACCAACGTGGTGAAACACATACAATAGCACTGGATATATCAAAGGCATTTGATAGAGTCTGGCATCAATCCTTATTGTCGAAGATGTCACACTACGGCCTTGCATCATTAGTTCCACTAATTTCTTCTTATCTTCATAACAGAAAAATACGTGTAATGGTAGATGGTCTTTATTCTCAATTTCACTCAATAAATGCTGGTGTCCCCCAGGGATCAGTTTTGGCCCCAATTTTGTTCCTCATTCATATCAATGATCTCATATCTACCACTCATAATCCAATACATTCCTACGCAGATGACTCAACACTCCACAGTTCCTTCACATTTACCAATTCTTTCACCCAACCCGATCTTACAAATTCAAAAATAAACACTGCAATTTCTCTGAACCAGGACCTTTCTAGAATTAATGGATGGGGACAAAAGAATCTAGTTTCCTTTAATGCACAGAAAACCAAGTACATTCAATTTTCTAACCGACAGAATCTCACTGACTCCCTTATATTTTTTAATGATGTAAATATTCCCACTTCCCCTAGTATTGACATTCTCGGTGTAACATTAACTACTAACTTGAGCTGGACACATTATGTTAGAAGCATTGCTAAGAATGCCTCTAAAAAACTGGGACTCCTGTACAGAGTTCGAGAATTCTTCACTGACGATCAGTTGGCCGTAATATATAAAAGTCATGTGCGTTCTCAGATGGATTACTGTTCACCTCTGTGGGGTGGAAGTGGAGTGGTTGCATTGAGGCAGTTGGACAAAATTCAAAATAAAGCTCTTAGATTAATCAATAACCCTGCAATCACACAGGACCTTCCTACATTATCCATACGAAGAAACGTTGCATCCCTTGCATTATTCTACAGATATTTTCACAGTAATTGTTCCGAGGAACTTGCTTCAATTGTGCCGCCTCTCCACATCTTTCCCCGTAGAACTAGGGCAGCTGAGAGCGCCCATGAATTTACACTTTCTCCTCCACAATGCAGAACTTCTGCATATCAGAATTCATTTATCCCCAGAGCTACTACTCTTTGGAATTCACTTCCCTCGAATTGCTTTCCACAAACTTACAATCTACAAATGTTTAAATCCAGTTGTTACAAACATTTTATGAATGGAGGATGCCTTTAGGCACATGGACCTTTTTGTTTTATCTGTGTTTTTCCTTCCTCCGTTCATTGTCTCTTAAAAAAAAAAAAAAAAAAAAAATGAGAAACAGGACCGGTCCAAGGACTGAACCCTGTGGAACTCCACTAGTGACAGGCTCCCACTCCGATTCCACTCCATTTATCACCACTCTCTGTCTTCTGTCTGTAAGCCAATTTTTTTTATCCAAGAATGAATTTCACCTTTGATACCTATCCTCTCCAGTTTAGCCAATAGTTTTCGGTGAGGCACCTTGTCGAAAGCTTTTTGAAAGTCCAAGAAGATTTTATCTAGTGATTTCGTCATGTCGTTATATGTGAATAGTTTGTTATAAAATGCAATCAAATTTGTTAGGCATGACTTATTTGATCTAAAGCCGTGTTGACTATTTTTGATTAGGTTGTTTGATTCGAGGTAATCTACTATCTTATCTCTAAGGATTTTTTCCATGATTTGTCCTACAATTGAAGTTAGACTAATTAGAGAGAGAGAGAGAGAGAGAGAGAGTGAGAGTGAGAGAGAGAGAGAGGGAGAGAGGGACTAGCTAGTAATGTACACAAAGTTTACACCATGATTTCCGCGAAGCTAAGAAATTGTGAAACTTATAATGGACCAACTCTCTCTCTCTCTCTCTCTTTCACTACTACTGTTATGACCATCAACCTCCATAATTACTTTATAATTTTCATCACTAGGTCAATCTCTCATCTCTCTCACACACACACACACACACACACAATCTTGAATATGGCGTTCAGTTCTGGTCCCGGATCTCAAGAAACACACTGAAAAACTCGAATCCGCGGTGCGTAGAACAACTAAGTTAATCCCCTCTCTGAAAAAAGAGACATATTATGAAAGATTAAATACATTAGATGTGTATTCGCTAAAGGAACGGAGGTTACGGGGCCAAATTATACTTAAGGGGAGATGGGTCGTTTTTCGGGTCCCCATTCTTCCTCATATTTAGCCCCATTAGTTTTAAGATTCTTTGACGTTCGGGTCATTAGTTTGGTGATTTTAAGACCTTTCGCCCCAATTATTTGTCAATAGTAAGACTTTTCGTGTCATTTAGGTGTCAATTTATTTCTGGCGAGCGATAGCGAGCCTGTAATTGAAGACGAACCGGCCTTTGCCTGGGACATTTGTTTATAAAAATTTGTACATATTTATCCTTATTTATTTTATGGGGGGGGGGGGGGAGTTTGTAGGAGGGAGGAAACTAATATATAAAAAAAAATACAAATAAAATTAGCAAATAAATAGGCTCATCTCCCCTTAAAGGATTTGACAGAGTAGTTATCAGTGCACTGTTCACGATAAATAACAACCCGAGGTAATGGCATAAAATTAAATAGAAAGAATGCATGCCTAGATGTGACACAAAATATCTCTACATACAGTGTGGTCAAAGAGTGGAACAGTTTACCAAGGGAAGTGGTCGATAGTAATTTAATTGATACGTTTAAGAAGAGACTGGACAATTATCTGATGGAGATTGGATTAACAAAGATCACATTAAGAGGGGCGACCTGCTTGTTTTTCTCTCTCGGGATGGTATTTATTCGGCACCATTTAGCATACTGTTTTAAGACGTTTATTCCCATCCACCTGTCGATTGGATAATGAATTAGACAACTGGCTAATTCTGTACATTTTTCGATAGCAAAAAATTTTCGGCGAAGCCGGATTTCTCCATAAAATGTTGGCTCGCTATCGCTCGCCAGGAATAAGTCGACACCTGGATGGGTATAAATGTCTTAAAACAGTAGGCTGAATGGGACCGAATGAATACAACCAAGAAAGAGAAAAAAGCAGGTCACCCCCCTTAAAACAATTGGGGTATCAACACAGATATTACGCCTACATTGTGAATAAGTTGGAGATGAGCAAGACACAATAATATGAGACTTTATTGGCTTTCTTTCATTATCAATTGCAATCATTCATGTTTGATTTGTCTTCATATTTTCCATTTCCTCCTTTTGTTTTATTGGCTTTTATTTTGGCCATTCCCGCCATCTGTCCTTCTCCTTTTCTTCCACTTCCTGTTTCCATTCCCGCCATCTGTCCTTCTCCTTTTCTTCCACTTCCTGTTTCCATTCCCGCCATCTGTCCTTCTCCTTTTCTTCCACTTCCTGTTTCCATTCCCGCAATTTTTCCTTCTCCTTTTCTTCCACTTCCTGTTTCCATTCCCTCCATCTGTCCTTCTCCTTTTCTTCCACTTCCTGTTTCCATTCCCGCCATCTGTCCTTCTCCTTTTCTTCCACTTCCTGTTTCCATTCCCTCCATCTTTCCTTTTCCTTTTCTTCCACTTCCTGTTTCCATTCCCGCCATCTTTCCTTCTCCTTTTCTTCCACTTCCTGTTTCCATTCCCGCCATCTTTCCTTCTCCTTTTCTTCCACTTCCTGTTTCCATTCCCGCCATCTGTCCGTCTCCTTTTCTTCCACTTCCTGTTTCCATTCTCGCCATCTGTCCGTCTCTCCTTTTCTTCCCCTTCCTATTTGGTCGTTTATGTCATCATCTTGTCTATTTTCTCTCATTCATTTACTGTTGCTCCCTCCCTTCCTTCCTCTTGATGCTTGGTCTGTTATACCATCATGTTGTTTATCTACTCTCCCTCATCTACCACTCCCTCCTTCCTTCCTCTTGATGCTTGGTCTGTTATACCATCATGTTGTTTATCTACTCTCCCTCCCTTCCTTCCTCTTGATGCTTGGTCTGTTATACCATCATGTTGTTTATCTACTCTCCCTCATCTACCTCTCCCTCCCTTCCTTCCTCTTGATGCTTGGTCTGTTATACCATCATGTTGTTTATCTACTCTCCCTCATCTACCTCTCCCTCCGTTCCTTCCTCTTGATGCTTGATCTGTTATACCATCATGTTGTTTATCTACTCTCCTTCATCTACCTCTCCCTCCTTCCTTCCTCTTGATGCTTGGTCTGTTATACCATCATGTTGTTTATTTACTCTCCTTCATCTACCTCTCCCTCCTTCCTTCCTCTTGATGCTTGGTCTGTTATACCATCATGTTGTTTATCTACTCTCCATCATCTACCTCTCCCTCCTTCCTTCCACTTGATGCTTGGTCTGTTATACCATCATGTTGTTTATCTACTCTCCCTCATCTACCTCTCCCTCCTTCCTTCCTCTTGATGCTTGGTCTGTTATACCATCATGTTGTTTATCTACTCTCCCTCATCTACCTCTCCCTCCCTTCCTTCCTCTTGATGCTTGGTCTATTATACCATCATGTTGTTTATCTACTCTCCTTCATCTACCTCTCCCTCCTTCCTTCCTCTTGATGCTTGGTCTGTTATACCATCATGTTGTTTATCTACTCTCCATCATCTACCTCTCCCTCCTTCCTTCCACTTGATGCTTGGTCTGTTATACCATCATGTTGTTTATCTACTCTCCCTCATCTACCTCTCCCTCCTTCCTTCCTCTTGATGCTTGGTCTGTTATACCATCATGTTGTTTATCTTCTCTCCCTCATCTACCTCTCCCTCCCTTCCTTCCTCTTGATGCTTGGTCTGTTATACCATCATGTTGTTTATCTACTCTCCCTCATCTACCTCTCCCTCCCTTCCTTCCTCTTGATGCTTGGTCTGTTATACCATCATGTTGTTTATCTACTCTCCCTCATCTACCTCTCCCTCCCTTCCTTCCTCTTGATGCTTGGTCTGTTATACCATCATGTTGTTTATCTACTCTCCTTCATCTACCTCTCCCTCCTTCCTTCCTCTTGATGCTTGGTCTGTTATACCATCATGTTGTTTATCTACTCTCCATCATCTACCTCTCCCTCCTTCCTTCCACTTGATGCTTGGTCTGTTATACCATCATGTTGTTTATCTACTCTCCCTCATCTACCTCTCCCTCCTTCCTTCCTCTTGATGCTTGGTCTGTTAAACCATCATGTTGTTTATCTTCTCTCCCTCATCTACCTCTCCCTCCCTTCCTTCCTCTTGATGCTTGGTCTGTTATACCATCATGTTGTTTATCTACTCTCCCTCATCTACCTCTCCCTCCTTCCTTCCTCTTGATGCTTGGTCTGTTATACCATCATGTTGTTTATCTACTCTCCTTCATCTACCTCTCCCTCCTTCCTTCCTCTTGATGCTTGGTCTGTTGTACCATCATGTTGTTTATCTACTCTCCCTCATCTACCTCTCCCTCCTTCCTTCCTCTTGATGCTTGGTCTGTTATACCATCATGTTGTTTATCTACTCTCCCTCATCTACCTCTCCCTCCTTCCTTCCTCTTGATGCCTGGTCTGTTATACCATCATGTTGTTTATCTACTCTCCCTCATGTACCTCTCCCTCCTTCCTTCCTCTTGATGCTTGGTCTGTTATACCATCATGTTGTTTATCTACTCTCCCTCATCTACCTCTCCCTCATTCCTTCCTCTTGATGCTTATACCATCATGTTGTTTATCTACTCTCCCTCATCTACCTCTCCCTCCTTCCTTCCTCTTGATGCTTGGTCTGTTATACCATCATGTTGTTTATCTACTCTCCCTCATCTACCTCTCCCTCCTTGCTTCCTCTTGATCCTTGGTCTGTTATACCATCATGTTGTTTATCTACTCTCCCTCATCTACCTCTCCCTCCCTTCCTTCCTCTTGATGCTTGGTCTGTTATACCATCATGTTGTTTATCTAATCTCCCTCATCTACCTCTCCCTCCTTCCTTCCTCTTGATGCTTGGTCTGTTATACCATCATGTTGTTTATCTACTCTCCATCATCTACCTCTCCCTCCTTCCTTGCTCTTGATGCTTGGTCTGTTATACCATCATGTTGTTTATCTACTCTCCCTCATCTACCTCTCCCGCCTTCCTTCCTCTTGATCCTTGGTCTGTTATACCATCATGTAGTTTATCTACTCTCCCTCATCTACCTCTCCCTCCCTTCCTTCCTCTTGATGCTTGGTCTGATATACCATCATGTTGTTTATCTACTCTCCCTCATCTACCTCTCCCTCCTTCCTTCCTCTTGATGTTTGGTCTGTTATACCATCATGTTGTTAATCTACTCTCCCTCATCTACCTCTCCCTCCTTTTTTCCTCTTGATGCTTGGTCTGTTATACCATCATGTTGTTTATCTACTCTCCCTCATCTACCTCTCCCTCCTTCCTTCCTCTTGATCCTTGGTCTGTTATACCATCATGTTGTTTATCTACTCTCCCTCATCTACCACTCCCTCCCTTCCTTCCTCTTGATGCTTGGTCTGTTATACCATCATGTTGTTTATCTACTCTCCCTCATCTACCTCTCTCTCCTTCCTTCCTCTTGATGCTTGGTCTGTTATACCATCATGTTGTTTATCTACTCTCCCTCATCTACCTCTCCCTCCTTCCTTCCTCTTGATGCTTGGTCTGTTATACCATCATGTTGTTTATCTACTCTCCCTCATCTACCTCTCCCTCCTTCCTTCCTCTTGATGCTTGGTCTGTTATACCATCATGTTATTTATCTGCTCTCCCTCATCTACCTCTCCCTCCTTCCTTCCTCTTGATGCTTGGTCTGTTATACCATCATGTTGTTTATCTACTCTCCTTCATCTACCTCTCCCTCCTTCCTTCCTCTTGATGCTTGGTCTGTTATAGCATCATGTTGTTTATCTACTCTCCCTCATCTACCTCTCCCTCCTTCCTTCCTCTTGATGCTTGGTTTGTTATACCATCATGTTGTTTATCTACCCTCCATCATCTACCTCTCCCTCCTTCCTTCCTCTTGATGCTTGGTCTGTTATACCATCATGTTGTTTATCTACTCTCCCTCATGTACCTCTCCCTCCTTCCTTCCTCTTGATGCTTGATCTGTTATACCATCATGTTGTTTATCTACTCTCCCTCATCTAGCTCTCCCTCCTTCCTTCCTCTTGATGCTTGGTCTGTTATACCATCATGTTGTTTATCTTCTCTCCCTCATCTACCTCTCCCTCCTTCCTTCCTCTTGATGCTTGGTCTGTTATACCATCATGTTGTTTATCTACTCTCCCTCATCTACCTCTCCCTCCTTCCTTCCTCTTGATGCTTGGTCTGTTATACCATCATGTTGTTTATCTACTCTCCCTCATCTACCTCTCCCTCCTTCCTTCCTCTTGATGCTTGGTCTGTTATACCATCATGTTGTTTATCTACTCTCCCTCATCTACCTCTCCCTCCTTCCTTCCTCTTGATGCTTGGTCTGTTATACCATCATGTTGTTTATCTTCTCTCCCCCATCTACCTCTCCCTCCTTCCTTCTACTTGATGCTTGGTCTGTTATACCATTATGTTGTTTATCTACTCTCCCTCATCTACCTCTCCCTCCTTCCTTCCTCTTGATGCTTGGTCTGTTATACCATCATGTTGTTTATCTACTCTTCCTCATCTACCTCTCCCTCCTTCCTTCCTCTTGATGCTTGGTCCGTTATACCATCATGTTATTTATCTACTCTCCCTCATCTACCTCTCCCTCCTTCCTTCCTCTTGATGCTTGGTCTGTTATACCATCATGTTGTTTATCTACTCTCCCTCATCTACCTCTCCCTCCTTCCTTCCTCTTGATGCTTGGTCTGTTATACCATCATGTTGTTTATCTACTCTCCCTTATCTACCTCTCCCTCCTTCCTTCTGCCCACCTTCCTTTCACCCTCATGTTTGGCCTTTCCTCTCAAAATCTCTTCTAACTTCTCTTGCTCATCTACCCCCCCCTACCCCCCCACCCTCCCCTCCTTCCCCACAGGCTATGGTTGGACAGGTTATAATGAATGGGGAATATGTCTGAGTGATTGGCTGGTTAATAAGTGTGTGTGTGTGTGTGCGTAGGTGTGTCTGTGTGTGTGCATAGGTGTAGGTGTGTGTATTGTGTTTAGTGTGTGTGTGTGTATAGGTGTGTGTATGTGCAGGTGTGTGTGTGTATAGGTGTGTGTATGTGCAGGTGTGTGTGTGTGTATAGGTGTGTGTATGTGCAGGAGTGTGTGTGTGTATAGGTGTGTGTATGTGCAGGTGTGTGTGTGTAGGGGTGTGTGTGTGTGGTGTATAGGTGTGTGTATGTGCAGGTGTGTGTATAGGTGTGTGTATGTGCAGGTGTGTGTGTGTAGGAGTGTGTTTGTGTATAGGTGTGTGTATGTGCAGGTGTGTGTGTGTTGCCCACTTTGGCTCTATCAATATATAACATACTGAATGTGTATATCCAGTACGTATACCCTTACCGGCCATATGTATAAATGCATTAATGTGTACTGTGTGACGCCTGCAGCTTAGCAGAATGCCACGTGGGCTCAGCCGCTCGCTTGGCCACTCGCTAACACTCGCCAGGGCAATGTATTTGGCTACAGTCTATCTACAATGTTGTACTATCTTTCTTGTGAATCGTCATGTCACAGGCAGTACAGAAGTGGTCTTTATTTTCGCCTGTGACAATGCATTATATTTTATATCATCAGTTATAAGTTTAATGTATAAGACTGAATGATACAGCTAGCTGAGAGTGTGAGTGAGTAAGTACAGGAGGCAGAGGGTAGTCGCGTAGTGCTACACGTTGTCTCGGTGACGTCATGCCACGGCCGGGCCCTCTGAGTGGCTGGCTGCCTCACTACTGTCCCGCCGCGTCAGGAAGTTGTTCCCCCCGCACTCCCTGCTGCCTTGTTTCTTCCTTCCTCAGAGCTTGCCTGACCAGCATACCCTTCACATCTCCCCTTGCAACCTGTCCCCGACTTCTACCTATAGAACACTTTCTCTCTCTCTCAACTTCTTACCTCTCATTCTTCCACTCTATTTAACATCATAACTCCCCTTTGGTTCTGCACGATTTCATATATCGGCCATCGTATTATATGCTGAAGCTCTCAGATATTACATGTTTAGTTAGGCATTTTGGAGGGGTTACCATTTTGTCTGTAGAGGTTCGACACACTCACGGTGTCTCCCTACCTTTTGCTTGGTGGTCTGCTGGGCTATTTAATGCTAGACTGGGGTGAGGCTATTGTTGTTGTGATTTCCGATGTGTACCAGGTTTTGTTGAACCTGTACAATCGCAACGGATACGTGGGAAGCCTAGGTGGTCTTTCTGACTGTGTACCTTGTGAGTTTAGCACTGTGTTGCGAGTGAGGGCTTTTGCCTCTGCCACCCAACACTGTGCTAACTCATTTTGCTTTGGCTTTGAGAGGGTCGCCAGGAGAGAACCAGATACTAGCGATCTGGATCTCTCAAGAGAGCACCCCGTCATTTAACGTAATTAGGCCGTACAGTCTTAAGGACCTCGCTAGGCTACGAGCCGCTTGCTCAGCCATTGTTTCCTAGCCTACTACATCCCAGCTAGACTTTATTCGCCTAGCAGACACCCGATTAAGATTATAAACTCTTATGTTATGTATGCAGCATTTTTATTCACGTTGATTGTAAGCCTTGGTTGTTGTTGAGTTGCACAACCCGAGCAGGCTTTTTGAGTTGCCTGAGGAAGTACTTCTTTTGTTGTTGGAGATAATACTATATCGCATTTATTGTTATTCCCGTGCCAGTTAACACTGTATGTCCATACACTTGTCATATCTTGTTCCTGCTTTATATAACAGTTCAAAATCCGATTCGATCATCTTAAGCAGCATCAGACTTTCTTCAGAAGATTCCTGCTCGATGCTTTAGGACTTTCATTCACTTTCTATAATATTATAGGAGTGACAGTTTATTATTGTTTAGCGTAACTTTAATTATACCTTCTTCTTGTTTGCATTAAATCATTTTAGTGATTTCATTAAGATCTCTATAATTTCCTTGTATACATTATTAACGTAATTGTGTGTTGTTGTGATCAGGCTGTATCAGAGATCATCAGCCTGTAGTAGTAGTGCATTTATACCGAGTTATAAGATACCCCGCTATTGCAGATTTAACGCTGGAGTGTATAGGTGTTTTTGTGCGCCGGCATTATAAGTTCGAGGGTTGGATCTAGTGTTACCGTTGTGGCTGTGTGCCTTTCTAGTCCAATGATTAAGAGCCCTTGTTTTATACGAGTCCCGGTCGTAACAACTGTATATCCACTACGTATACCCTTACCGGCCATATGTATGCATTAATGGACACATGTACAGTCAGAAACCACAATTTCTGAGACACTTTGATAAGGCCCGGACATGTGGAGCGCATCGTTTGTGGACGACAGCCCAATTTAACTATCACAAGGCCGCATACCTATGAACACACGTTTCGAACCAATAGATGCTTCACTCAGTCTACCATGTAAAATTATAATGCTGTTGCTATGCTATGATCCGCATTCATATATTTATGGTTATACAAATTACAAAAATACCTTTATTACATTCCTTTACGTATCTACAGTAAATACGGACACGAATATTACCATAGGTTTTAAGAAATTTAAAATTAAACTAAATACTTTCAAATTGCTGCCCCACGAGAATGACTCGGATTCCAACCTTAACGTGTAATTGGCTGTTACGAAATTTGGTAGTTTAGGTTTGTTCTCTCGTCTCCCACCCCTCAGAGCTGTCTTCATTTCCATGTTCCCAGTGATCAAGTTATCCATCCTTGTATTCATTTCGAAGAGGAGGATGTTCAGTATTACAGTGTAAATGTTTACCTTGCATTGGTGTGTAATAAACAGTTATTGTGTAAAGTAACGATGGCAATTATGACGTGGATTGTTAGTTACGATTAGTCGAGTGTGTGTGTGTGTAAGTGAACCGATGTGTGTTGTAGTAGACATAATGTTCTACAGTAGGTGACAAACACTGAACACATATGTGTCTGCTTCATGACATACAACACAACGAACTATGCAATGTAATATTGCATGTTATCATCTGGTTATGAAATCCAGGTGTGAAACGGCAATGAGTTATCAGTAGTATTATGCAATACTACAACAAGTTATCAGTAATGATATATGGGGGGTATTATGCAATACTACAACAAGTTATCAGTAGTGATATATGGGGGGTATTATGCAATACTACAACAAGTTATCAGTAGTGATATATGGGGGGTATTATGCAATACTACAACAAGTTATCAGTAGTGATATATGGGGGTATTATGCAATACTACAACAAGTTATCAGTAGTGATATATGGGAGGTATTATGCAATACTACAACAAGTTATCAGTAGTGAAATATGGGGGTATTATGCAATACTACAACAAGTTATCAGTAGTGATATATGGGGGGTATTATGCAATACTACAACAAGTTATCAGTAGTGATATATGGGGGGTATTATGCAATACTACAACAAGTTAAGCTTCGGACGCTGATAGGTTTATATATTCGGTATTAATGTAATACAACATGTATATAACACTTTAAAAGGTAAAGGCATTATAAGCATCGCATCGTGATATTACGTTTAGCAATGGCTATAGATACCTTTTCGATGTTCGTATTATAGTATCTGGTGTATTGCAATGTTTACACAGTGCAACAAGGTTAATAGCATGATATAAAATGTATTAATTATATGTGAGTAGCGGTATGTGTTTATTAGTAACTACTATGGATGACGTCTGATGAATCTCTCTCTCTCACACACACACATACACACAAAACGAAAGCCTGTCCATTCACTACGTTTTGGTAGTGTTTCTTTACATTCTGAATTTGTTAATAGCTATTCGTGTTGGTCAATATACAGGAGACGCAACAATATAGGTAGCAAATTTCTAATGGTAGTTTTGGGTTCCTATCACCATATGCTTCATTTCTATATACTTTTTATCGTCGGGGGAAAAAAAAATATCTTTGGATTTTTCATTGTTTTCTTGGATTTTTGTTTTTGTTTTATTAACCTAACCAAAAAACCTAACCTAACCTAACCTAAATGTATTTGGGGGCTATTAGGTTAGGTTAGGTTAGGTTTTTTGGTTAGGTTGATGACCAAAAAAACCAAAAACAAATCCCAAGATTTTTTTTTAAAAATCCCGAGATTGTTTTGTTTTCCCCGGGGATAAAAAGTATATAGAAATGAAGCATATGATGATAGGAACCCAAAACTACCATTAGAAGTTTGCTACCTATATTGTTGCGTCTCCTGTATATTGATCTTCGTGTTTAACCTCCTGGCCCGGGCAGGCTCTCCTAATGACGGAGCTCGTATCCGGGCGATCTGGTCGAATATCAACAAAAGTAAACTAAGGCTAATCTCGCTTAATATATGACCTACATTAATCAAACATATATAGAAATGAGCGCCTTACCTTCCTGCGTAGAATGGCGTTGAGTAGAGCTCTCTAGCTCAACTGGTTCCGGAGTGATGGTGATGGAAGTGGAGGTAACTTTTGCCGCGTATTTACCTCGGCGCGTCCGAACACTCAACCGCGGCCCCGACTACGACGCCCAGTTGCACTTGTCGCTCCACCCGCAATTATGCCAGGAAGCGATTTGATAGTGTTTTATTGGTTATTCTGTCATTTATTATAGTTATTATGTTATTTTCACTCAATAAAGTTATTTATATGAACTTATTTGTGTCTCTGTCACTTATTACTTCGTTTTATTATTATTATTATGATTATTAGTGTCACTTTCACTGGACTTTGATAATTGGTAGTGTTATTTCCCCTTTTATGTATTGTTAGGTAAGCTAATAATATATATAGTGTCACTGTCACTTATTCATATTGTTATGAAGGCACTTATTATTACTTGTGTGTGTCTCTTTCACTTATACTTAGTTTTATTATTATTATACTGTCACTTTGACTGGCCTAGGCTTATTGAGTGTCATTTTCACTTATTTATTGTTAGAAATATATATTTTAGTGTCACTTTCACTTGTTCATATTGTTATTGAAGGCACTTATTATTACTTATGTGTCCTTTTCACTTATACTTAGTTATATTATTATTCTTAGCCTACATTTGAGTGTCACTTTCACTGTTGTCACTTCCACTTCAAAAGTTTGTTAGAGTGTGGAAGTCGTTGAAGCAGGTGCCAGCACACAGTCCAACTTGACACTCGAGGCATTCCCAAGTGGTTTTTGTGGGTTTGCGGGGTCTGCGAGTTGTGTGGCTGCACACATGGCACCTCTTCTGACTCCTAACATTACTACCTGGTGCTTTGAAAGGAAGGGCGCTGAGCTGGTGCTTCCTGAAGAATTCAGCACACCCCGTTCTGTCAAGGTGGCCTGGTCCTTGTATTGGCCTGCCTGGTGTACCAGCATGTTTAGCCAGGAGCTCAAGTAGCACCTGCTTGTGGAACTTCCGCAGGGACTTGTACTTCTTGGCTCCTGGAGTCCTCAGACGGTAGATGTTGTAGGCATTGAGGATCGACATTTCTACCGTATGCAGGATAAACTTCTTGTACCACCTGCAAGATGTTCGCAGGCAGTCGATGAAGCCCATCTGCATGTCGGACTTGTCAACGAGGCGCATGTTGATGTTATAATCCAGGACAGCAGCTGGTTTTTGGACGGGGTTCTTGGTTGTTCGGTCCACCTTCCCTGTGGCGACCATCTGGGCCTTGTGGCATGTGGTGAGGAGGTTGACCTTGCGCTGGTCATGCCAGTGGATGGAGAGGATGGGGCCACTCTTCTTGTGGAAGATGTCAGCCTTCTTCGTCTTGGTTGGGTAGCCTGGCATGCCCTTCCTTTTGCCCTTGACTGTGCCGACAGTTCCGGTCTTGCGGTCATGGATGTACTTGGTCAGGAGAGGCGACGTGTAATAATTATCTGTGTAGAGGATGTGGTTATTATTGAAGTGCCTCTCCATCATCTTCTTCACTACAGCGCCACCAAAACCAATGAGAGGGTCAGTCACAACTTCTCCAGCCTTGCCGCTGTAGACTATAAAGTCCAGCACATACCCCGTCAAGCAGTCGCAGAGGACGAAGAACTTGATGCCGAAGCGGTGTCTCTTGGACGGGATATACTGTCGGAAGTGCAGCCTACCACGGAACAGGACCAGAGACTCGTCGAGGCACATCTTCTGGAAAGGAATCAGGTATGTGGTGAACCGATGACGTATCATGTCATACAGCTTCCTGATCTTCCATAATTAGTCGGGAAGGTGGACTGCCATGTTGTTTGTCAGGTGGAGATAGGAGAGGATGTCGAAGTACCTGTCCCTGGACATGTATTTGCCAAATGATGGAGTCGTTATGATGTCGCCAGTGATCCAGTAGTCAGCCAGAACGTGCTTCCTTATATGAGTCATCAGCATTGTGAGTGCCAAGAACACATATAATTCTGCCACAGTGAGAGCTCTCCATGCCACCATCTTGGCACTGGTCTTCCTCCCAAGAAAGTTGGCACAGATAGCATGGTGGTGATTTGTCTCTTTGACGAGGTATTCCATGACTTCATTGTCATAGAAGCCACAGAAAAGTTCACTGGGGGTAGCATCTGAGCCACAGGGATATGCTGGTGACACCCCAGAACCCATCTGTACCTCATCAAAGGCAGGACAATCTGGCTCAAAATCAGCTCCATCTGTCCACACAAACAGGTCGGATGCTGATGCTCGAGGTCGTGCTGCAGCAGGCACACGCCCTGGACGCCCTGGCACACGCCCTTGGCCAGGCGGACGCCCAGGCGGACACCCTGCATGCCCATGCCCAGGCCCAGGCCCAGGGGCAGCGGCGTCGGCAGGCTGACCACGTCCACGACCTCGCCCTCTCCCTCGATTTGTCGGCACATCCTCTTCCTCTTCCTTTTGCTGTTCCTGTTCCTCTTCCTCCTCAGGCGACGTCAGGTCATCTGGGGAAATGTTGGGGTCGTCAGCATCCTCCTCAGGAGACAATTCTGGTGAAGAAGTGACCGGGCATCGGCGGTGTGGGGTGCGGGAGGCTGCGGGAGCTTCAAGAATGGGAGCCGAGGCCTCGGGAGTTGGGCTCCTTTTGCGGCGAGCCGAGGGCTTTTCAGCAAGAAATAATATTCTGCGGTGTGTTGAGGCCTGTGGCACATCACCAATACCACTTGAAGAGGCCCTTTGGTCATCCTGAACGAGAGATGAAGGTGAGGGCTGTGGGTGACCCACGCGGCGTCCCGTGTCAAGGCGTCGGGACAATGGAATGCGGGTGGTTGCTAGGCCAGGGTCGGCGTCATTATCGCTATCATCAGCTTCCCTATGCTTTTCTGCGGCTGCCCTGCGTGCTTTTTTAGCTGCACTTTTGATCAATGATTGTTTGTAGAAATATTTGCCCACTTTCAAGGGCGTACGGGCAGGCAAAGGGGAAGGTCCTGGGGTAGGGCTAGGGCTAGGCCTAGGCTGACCTAGCAAAGATGGCGAGGGGGTAGGCCTAGGTTCTAGCACACTGGGAAGCTCAATGGCACCTTCCTGAAACACTTCCACATCAGGATCATCACTACTGTCTCCCCCCTCAAATAAATCGACATTATCGTCGTCTCCAAAGCCCACGAAATCGTCTTCACTTTCACTTATAAATTGTACCTTGTCCACCAAGCTTTCGCCACTGCTCTCTTCATCACTTTCAAAAAGTTGTCGCTGTATAGCGCTATCATTCAACAAACGCTTAACTTTCTTTTGTTGAGCTCTCTTCTCGGTTGGAACAGGCGTTGAAGTTGCGAGTGGGGTAGCACTGGGGCCCGCGGGAGGTTGCAACGAATCGGACACGTCAGTATTTTTTCAGTATTACTCGCTATGGCGGCCACGTACGAACTGATAACACTAGTAGTTGAGGCTTGGTGGCGCTGCGGTCGCTCCTACCATGCCAATTGGCCGCGCAAATTTTGAAGTACGCTTTCAAGCACAAAGATTTTAAAATGACACCCGGGTTCCGGCCCTTTTGTTTTGGTGTCATTTTAAAATGACACCCGGGCTGGAAGGGTTAATGTAGATACAGGAGGAAATAACAAACAATGGTATTTTTGTCATTGTAATATCATATTCTGTAGTATGAATTGTATCGTAGCATAACAACAGCACAATCTTACAATGACAGACTGAGTGAAGCATCTATTGCTTCGAAACGTGTGCGGCCTTGTAATATTTAAAGTGGGCTGTCGTCCAGAAACAATACGCTCCCAATGTCCGGGCCTTATCCAGGTGTCTCAGAAACTGCGATTTCTGACTGTACTGTATAATTATGTGTAAAGTATGTATTGTAAAGAGTGTACACCATTTCATAGTTAGAGGTATTGGATTAATTGGATTGGTATTAGATAATTAAAAGGATATCTCATAATAAAAGGATCTCTCTCTCTCTCTCTCTCTCTCTCTCTCTCTCTCTCTCTCTCTCTCTCTCTCTCTCTCATAACACAACCACTTAGGGTGTCCCCAACCTTGGCCTCGACACCTGAACCAATGAATGGAAAACGAAAATAAAATAAACAAAAAAGTTTTACAAGACTGTGAGATGAAAGAGAGAGAGAATGAGAGAGAGAGAGAGATAATGATAAAATATATAATAATAGATTGTTATGGGATTGATAGATGAGGAGAGAGACTAGGGTAATACAGCTGGAATATAACAATATTAGGAATTTAAACTTTTCACATACTTAGTATACAATGCTTGCTTTCATATTTCATAAAATAAATGGTGGTATGTCTAGATATCAAACAAAAAACTCCCCTTAACCTGAACACTGACAAGTAATAATTGTTTTGTCTCACACTTCTGCAGGGTTGGGTAGTTGTCTGTAGGGGACATGTGCTGTTTTTTCTGGACCCCCTTCTCCCTAATGTTTAGCCCCATTAGTTTTGAGATTAGAAGACGTTCGGCATATTAGTTTGGCGATTTTAATACCTTTTGTCCCATTTCGTTGTCAATTTTAAGACCTTTTGTGCCATTTAGGTGTCGATTTTTTCCTATCGAGCGATAGCATGCCTGTAATCTTAAGAGTAACCGGCCTTCGGCCGGGAAATTTTTCTACCGAAAAATGTACAAATTAATCTAGAAGGGGGGATCTGATGGATGTTTTTTTAAAGGTTGATGGAGGTCTAGGGAGGAAACTAAAAAAGAATAATAAATAAATGAAAAAAATCTACCAAAAAGTGAACCATCCCCCCCCCCCCCCCCTCCCCCCCGTAGCCTGTAAAATGATAGATCACTATACCCAGTTTCATTTCAACTGACGGTAAATTGAATCCCATACCAGCTAATTCCTCAATACTCGATGGACAAATATGAAACTACTGTACGTCTCTGCATCATCATAAGACCAAGTTTCCATAATTAGGACCATCTACAACATTTTCAAAATATCCGAGAAATCTTGATGGGAACTATGCAATTTACCGCCAGATGAAAATAAACAGGGTGTAAGTGAATATAAAGTAACTGAAAGGCTGGAGACAGTAAAGGTGAGGAAATATTAAATATGAGAAACTGAAGATGGGAAAATGTCAGAGGATGATTTAAAGGACCAAGTGAAAACAAAGAACACACAACTAAAACTGAACAAAGGTAGAGGAAAGGAATGAATGAAGGAATAAATAAACACTGAACGAAAGAAAAAGAGGAAGGAGGGGACTGCAAGAAGGACGGAATCAATACTAAGAATAAGAGATAAATGAGGAGTTTATAGAAAAGGAGGAAGATTATTTGAGATACAACTAAATTTAAAATAACAAGCGTAGGAATGAAAAAGACAGCAATAAAGAAACAAAGAATGAAGAGTAAATAGGCTACCGAGTGATATGGTAGGATCAAGAACGATAGAGAGCTTCAAGATAATATTATATAGGCATATGGACGGGATGGGTTGGGTTTGAAAGGGATATGCCTTGTGTGGGCCAATTGGTTCTCTGCAGACTCCAGTTTTCATATGTATTAATGTTCATAAAATCAATAAAGGTAAGAATAATGGAGGTGGAGGCAGTTCCTCAGAATACTTTATACTCTATAATTAATAACACAATAATAACCTATGAGGACTGGTGGGGAGAACCTTCACATGGACTTATATACATACATGGTGTACATACATACATACACACATGGCTGGTACAACCTTCACATGGACTTACATACATACATGGTGTACATATATACATACGCACATACCTGGTACAACTTTCACATGAACTTATATACATACATGGTGTGCATAAATACATACGCACATAGCTAGTACAACTTTCACATGGCCCTATATACATACATGGTGTACATACATACATACACACATAGCTGGTACAACTTTCACATGGCCCTATATACATACATGGTGTGCATAAATACATACACACATAGCTGGTACAACTTTCACATGAACTTATATACATACATGGTGTGCATACATACATACACACATAGCTGGTACAACTTTCACATGGACTTATATACATACATGGTGTGCATAAATACATACACACATAGCTGGTACAACTTTCACATGGACTTATATACATACATGGTGTGCACAAATACATACACACATGGCTGGTACAACTTTCACATTAACGTATATACATACATGGTGTGCATAAATACATACACACATAGCTGGTACAACTTTCACATGGACTTATATACATACATGGTGTGCATACATACATACACATATAGCTGGTACAACTTTCACATGGACTTATATACATACATGGTGTGCATACATACATATGCACATAGCTGTGTACTGCCTTCACATGGACTTATATACATACATGGTGTGCATACATACATACGCACATACCTGGTACAACATTCACATGGCCCTATATACATACATGGTGTACATACATACATACGCACATAGCTGGTATATATATACATAGCTTTATAAATAAATACAGCGAACAAAAGAACATACACAGTCATGTATACACATATAAAATTATTCTTAGATTATGATATACCACCTCTCTCTCTCTCTCTTTCTCTCTCTCCAGCAGGTATTCAGGCGACAAAGTCAATTAGACTGTGTAAAGTGACTGTAGGTGTAGTGTGTAGGGAGAGAGAGACGAGAACGAGAGAGAGAGAGAGAGAGAGAGACAGAGAAAGAGACAGATAGCTAGATAGACAGACAGACAGACAGACAGACAGACAGACAGACAGACAGACAGACAGACAGACAGACAGACAGACAGACAGACAGACAGACAGACAGACAGACAGACAGACAGACAGACAGACAGACAGACAGACAGACAGGCAGATAGACAGACAGACAGACAGACAGACAGACAGACAGACAGACAGACAGACAGACAGACAGACAGACAGACAGACAGACAGACCACAGACAGACAGACAGACAGACAGACAGACAGACAGACAGACAGACAGACAGACAGACAGACAGACAGACAGACAGACAGACAGACAGACAGACAGACAGACAGACAGACCGACAGATAGATAGATAGATAGATAGATAGATAGGCAGACAGACAGACTCATTGCAACATATGCAAATTAATATTTACTGTTTTCGTAAGCTACTTTCTTGAAAAACTAATTTTATCATCCAGTATCATATCAGTATCGTAATTACTGGTCTACAGATTCTAACATAAGTAGGACCAAGAGTGGTCAACTGGTCCTCGTAGCTTACTTTCCTAATTGATAACATTTTTTTTTTTTTTTTTTTTTTTTCTATGTGATTGAGGGAGGCAAAAGGCATAACTGCCTATAGCGAGTGCCTCCCCCATAGTTGAAAGAGTGACAGGGCCAAAATCAAGGGACGTTCGAGCCAAAATGCCTGGACACACGGAGTTTGAAGCAATTTAAGTCATAGGAAGAGGGAAAGACTGATTCTGGGAGAGAGTTCCAGAGCTCAGATGTTGAGTAGAAGAAAGTTTGAGAGTAACGTTTCACTCTTGGGTTGGAGAGTTGCACAGAGTAGGGGTGGGATTGAGTTGCAAGACGGGTACCACGTGCCCTACGTAAAGGAGGTGGTATGCACTGGGATAGCTCTGAGGAACACTGATTATTATAGTAGCGATAGAATAGCGAGAGAGATGCAACATTGCGGCGGAGAGAGAGAGATTGCAGAGAGTTGGTGAGTGGACGGGAGTTAATGATACGAAAGGCCTTCCTTTCAACTTTGTCTAGGAGAGCGGTGTGAGAGGAACCTCCCCACACATGTGAACAATACTCAATACAAGGGCGCACTATGCCCCTGTACAGAGCAAGAAGCTGTGCAGGGGAAAAGAACCCCCTAAGGCGGTTGAGCACACCCAGCTTCTGGGAGGCTGCCTTAGCAAGACTGGTAATATGGTCCTTCCAAATGAGAGCAGAAGAAAAAGAGACACCAAGAATATTAAGAGAAGATGAAGGGTTGATTTTTGTATTGTTGAAGAATAAGGGATAGTCCGCTGGGAGATCCTGACGGGTAGATAGATGGAGAAATTGGGTTTTGGAAACATACTGTTTTGTAGTCCTAATGTTGACTATTTATAATCGTACAAACATTTTCAAAGTCAAATGATGAAAACAAAAATCTTAAAACTTTCAGTACCGGTGCCGTCTGTTATCCTTACTCTGGCTACTATTAGACGATTGTATTCAGTTTAAAAAGGGCCTCCAGCAATTAATGGGCTTCGAACTATCTCACTTAACCCATTTTACTACCACAGATCCTTCTTAACCCTCTCACGTTTTTGACGCAATTTTGAGCCTATTAAGGATATTTTAAAGCCTTTGTTTCCATCAGAGGTATTTAGAAACCTTTAGTTTAGTTACTGCAACCTCTGCAGTTGTCTTTGAGTTAGCTGTGGGCAAAAAACTAATTTTGGAGAGGTAATTATAAGAGTGAGATAACTCTATTTATTATTGCTAATCTGGCAACCTCTGCTTCATAAAAGCGTAAAAGGGTTAAACTGCATAACCCCGTCAAATATAGCTAGAATATAATCATTAAAACGTCCCCGGTACAAGAGGGGTAAAAACTTCACTTCCAGTTTTTAAGGGAAGATGAGCCAGTTTTTTGGTTTATTAATTTATTTATTCCTTTATTTCTTTGTTTCCTCGCTAGACCTCCATCAAGCTTAAAAAAAAGAAAAAAAAAAGACCCCTGTTCAAGATAAATATATACATTTTTTGGTAGAAAAATTTCCTGGCCCAAGGCCGGTTCTCTTAAAATTTCAGGCTCGCTATCGCTCGCTAGGAAAAAAATCGATAACTAAATGGCACGAAAGGTCTTAAAATTGGCAACGATATGGGGCGAAAGGTGTTAAAATCGACAAACTAATGGGCCGAACGTCTTATAATCTCAAAACAAATGGGGCTTAACACGAGGGAGAAAGGGGACCACAAAAACGACCCATCTCCCCTTAATCAACGAAGCAAAATACTAAATCATTCAACATTCCTGAGCTATTTCAGGATTCAATATATTCATGGAATATGGATTTCTTGTGGCGGGGTCTTCTCCTTGGTGATTTAGTAATTTATGGTGGAACCTCTATTAGGCCTTGTGTGTGGGGAAAGAGGTAAGGAAAGGGAGGGGTGATAAGAGGAATGTGGGGTGATGGGGGTTAGTTTGGGAGGGGGGGGGGGTTAGTGTGGGATTTATGTGGAAGTGTGGTTTGGGGATATGGGGGGGGAAGGTTTTGGGGTGATGAGGGGGAGGTGTGAGGTGATTTGGGGCAGTGTGGATTGTATGGGGGAGGTTTGGGGTGGGGTGGGAGGTGTGGGGTGATAGGAGAGGGGAGATGTGATAGGTATATTGAGAGGTGGTTGGTAGGAGAGTTGAGCGGGGATGAAGGATGAGGTAGAGGAGGTGAGGGGATTGGGGTGGTGGAGGAGGGGAGGGGATTGGGGTGGTGGAGATGATGTTACATGATGTTAATCCATCTAAAATATGATTTATATAAATTGAAAACAGAAGTGGTGATAATACCCCTCCCTGCATTACACCATGTTAATTGAAAACATAAGTGGTGATAATACCCCTCCCTGCATTACACCATGTTAATTGAAAACATAAGTGGTGATAATACCCCTCCCTGCATTACACCATGTTAATTGAAAACAGAAGTGGTGATAATACCCCTCCCTGCATTACACCATGTTAATTGAAAACATAAGTGGTGATAATACCCCTCCCTGCATTACACCATGTTAATTGAAAACAGAAGTGGTGATAATTCCCCTCCCTGCATTACACTATGTTAAATGAAAACAGAAGTGGTGATAATACCCCTCCCTGCATTACACCATGTTAATTGAAAACATAAGTGGTGATAATACCCCTCCCTGCATTACACCATGTTAATTGAAAACATAAGTGGTGATAATACCCCTCCCTGCATTACACCATGTTAATTGAAAACAGAAGTGGTGATAATACCCCTCCCTGCATTACACCATGTTAATTGAAAACATAAGTGGTGATAATACCCCTCCCTGCATTACACCATGTTAATTGAAAACAGAAGTGGTGATAATTCCCCTCCCTGCATTACACTATGTTAATTGAAAACAGAAGTGGTGATAATACCCCTCCCTGCATTACACCATGTTAATTAAAAACATAAGTGGTGATAATACCCCTCCCTGCATTACACCATGTTAATTGAAAACATAAGTGGTGATAATACCCCTCCCTGCATTACACCATGTTAATTGAAAACAGAAGTGGTGATAATTCCCCTCCCTGCATTACACCATGTTAATTGAAAACAGAAGTGGTGATAATACCCCTCCCTGCATTACACCATGTTAATTGAAAACATAAGTGGTGATAATACCCCTCCCTGCATTACACCATGTTAATTGAAAACAGAAGTGGTGATAATTCCCCTCCCTGCATTACACCATGTTAATTGAAAACAGAAGTGGTGATAATACCCCTCCCTGTATTACACCATGTTAATTTGCCATTCCTTCGATAAAGTGGCCTTATATTTTACAACTACATGTTGAGGTCTATAACAAATAAATAAAACATTTACAATATATTTAGGGATTCCTTGCTTTAAAAGACTATAATTATACAAGATTAAAATGATTAACTTTATCAAACGCTTTTGTAAGATCAATAAAACATGAAAATACGTTTGATCCTTCACTGTTATATTTCAGAATGGCTTCCTTCAACATCATGCATGTGGTAGAAGTAGAATATTTGTCTATGAAACCATACTGATTGTCATATAAAAAAAACATTTTTTAATTTTGAATGGTAGACAATATTCAAACAATTTGAGAAAAATTGGAGATTATATATATATATATATATATATATATATATATATATATATACTGTGTAGGAAAAGCTTTGGATGATAGAGGAATGACTATAGATCAGGCAGGGTAAGTGGTGGTGGACAGGAGTGAATGGAGAATAGTTGAGTGAACACGTGGTCATTTGGGGGAAGGGGTCGGGCGCAAGTTGGACTAGACTAGATAATAGTCCATCATGCGCCTGGGCCGGGGAGACCATTAATATGAAGGGCGCGCCTGGAAGTGTAGTGGGCGGGCTTGTGGGTTCGGCTCCGCTGCGTGTCTGCCTGCCGAGATCGGAACCTCTCCGGGTGGTTGGGGGCCGGGGGAGTGCTGGAGCGACCTTGGTGACCCGGGTCTCTGGGTTTTCTCCTGGGTGACCTACTGTAGATGTGTGTGAATTTTGTTTTTCTATGTTTGTTCGTTGCGTTTGTGTTTTCCCTGTTCTTGCTCTGTCTTGAGTCGGCCACCCCCAAGAAAAAAATAAAATAAAATAGACTAAAATAGAAAATAAAAATTAAAATAGGAAAAGTGGGGATTGGGCATGAGCATATACAGTATACTGTATATATATCTATATATATATATATATATATATATATATATATATATATATATATAGAGAGAGAGAGAGAGAGAGAGAGAGAGAGAGAGAGAGAGAGAGAGAGAGAACAGAGTAGTGCAGGATATAAAACAATACCTGGTGGATAGGTTTGGGTAACTCAATATTGTCATGTTAATGTTGTAGTAGTGGTAGTGGTGATGGTGGTGATAGTGGTGGTGGTGGTAGTGGAGGAGGTGGTGGTGATGGTGGAGGAGAAGGAGGTGATGGTGGTGGTGGAGGAGGTGGTGATAGTTATTGGTGGTTGTGTTGGTGGTGGTGGTAGAGCTATATGTTGAGGTGTGATCTGTGTGGTTATGTTGTGAGTAAAGAGATGTGATGATGGTGATGGTGATGGAAGTTATTGGTGGTTGTGTTGGTGGTGGTGGTAGAGCTATATGTTGTTGTGTGATCTGTGTGGTTATTTTGTTAGTAAAGAGATGTGATGATTGTGATGGTGATGATAGTTATTGGTGGTTGTGTTGGTGGTGGTAGAGCTAAATGGTGTGATCTGTGTGGTTATTTGTGAGTAAAGAGAGATGATGTTGTGGTGATGATAGTTATTGGTGGTTGTGTTGGTGGTGGTGGTAGAGCTATATGGTGTGGTGTGATCTGTGTGGTTATGTTGTGAGTAAAGAGATGTGATGATTGTGATGGTGATGATAGTTATTGGTGGTTGTCTTGGTGGTGGTGGTAGAGCTATATGGTGTGGTGTGATCTGTGTGGTTATGTTGTGAGTAAAGAAATGTGATGATTGTGATGGTGATGATAGTTATTGGTGGTTGTGTTGGTGGTGGTGGTAGAGCTATATGTTGTGGTGTGATCTGTCTGGTTATGTTGTGAGTATAGAGATGTGATGATTGTGATGGTAATGATAGTTATTGGTGGTTGTGTTGGGGCAATATGTTGTGGTATGATCTGTAGTGAAGGTTGTAAGTTAGGAAGTGTTGTGGTGATAGTGATGGTGGTGGTGATAAGTATTGTGCTTTATGGTGTGGTTATGGTATGGTGGTAGTGCTAGTGATGGTGGTAGTGGTGATGATGGTACATTATGGTGAGGTTGATGGTGATAATGGTACATTGGTGGTGGTGTAGGATATTATGTTGGTTGATCTGATGTGAAGAACAGTAATGTGGTTTGTTGTAGGGATCGATGGTTGATTGGTTAACTACAAAGGATTAGGGGAAAGCAAGCAACAACAGGTATAATGATCCCTACTATGTTCCCAAGGTTGAAGGCCAGTATTTGGACAAAGAACTGCCAGAAAGGTAACTACAAAGATTCAACACCAGAGCTTTTGAGGATAATATTATATTCGGTATATATCTAAGCGATATTTTAACTTTGGGGCTACAGAACATTCTACGGCATTTATATACACTTAGGCACTTTTAAGACAACAGTCTGGCATATAAATATAGGCCTACCGGTATAATAATTGGCACATACACACACACACACACACACACACACACACACTCACACAACCATCTAAACTTCTAAAGTGTAAACAAAGTCCCCCCCCCCCAATGATGAAGAAGCTGTCCCCTCTTCAAAACGTTTCCAAAGTTTATACAGCCTGGATTGGGTAAGATTTCCGAGCCGTGAGTTTGACAAGCTGAGTAGGCCTATGGATTTAGAAATGTGTAAGTTTAATGAGAAAAGTTTAGCAGTTTAGTGAGGATATATGTGGATGAAGAGAGGAAGATGGAGGAGGTGGAAGGTAATTGATAAGGGAAAAACATATCATAACCAAACACGGAAATAAGTTTATATACATTTTTATTTAGTGATATGATTACTAAAACTAAGTAAAACACATATTCATTCCCTATATAAAAAGTAATAAAATATATGTAAATACCGGGAACCAATACCGGGTCATCAGGATTATAACTCCAGCCATTGTCAATAGGTCAGAGGTATACTTTAGTGTATATAGTATACAGATCAGCAGTATAAGAACAACCCCCATACTGGCTATCAAAGGCTAAGTCCAGATTCTGTATATTGTTTATAATCTAATACCAACAAGTTCTTATATCGAGGGGGGATAATGTGATAGGAGGCAATGTATGATAATGTAAAGCATGTGTCACACTATGCCGAATTAAGTGCCGACGCTCCATAACTTAAGGGTCATAACGAGGTCTTTGCCTACATCGCCGCGCGACGTCGGTGGGCGCCAACTCAAGAGAGACGTCGGGAGAGGTAGTCAGGGGCCTCAGGAAAAGTTCGACACGAACAACTCTCATGAGCTGAGTCACCGGCTAGTAAATTGACGGGACGGTGATGGTAGGCGGGCGGCGTCCAGTAGGCGTCAGACGGTACAAGGGCGTCGACCTGTCTGCATCAGACGCCGCTATAAGGTAGGTCGCCGTCAGACAGCGACCCGGTAACGCCCAGGCGGCGTCATAGGCGGAGGGCATACCGTGAGTCCGCGACCTGGCAACGTCACACGGAACATCGTCGATAGAGGGTCTTGGGGGTGTTTTTTTAAGCTTGATAGAGGTCTAGCGAGGAAACTAAAAAATAAATGAATATATAAATAAATAGACCCCCAAAAATCACCACTGTCCCCTTAATCCGATCCCATCAACGAGTGACTATCTATAAACCCTTCCAATGGTAGTGACGTCTGTTTTGCCTTAACCTCGGTTCACACATACACGAATTAACGTCACGTCCGTCCCCGACCTCTTAATTCGCCTGCAAACGGGCAAAATCGCCTATGGTCGGTTCGGCGACGTGCGGTGTCGCCAGCACACGGGACGTGGGGGTCTAGGCGGCGACCTTTTTTGTGCATGCACAAAATGGTCGACGTGGGCCGGGTCAACTGTCAGAGAACGTGTTATGTCCGAACACCTACGGGAGCAGTCGGCGTCTAGACGCAGCCTGGCGGCGTCTAGACGCCGACTAACGGGATGAGAACGGCGGCAAAATAATGTTGGAAGGAGAGTCGGCAATGTGGCACCATCGCGTCACATGAGCTGGCGACACCGCACGTCCGTGTACCGACCATAGACGATATTGCCGGCATCCTTGCTCGTTTGCAGGCGAATTAAGGGGTCGGGACGGACGGGACGTTAATTCGTGCATGTGTGAACCGAGCATTAGTTCTGCTCTACTTAGACATTTTTATGCAGCCTAAGAATGGTATGTGGGAGTTAAGAGAGATGAATGAGAGGAATGGAGGTCTTGTGATTGCTACAGGCCCTTCGTAAGCATAACACAATAACCTAATAGTTGCCAGATTATAACAAGAAATACGTCACCATTACTGAAAGGGTTAACTATAGATGGCCTTGTTTTACCAATTACTCAAAGAACCACTTAATTAACCCGTTCAGTACCAGTTCCGTCCTTTTAACTTTATTTTGGCTATTAGTAGACGCATATATTCAGTTTCAAAAGGGCCTCCATAAATAAAAAGGCTTTGAACTATCTCACTTAAGCCTTTTTACAATCACAGGTCCTTCGTAAACTGCACAAAATCATCAAAATATAGCTAAAATATAATTAAATTGACATCGCTGGTACAGAAGGGGTTAAGGGGAGATGGGCGTAATTATTTGTTCATTTATGGATCATTATATTATGTTTATAGTTTCCTCCCTAGATCTCAAGCTTAATAACCCCTCCCCCCCCCCTCCCACATACACACACAAACGCCGCCTCCGACGGACCGGTTTGCCTCTGTCAGGGTCAAGTGTGATGGAGTAGGGGTCCAGTGTGACAGGGTGGCTGTCCATCGCCTCCGTAGTATCTATAGGCGCCGCCCTACCTCCTATAGGTGCCGCTCGTCAGGAGCGTTGTCGCCAACCAGTTTACCCGCTACGGCGGCGTCATTTATCTCCCTAAAGCAGGTGTCACACTATGCCGATTTAAGTGCCGACGCTCCACGACTTAAGTGTCGGGAGCAGGTCTTTGCCTACATCGCCGCGCGACATGGGTGGGCGCCTACTCAAGAGAGCCGTCGGGAGAGGTCGTCAGGGGCCTCAGGAAAAGTTCGACATGCACAACTTCCATGAGTTGAGTCGGCGGCTAGTAAATTGGCGGGACGGGGACGGTAGGCGGGTGGCGTCGGGCGGCATCCAGTAGGCGTCAGACGGTACAAGGGTGTCGACCTGTCTGCGTCAGACACCGCTTATAAGGTAGGTCGCCTTCAGGCAGCGACCCGGTAATGCCCAGGCGCCATCATAGGGGGAGGGCATACCGTGAGTCCGTGACCTGGCAACGTCGCACGGGACATCGTTGATAGATGGTTTTGGGGGTGTTTTTGTTTTAACCTTGATGGAGGTCTAGCGAGGAAACTAAAAAATAAAATAATATATAAATAAATAGACCCCAAAAATCACCACGGTCCCCTTAATCCAATCCCATCAACGAGTGACTATCTATAAACTCTTTCGATAGCGGTGGCGTCTGTTTTGCCATAGTTCTGCCATACTTAGACGATTTTATGCAGCTTAAGAACGGTCTGTGGGAGTTAAGAGAGATAAATGAGAGGAATGGAGGTCTTGTGATTGCTACAGGCCCTTTTTAAATATAATACAATAACCTAATAGTTGCCAGACTATAACGAGAAAGACGTCACCGGTACTGAAAGGGTTAACTATAGATGGCCTTGTTTCACCAATTACTAAAAAAAAATAACACTTAAATAGGGGAGATGGGCACATTTGTTTGCTCATTTATGGGTCTTTTTGTTATGTTTTTAGTTTCCTCCCTAGATCTCAAGCGTAACACCTCCCCCCCCCACCCACACACACACACACACACAAACGTTGCCTCCGACGGACCGGTTTGCCTCGGTCGGGATCAAGTGTGACGGAGTAGGGGTCCAGTGTGACAGGGTGGCTGTCCATCGCCACCGTAGTATCTATCATCTATCGGCGCCGCCCTACCTCCTATAGGCCCCGCTCGTCAGGAGCGTTGTCGCCAACCAGTTTGCTTGCTAAAGGTGCATGACGCCGCCCCAGCGGCGTCATTTATCTTCCTTAGGTCTTGCATGGTTGCCTCTCGCCCCTTCCAGTTGCCGTTAGGCTGCATGCCCGTCCATACTGCCCGCCATGGGCGTCCCGCCCCTCTATCACCCACGATACTCGGCAGTAGTCTCCCCCTTGTATCGCCACTCCTTAAGTCGTGGAGCGTCTGCACTTAAATCGGCATAGTGTGACACCTGCTTTAGGTCTTGCATGGTTGGCGCTCGACCCCGTCCAGTTGCCGTTAGGCGGCGTGCCCGTCCATAGTGCCGACCGTGGGCATCCCATCCCTCGATCACCCACGTTACTCGGCAGTGATCTTCCCCTTCTATTGCCACTCCTTAAGTCGTGGAGCGTCGGCACTTAATTCGGTATAGAGTGACACTTGCTTAAGGGTGAGTTGCGATAACTGTCTTGATAGCATAATGCATAAGGGCACGGAATCTTGATGCGAGTATCCTAGGTTCGAGTTCTTGGAGTGCCACATGTATTTGTTGATTTCATTAATTGAGTTTAGAAGTGAAAGTTGGTTGGTGGAAAAAAATGAATATTATACCTCTCCACCTCTTACTCACTCAATATACATCCGACTCCCCTCCCTTCCTCATCAGCCTATACCCTCCTCCCTCGATATACCCCCCACCCTCCCCTGATATACCCCCACCCCGCCTTCCACCCCCATCCTCCCCTGAAATACCCACACCCCCCCCTCCACCCTCCCCTGATATACACCCACAACCCCCTCCTTTACCTCCATCCTCCCTGATATACCCCCACACCCTCCCTCCACCCCCATCCATCCTCCCCTGATATAACTCCCACACCCCGCTCCACCCCCTCTTCCCCTGATATACCCCCACACACCCCCTCCCCTGATATAACCCCCACCCCCCTCCTCCCCTGATATACCAACACCCGCCCCTCCACCTCCATCCTCCCCTGATATACACCCACACCCCCTCCTCCCCTGATGTACCCCCACACCCCCCTCCCCTGATAAACACCCACACCCCCCTCCACCCCTGATATACCCCCACACCCCTATCCTCCCCTGATATACCCCCACACCCCCCTCCCTTGATATACACCCACACCCCCCTCCTTCCCTGATATACCCTTACCCCCCTCCTCCCGTGATATACCCACACACCACCCCCCTCCTCCCCTGATATACCCACACACCCCCTCCCCTGATATAACCCCCACACCCCTATCCTCTCCTGATATACCCCCACCACCCCCCCCCACCCCCCATATACCCCCCCTCCCCCCCTGATAAAAACCCCTCACCCCCATCCTCCTTGAGATACCCCCCCCCCCCCGTCCCCTGATATAACCCCCCCCCCCCGATATACCCCCACACCCCCTCCTCCACTTATTGAATGTTGGTGATGAATTCAGTAACAGCGACCATCGTACGATAACTTTCACTTTAAAGTTTACTAGTAACGAACCAAATAGTAGCATCGAAAAAGTCCCTAATTTCAAGAAAGCAAACTTCCATAAACTTAGAGCTATGTTTAAAGAAACTGACTGGAGCTTTTTAATTAACAATAACGACATAAATACATCTTGGAAGTTATTCGAAACCACTTACCTAAAAGCAGTGCAAGACTGCATACCATCGAAAATACGGCGTCCAGGCCATAATAATAAGCCCAAATGGTGGAATAAAGATATTTCAAACTGCCTGCTTGCTAAAAAATTTGCTAATGATAGATTAAAATCCTCACAAAATGACGAAGAACGGCTGAAATTTGTAGAGCTACGACGCAAAGCCAAAAAGTTAATTAAGCAAAGTAAAAAGACCTTAGAGTTACATATTGCGAATCAAAGTAAAACAAACCCGAAATAATTCTATAGTTATATCAGAAAGAAAAAAGTAGTTACTTCAACTGTTGGACCGTTAGTCGATGAAAAAGGAGAATACACCAAAGACGAAGTACAAATGAGTAATGCCCTCAATACCTTCTTTGCATCAGTTTTTACAACAGAAGACCTCAGTGATATCCCTACACCATCGCCGATTCAGATTGATAATTCAGATGTTCTAAGCAATATCACCGTTACAGAGAGAGAAGTATTGAATTGTTTAGATAAACTCAAGGTAAGTAAAACGCCAGGACCTGATACAATCTCGCCTAGAGTTCTAAAGGAAGCTAAGAATGAGCTCTCCAAACCACTGACATTACTATTCAATAAATCCTTGCAGTCTGGAACTATGCATGATCAGTGGAAGCTAGCCAACGTAACACCGATATTCAAAAAAGGCAGCAAATCCCTACCCAGTAACTATCGTCCAATTAACTTAACCTCAGTTGTATGTAAAATGCTAGAAACGGTCATACGAGACAGACTCGTAAATCACTTAGAGGAAAATAACATACTTAAAGATACTCAACACGGCTTTCGTAAAAAACGTTCCTGTTTAACAAACCTCTTAGACTTCTTCCACGATATCCTCAACCTCTACGATGAGAGTAAAGCTGTAGATATTATATACCTTGATTTTCAAAAGGCCTTTGACAAAGTTCCCCACAAACGTTTACTGCTAAAACTAAAAGCGCATGGAATACAAGACGGTGTGATGAAATGGATAGAAAATTGGCTCAGCAACAGAAAGCAAAGGGTAGTCATAAACGGTAAGGCATCTAAATTGACCAATGTAAGTAGCGGGGTACCCCAGGGATCGGTACTAGGACCAATTCTCTTTCTAATTTACATCAACGACATAGATGAGGGTCTCACCTGCACAATCTCAAAATTTGCTGACGATACAAAAATTGCAAATAGCGTACTCTCAAAAGAACAAGTTGACGATATGCAACACAATCTAGATAAATTGTCATGTTGGGCCCAAATTTGGCAAATGAGTTTCAATGCGGATAAATGTAAAGTACTACATGTCGGATACCTAAATGAGAAAGCAAACTATTCGATGAATGGCACTCAGCTTAAGAATGTAAACAGAGAAACTGATCTGGGAGTAACAATATCGAGTAACCTAAAACCGAGTCAACAATGTTCAGAAGTTGTTAAGAAGGCAAACAAAATAATTGGCTTTATAGGCAGGTCATTTGAGCATAAATCCAAAGAAGTTATCCTAACCCTTTACAATTCCTTAGTCCGCCCTCTTCTGGAATACTGCGTTCAATCCTGGTGCCCTTATTACCAAAAAGATATAAACAAGCTAGAACGAGTTCAACGTAGAGTTACCAAAATGATACCTAGCCTAAAGAACAAACCATACGAAGAGCGTCTTAGAGAATTAAATCTATTTCCTTAAACCCCGCGCAGATTAAGAGGCGACTTAATTCAAGTGTTCAAAATCATCAAAGGCATCGACAATATAAACTGTAGTAAGTACTTCACTATCGACCAATCTAATTACACGCGGGGAAACGGTTGCAAAATTATTGGTAAATCTTTTAACTCGCACGAATCTAAGAATTTCTTCTTCAATCGAGTTGTCAACTTGTGGAATGGGCTTCCCCGAGACGTTATAGACTGCAGCACCGTTGATTCATTTAAATTCCGCCTAGACAAATATCTCGCATCAAACCCGCGACTGACTGCGTTTGTAAATGAATAACTTTATCCTCCCCTCAGTTACTAACCCATATGTCCCCTACTAACTTCCTAGTCCTGCCACGTTAGTGGCAGGGCAGTAGTTCCCTTTCCAATGTTCCCTTACCCACTCTAAACCACTGTTTGGACACTTGATCCTCAGTGTTTTGGAGGACAAGCAACCTAGAAGGGTCACTAGATCTGTTGTTGCTTGATTTCCTTTGTACTCCTTTGTACTTTGTACTTTGTACTCCACCCCATCCTCCCTTGATATACCCTCACACCCCCCTCCTCCACCCCCATCATCCCCTGATATACCACAAGATAGTGAGACAGGAAAGATAAGCCTCTCCTCGCATAATATTCTCCCAACATCATGCAATATTTTCAGCTTTACTTTATATATATATAAAGTGTTATGGTAGTATTTAACAATGACTTACGTGTCAGGTTATTCAAGATCCCTGTTAAAGGTAGGCCAACAACAAACTCATTAACACACCACAGGACCCAGGGATAGATAGAGAGAGAGAGAGAGAGAGAGAGAGAGAGAGAGAGAGAGAGAGAGAGAGAGAGAGAGAGAGAGAGAGAGAGAGAGAGAGAGAGAGAGAAATGTTACTGCCTTCCCTTCATAAACACAGTCAACACATACAGTATAATTATACGAATACACAAATTATATAATAGTATAGCTTTAATTATTTCTTTACTATGATTATCTATTTATATTATCAACTTGGATATAATCCAAAACATGAGCTTTTGTACAGCACCAGACGATAATGTGTCACGGCTTGGTTGGTAACTGATAGTATGATAAACATGCAAACAAGCAACAAAGACAAACACATAATATTATATATTATATATATATAATGTGTCACGGCTTGGTTGGTAACTGATAGTATGATAAACATGCAAACAAGCAACAAAGACAAACACATAATATTATATATTTGGTAGACTAATTGTTTGTTTCCAGACAGTCGACCTATCAAATGTATAATTATGTCTCGTCTCTTTAAGTGGAGATTTTAACTTGAGATATATTTCTGGATCCCCTTCTCCCTCGTATTTAGCCCCTTTAGTTTTGAGATTTTAAGACGTTTGCCCATTAGTTTTTCGATTTTAAGACGGTTCGCCCAATTTCTGAAATTTGTTCGACTGTTCGTACGATTTAGGGGTTGATGTTTTCCTGGCGAGCGAAAGAGAGCCTGCAATTTAAAAGGAATCGGCCTTTGGCCGGGACCTATTTCTACTGGAAAATGTACACATTTATCTCGAAAGGGGGTCTTTGGAATATTGTATTTAAGCTTGATGATGGTCTAGGGAGGATACTAGAAAAATCGACCAAAAAGTCTCCCCTTAATGTGCATATATCGTATTATGAGATCAATCCCACACTAACAGACGATAATAATACAGTATACTCCACATAGTTTAATGTGCATATATAGTATTATGAGATCAATCCCACACTAACAGACAACAATAATACAGCATACTCCACATAGTTTAATGTGCATATATCGTATTATGAGATAAATCCCACACTAACAGACGATAATAATACAGTATACTCCACATAGTTTAATGTGCATATATTGTATTATGAGATCAATCCCACACTAACAGACAATAATAATACAGCATACTCCACATAGTTTAATGTGCATATATCGTATTATGAGATCAATCCCACACTAACAGACGATAATAATACAGTATACTCCACATAGTTTAATGTGCATATTATAGGTTTGACTCCTGTAAGGAGATAAAGAAAACCTAATATTTAGTAGTGGCCCCGTAATCATTGACGAACATGCCTATTACATAAGGCATCCTCTTCAAACACTAATCCGCCGTACTTTGAATCTACCGCGCAGAGCATTTAAAAACTGAGGAGCCTTCATCATGAGCGCACGCGACCTCACTCATGGCTTCAGTCATTATGAATTGGGTTCTCACTACGAAAAAACTTCGTAAAAAATAAAAACAAAAAGAAAATAAGAATAACTATCCAATAAGCTTTCCATCATATCGTGGATGTACTTGTGTGGATTTCTGACCAGACGCTGATTCAGGCGTCATTCTTCCTTCACTGACATATCAAGTAAACCAAAATCCTTAATACATCAACGAATGGGAAGGGGACGGTCGGGAGGGCCCCAGTCGTCAATGATTACGGGGCCACTACTAAATATTAGGTTTTCTTTATCTCCTTACAGGAGTCAAACCTATAATTTATTAGTGGCCCCTCCATCATTGACGAACATGCCTGATTTCTAAGACTGGAGGGGGACATTCGTAATCATATCATAACTCTAGAAAAGCAGATAATAAAAACAACCACATAGTATTCTTACTTTGAAAATATATTTAATAACGGCGTAGCCGAACAAATACAAGAAAAAGGGGGTTCAGGCAGGTGCGTGCTTCAAAGAAGCCTGCCTGACAAAAAACGGGTAACCCTGAAGATTCTGAACACAGATCTGTAGTTACAAAGGCACCCCACTCAACGAGTGGTGACAAAAAAATAACAAGTTATAAGTTTATATGTGCACATAATAAACCCCAACATAAACTTGGAGATAAATTGCAAAGGAACTCCATTATTCTAAAATTAAATTGCTTTCGCAGCTAAACTACTCTAACAACACCGTTGTTTTGTACTTAACATTGTACTAGCACAATTTCTCACTGAGAAATTTTCATAACACATTTAAACCTTAAATTGTATCACAGCTCTCATACTCCGGCGGGGTCTAGGGTGTCCTGGTCCTGTGTCAACTGACTGCACCCCCCCCCCCCCCTTTCCCGTGAAAGTAAACAAAAGTGACTGCAGGGCCACCTAGACCCTCTGCCTTAAAGCTATACATGGTAAGGAAGGTTTGTCTAGAGCAACTGACAAGTATCTAGACAGAAACGTATGATTAGACGCCCACAACTGCGTGGACGCTATGTCTTCAACTGAAAAAAATTTCAGGAAACGTAAAGAGGCTGCCCATTTGCGTAAATCGTGGGCCCGACCCACAACGCCGGGATTACTTTCTTTAATGACTTCTACCAGAAGAGAGGCTAATCGCCGTTTAAGTAAGCGTTTACCCGTACTTGCTACCCATAAAGCACCTTGGGGGTTTTGAGGAGCTACTCTCAAATATTTGGTTAGAGCTTGTACTGGACATAAATTATGATGCACCTTTCCCCTTTTTAACGCCGGCACCGTGAACTCAGAAAACACGTGTGCACTATGCTCATTCTTGGCTACAAAACCTGGGGAGGGTGCAATGGAAATACATTCATTAAGTCTACCAAACCTAAGACAATTAGGTGTGTTGCTCATCGCCGCCAGCTCAGACACTCTGTTTCCGGTGGCTAAAGCCAAATGGAAAACCGCCTTTTTTAAGAGTAATGCAAAGGCTGCAGTATTTTGGTACAGACGAGAGTGAAGCAAAGACAAAGCTTTGTCCAGAGACCAAGTAGGCATGAGCTGACGGGGAGGTGGGCGGAGTTTAAAACATGCTCTCATAAAACCTGTTTCCTCCGCTACCGGTATGGAAAGACCCGTAAGGTCTAAAAAGGGGCACTCTAATTGCAGTTAAGTGATTTTTTAATGTTACCACAGATAAATGTTTCTGCTCAAACAGATAATTTAAATAAATAAAAACTAATGCCACTGAGGGTACAGTTTGTTCTGTCCTAACGATCCAAGAAGTAAAGGCTTGCCAATGTGATTGATACTGTCGTTTTGTAGACTGAGTATATTGATTAAGTAATTTATTTGTCACATCTCTACCGTATGGTGCTAGCCACTTGGCCTCCTGAATGTCCATAATGCAAAAGTCAGCGAGGTCGCGAGGTTGCCAATCGCGTCTAAGTGGAAATACCCGACCGGGAGCGATACCGGGTCCGGGCACCACATTTTCAATTGCTGGTACCACAACTGCGCCGGCCACAGTGGCGCGATTAGCGAGACTAAGCCTCGATAATCTCGTAGTTTGTTCACTACGTGGCACATTAGTGACGCATCTGGCGGCGGAAACAGATAGATGGAGCTCCATCTGTTCCAGTCTGTCACTAGGGCGTCTGGCCCCCCTGCCGGCGTTATCGCCCGGCGGGTGAGGTATAGAGGGAGTTTGTGAGTCTCCTCGGACGCAAAAAGATCCACTTGTGGATGGGAGAGCTCTGCAATCATTAGGTTGAAAATGGGTTGCTTGAGCTCCCATTCTACTGTCGTGCTCTGTCGCCGGGACAGAGCGTCTGCCCAGACGTTCGCTACGCCTGGGAGATAAGATGTGTGCAGATAAATATCTAGACTGTTGGCTAGAGCAAAAATCTCTTCCGACACGTTTAGCAACTTCCTTGACCTCGTTGACCCTTGTTTCTGAATACAGTGGACTGCATTCAGATTGTCCATTCTGAAGGCCACCGACTTGTACCGTAACGCCGGGCCGTGAGCCTGAAGGAAATACAAGGGGACTAGTAATTCTTTGACATTGATGTGCGAGATTTCTAAGTGGGACCAAAGCCCCTGACCCTGGTGCCCCTGATTTGACTGAAATCCCCAACCTATTGTGCCTGACGCATCCGTGTCTACCCATACCGTTGGTGGAGGAGAGGTCCATGACATTATTGAGTGCAATGTTTCCCTCTTCGCCCAGACCGCTAGTAAGGTGTGGATTAATTTCGGGATGGGCCATAATTTTCCCGCCGGTAAGAGCGGGAAATATTTGTTGCCTTCCAATATTAATCGTTTTACTTTCAACCGGCCCAACTTGACAGTTAGTTGAATCCAGTTGAGAGACCCGACCAGAGACTCCCAGACCCTTCGTGTCGTAGTCAGACTGTGAAGAAACCTGAACAGTTTCCTGCGAAACCTGTTGCGATTGTCCACACTCTGACTCAGAGTGAGAGCGGCGGTGTCCCAGACCAGCCCTATCCACTGAATTACTCGTGAGGGAACAAGGTTTGACTTTACCAGATTTACCTTGAAGCCTAGAGTTTTGACATGATTTAAAATGATATTGACATGTTTTATGCATAATTGTTGTGTCTCTGCCACCACCAGCCAGTCGTCCAGATACCACAACACTCTGATCCCTTGTTTTAACAACGGCATCAGGGCTTGCCGGACTAGTTTTGTGAATAATCGAGGTGCCAGGTTCAAACCGAACGGCATCCTCTGAAAAACAAAATTTTGGTGCCTGATCCGTAAGGCCAAAAACCTTTGAAATCTTTTGTTGACCGATACGTGCCAATAGGCGTCTGTCAGGTCTAGTGAACACATCCAACCTCCCGGCGGAAGCGTTAGCCTGATTTGGTGTACTGTTAACATTCTGAAAGATTCGTTGTGAATGTGAAGATTCAGATAAGACAGGTCTACGACTGGCCTCATCTGAACACTGTCCCTTTTGGGAACCAAAAATAGTTTGGACGTGAATACAGGGTAATTTGGAGGGACCGGGATGATGACATTCTTGGCAATCATTTCCTGGGCTAGTGACTCCACCTCTAAAGAAACAAAATTCGCCGTTGTCGGCTGACGTAATCGAGGTCGCCGGAGCCACTGCCAAGTGATGCCTTTGCGTGCCACCATCCGTGCCCAAGTGTGTAACGGCCATGCTTGGTGACACGTTCGGAACGACCCAGTTAGCAGACAAGGGTTCGCCGGCTGTACTACCCTCGGTTCCTCTGGCCTTAAGGTAGGCGCCGGGAGTGAGAGAGACTTTAGTTTTTTGATGGTGGGGTTGGTGCTGGCCGCTTCGCCGGCTGGCTGGTGTTGGCCGAAGACTGGCCCTGCCCTGGTTTATTTTGGCCGCGTCCTCTCTGACCTGAAAACCTATTCTGTCTATGCCTGTACTGACCCTGGGGGGAGTGGGAGGACTTAGGCGGAAGAAAAGGTTTAGATCCCCCTGGCTGGGCTTTAGTAGTAGGCCTGGGTTTGGGGAAGTTAAATGCAAGTTTCTTAGAATGGGTGGGACTGTGCTTAACGGCCTGTGCCATATTGAACACCGTTCGCCATACTTCAGGGGACATTAAAGATGGAGTAAGTACTGGTGACATCACCACCTGGTTAGCAATGCGATCAGGTAGCTTGCGAACTAACGACATCCTAAGATCTTGTCGTGCTCGCACCGCCTCAAGCAAGGCGGTGCGTATGTCACCTAAGGATTGGATTGACGACTGAAGAATCAGTCGCCGGGATAACTCAACCGATCTTCGAGCATCCGCGTCTGCGATTGCCTGAGTAGACCGTAGTAAAGACTTAGCCACCTGCTGAGATACTATGTACTGTGAAAACAGGCGAAAAGCTTTTCCTCGTAGCCTAAATTCTCTGTCTAGGTGAGTAGGGGTAGGGGTAGTGAACGGGTCCTTCAGTTCACAAAGATTAATCTTAGGGGCAGCTAGGAATGCAAACAAAGCTGCCGGGACTCCGCCGGCAGAACCCACCGGCATGGAAAACCATGAATGTGTGTCCTGAGGGATCTGGTGGGAAGATTTAGAAGTGAAAGTGGTTGCAAAGTTTTGAGCCTCTACCTCCCAATCCACCCAAGGTCCTGGACCCAACTGTCCCACCTTCAAAACTGGATTAGCTGCGTCGTCTGTGACGGTCTGTAAATCTAGTTCAGGAGTAAGAGCTGACAGAGTCTTAATATCATTAAACCCATCCAGCTTAGACCAGTCTGAAAATAGTTTTAAAGCTGAGGCAGGGGGTAAAGCAGGCTTAGAAGCATACACAAAATAATCCTGGTGATAATAACTAGGTATAGCCTTGATGTTTACGTCCAGAACATTACCTAAGGCATCCATGGCCCTTAATTTCTTTGACTTGTTGCCCTGGATAAACCACTCACGCGCGGTACCGGGAGTTCCCCTGACAAGGTAGGTTGGGCAAGCTCTGGTTTAGAGGGGTTCAAAAGAACCCATGACTCGTCTGGCCCATAAAGCAGGGGCATAGCTACCTTTCTAAGAGGCGCTTTGTCTAGAGGGGGTGGATTGACATCCGTTATGACCCTGACATTTGAAGTTGTTAATGCCGCCGTAGCAGGCTTAGTGCTCCTTGCAGGTGACAGAGTAGGAGGGTTAGGAATCTTAGATAAATCAATTGACGTCATCAGAGGCCGTACCGTAGAACTTGTCGAGGGAGCCCCCAAGTCCATTGTGGGGTTTTCCTGTTGTTGACCAAAAAAATTTAGATAAAGCATGAGTAAGCCACCCATCAATTTCTTGTGCTGTAACAAACTGGTTTGATGAAGAACTTACAGGAGAATCATTATTATCCCGTGCGGCGTCCAAGCCTGAGCCTGACCCTTGTCCTTCCATATCCGAAATTATTGAAACTTCGTCTTTTTCCTCCCGATCCTCCTGAGAAGACCCCGCCGAGGCAGGGGTACCTTGTTTCCAAGATAAGTCTGGGATAGAGGATGGGATCGCCGCGTCCCTGTGGACGTCGGCTACTGTGTGACTCGTATGAGTCGGACGTGGGTGGTCAGACCCTGGTTGGGCAAACCGCCAAACACCGAGGCCCTGGCCTACGCTCTCTTGAGAGTCTGAAACATTCTCAATTATTGACCCTCCTGAACTTTCCATTTCCAGGGTTAAAATATTAATTGGCAAATCCTCTTTAGGGACAGGCGCTGCACTGGACTCAGAGGCCGTAACACAAACTCTGTCAGGTGTAGAGGTACGATGAGATGCACTAGACTTTGGGGAATGTCGAGAGGACTTCCGATGTGAATCCTTTTTTGAGGATTTATGGCTGCGGTGTGACCGCGAACTAGTCTTAGATCTGGAAGAATCTCCGCCGTGACCACTGGTGGAACCTTCCGTCTTACTCTTCTTACTCGCCGGGGAAGAGGCACGACTAGATGACTGGTGTCTGAGAGGTGACCTTGACCTAGATCTCTCCCGCGACGAGGAGGCGGATGCCGGGGGTGTAGGCTCTCTCGGGCGTTTAGTTGTAGTCGCAGACGATACAGAACCCTGACTAGTCTCCGTCGGCTTAACACTCGTGACTCTAGAGGAACGTTTAAAGGGAGGGTGTTCTGACAGCAATCTATCCCAAAGTGGGACGTTGTCACATTGAAGTGACTTATGCGCGACAATGGTAGTGAAGGCCGACATCTGTTGTCGAACCTCTCTCAACGCTACCGCCGCGGTCTTATCATTTTCACAAAGGACTTATAACAGCTAATTGAGAGCAAAAGGAACAATTATGCATAACCCAGAGACCCCTTGAACGGTCTAGACATTTAACACACCTTATGCAAAGGGTGTGTGCAAAAATAGGGATACCAGCACAAGTAGGGGTAATGCACAGGGCAAAAACTGGGGCCACGGTAGCCATGACAGAGACTGGTGGGTGAAAACTACCGCCGGGTCTGTATTGGTCCGCCGGAGCTCAGCTCTGGAAAAAACAAGAAAATTTCCAGGAATTAATGCTCATAAGGTTAATCCAACATGTTCGCACACAAGTGTTAGTAACCCGCCGGGTAACGAGATGCAAAGACACAACTAACACATCTCGCTACGCGGCGGGGTGTAATAGTCTAAACAAATCTTTTGCTAAAGAAAGTGAAGAATACCCTCTGATATAATGGTCCAGCATGGCACTTATAGTCTCTTGGAGGAGGTGACTGACTCAAGATTCAATTTTGTAACAAAGCAACCCCCCATAAAGACGCCGGCCCTTGAAATATTTTAGTAGAATAGCCCAGGGCAGGATGATACGAGATCTGATGTTTAACGAATTGTCACAAAAAATCGCCGTAAGATAGAAGGCGGCGATACCTAATTGTATCACTAAATTAATAGGTTAAATTGAATTTTGTAAATTCCTTATTTCCTCCACCTAGGAGCACCCGCCGGGTGTGAGAAACGATAATTAACCTAATTGAACCTTCAATCGCCGTAATAGTAAAGGCAGCGATACACAGAGTATCACTAAAATGGATTGGTTAACTAACTGAAAGACCTAAGTCGTTCATCTCACCCTACCCAGGTGCACCCGCCGGGTGAGAAGTTTAAAAGTTAACCCCATAAGTTCCTGTCCCCACTTCTTTGTAAAAGATCGCCGGGGAGGAAAGCCTAAACAACAGCTAGGTTTTTCATGTGGTTGTCGTAAAACCAGGTAGAAAAACCCCCAAAACGTATGTCCACAAGAACGCCGTTTTATATGGATGGGTACAGCCATCCCGCCGGGAATCAAAGGAGGCCTGAAACCAGGCACCCACAGACGCAGTCCTGGAGAGCCACAGACACCCCCCCCGCCGGGGATACAAGCCAGTGTTAACAACCACGTGTGGCCCAACACTGCTCTCGGCCAGGATTTTTTCACGGTGAAACCGAGAAAAAACCCGCCGGAAGGAAACCCACCCTGAACAGACACCATCTGAACAACACACGACACGAGGATAGCCACGCACGACTAACCCAAGGTCACACCATAATCCGTGGAATTAGCCAATACACAACTAAACCAGGAAACAATTATAGGCAGAGGAATTAGCCAATACACAACTAAAACCCGGATACACATGACACAGTAGGGCATATTTATGAATAATAAATAATAACACTAGTACATGTGGCAAAGCTACGAGCGGCTGGCTAGGCCTAGGCAGACGGCATAAAAACAGTTGAAATATACACACACACTGGAAATATCACAACAGGAACCACCGCCAACACACCCTCGTAGCAAAAACTTCCAACCCAGGGAAGACTGACTCGGGACCCAGAAAAAACTTCACTAAGTGAAGAAAAATACGCTGGGAACGTCAGAAAACAAAGCTTACCTCATCAGAAAGATAAAAGGCAGCAATAATTAACGCGTAGTGAAAGCCGCCTGCATCACAAACTAACTCAACTGTGAAAAGTTCACATGTCCACAACGTGACCTCGAGGGTACATCCGAAATAGATGCCCCATACACTCGACCCAAAATACACTGCACTGCGGGCAACCAGCCCAGGACACTCCTGCTACGCCTATCCTAACCTTACTCGATACATCCTGGAGTAAACAAATGAGAAAAAACTCACTAGGGACGCAACGAATGCGGAACCAGCGGAGCGTGGGGAGGCACGTCCGGGCGGGCTGAGCGCAGAGCAGAGAAGGAAGAATGACGCCTGAATCAGCGTCTGGTCAGAAATCCACACAAGTACATCCACGATATGATGGAAAGCTTATTGGATAGTTATTCTTATTTTCTTTTTGTTTTTATTTTTTACGAAGTTTTTTCGTAGTGAGAACCCAATTCATAATGACTGAAGCCATGAGTGAGGTCGCGTGCGCTCATGATGAAGGCTCCTCAGTTTTTAAATGCTCTGCGCGGTAGATTCAAAACTACGGCGGATTAGTGTTTGAAGAGGATGCCTTATGTAATAGGCATGTTCGTCAATGATGGAGGGGCCACTAATAAATATTGTATTATGAGATTAATCCCACACTAACAGACGAAAATAATACAGTATACTCCACATAGTTTAATGTGCATATATTGTATTATGAGAATCAATCCCACACTAACAGACGATAATAATACAGTATACTCCACATAGTTTAATGTGCATATATTGTATTATGAGATCAGTCCCACACTAACAGACGATTATAATACAGTATACTCCACATAGTTTAATGTGCATATATCGTTTTATGAGATCAATCCCACACTAACAGACGATAATAATACAGTATACTCCACATAGTTTAATGTGCATATATTGTATTATGAGATCAATCCCACTAACAGACGAAAATAATACAGTATACTCCACATAGTTTAATGTGCATATATTGTATTATGAGATCAATCCCACACTAACAGACGATAATAATACAGTATACTCCACATAGTTTAATGTGCATATATCGTATTATGAGATCAATCCCACACTAACAGACGATAATAATACAGTATACTCCACATAGTTTAATGTGCATATATTGTATTATGAGATCAATCCCACACTAACAGACGATAATAATACAGTATACTCCACATAGTTTCGGTACCAACTGTGACCCCTTTCAGTGTAAACATGGAGAATAACTCACCTATGGGATCACTATATGGTATAGGTCATTCCCTCTATGTAAGCTCGGAGATTTAAGAGTAGACTATGTATTTCCAAACCTCTTAAGGGGGTTACCGTTTTTCAACTCTGCGTAAGCAGAGTGGTATCGCCCCCCGTATAGTGGTACATGCTAACCGAAATGTCTGTCTGTCTGTCTGTCTGTCTGTCCGTCTGTCTGTCTGTCCGTCCGAGAACTCCTCCTAGACCGTTTGACGGATTTTCACCAAACTTCACACGAACCTTTGGTGCGTGAATGCGACGGTCAGTCAAAAATGATGTTTTGAATTTGAGCATTAGTTTTGAATTTAGGTTTTAAACATTGTTTTGGCCCCCCCCCCCCATTAATCCCCCTTCTCTCTCTCTCTCCCCCCCCCCCTTCCCCACACCGCCCCGCCCGTACTCGCTCCCCACTCTTTAGCAATGATGACGGCAGTGATGATGATGGTGGTGATGATGATTACAGTAGTAGATATGATGGTGACAGTACTAGTAGTAGTGATGATGGTCATAATAGTAGTGATAATGGTGACAAGCAATGATGATAGTTGTAGTGAGAATGATGACAGTAGTGATGATGGTAAGAGTAGTAGTGATGACTATAATAGTAGTAGTGCTGATGATAGTAATGGTGATAGCGACTAGTAGTGATGATGGTGACCCATCGCAGAGTTGGGTATACCGTTTTGATTTTGGGCAAAACGTGTGTGTGTGCCCCATAGGGGCACACTCACACAGAACATCATCGTTCAGGGGGCGAAAAAACACTTGCCCGAACATTCGGTATGTGAATGTGATGGTAATTAACACTCAACGAGCGGCCTAGGCGGTATATTTGACCGTGCCGCCCAGCGTTTTTTTTTTTACCATAAATGGCGTTGTTTCTGTGCTCTTTTTCATGCATAAACAAGAGTCAGAGCGTAATACAAGTATGTATCCCTGAAAGGGCATAAATTGAGCTTTCCAATAACACCCGAACCATCTTTCTACGATCACTGGTTGTCTTGCAACGATCGTGCAACCGAAGGGCAAAATCGCTAAAATACGGTCATTTCGTTACATAAATACGTGTGTAGCGAGTAAGAGAGGGTGGAGTAGTGTGGATTACATGTCAGTGGGCCTACGACGGTCGTGGCGAGCGTTCATGAGGCAACCTACGGAGTCCCACCGCTCGGCTCTCTCTCAGAGCCAATATTGCGCCAAAATTGCACACAGACTTAAGTCGGGCCCGGCCACATAGTCCAGGTTTTTAGATACCGACTTAAGTCGGGCCCCAATAGACAAGGGTTAAAACAATAAATAGTTATGATTTTAGGTCAAAAATTTAATTTTGCCCCCTCCCCCCCCCCCCCCCCCCTCCTCCAGACCCCTCCCCTTCCCACCCAGCAATGATGGCGTTCCGTGTGTGTGCCCCGAAGGGGCTCAGACACATAACGCATTCGTTCTGGGGACGAAAACATCTCACCCCGTATCTGTTAGGTTAAGTTGACAATAGAAGAGATGGTAGTAATAGTGGGGATTATGGTAATAGTAGTGATGATGGTTGTAGTTATAGTGAGGATGATGGTGATAGTACTAGTAGTAGTGATGATGATCGTAATAGTAGTGAATATGGTGACAAGTAATGATGATATTTGTAGTGATAAATATGACAGTAGTGACGATGGTGACAGTATTAGTGATAATGGTGAGTAGTAGTGATGATGGTGAAAGTTGTAGTGATGATGACAATAGTAGTGATGATGAGAGTAGTAGTGATGATGGTAAGAGTAATAGTGATGACTATAATAGTAGTAGAGCTGATGATAGTAATGGTGATATTGATTAGTAGTGATGATGGTGACCCATCGCAGAGTTGGGTATGCCGTTTTGATTTTGGGCGAAACGGCACGTCTACTTTATTTTTTAATTTTATATCTTTTTCTCTCTTTCCCTGGCTTGTATCCATTCAGCCAACTGTTTTAAGACGTTTATCCCCATCCAGGTGTCGATTTCTTCCTGACGAGCGATAGCAAGCCAGCAATGTAAGGAGAAATCCGGCTTTGCCGGAGAAATTTTTCTATCGAAAAATTTACAAATTTAGCTTGTTGTCACAATAAAAATATATATATGCTGACTCGCTACCGCTCGCCAGGAAAATATTGACACCTGGATGGGGGTAAACATCTTAAAACAGTAGGCTGAATGGGGCCGAATGGATACAAGCCAAAGAGAGAGGGAGAGAACGAGAAAAACAGTGAGGTGAGTTCCCTTAATGCCGAAAACATTAACATGTGGATAATCTTCCACCCCCTGGGGGTTAGGGAATAGAATATGCCCCACGTGCCTTCTGCGTGTCGTAAGAGGCGACTAAAGAGGTTGGGTCGGTGGGCTTGCGACCCCCACCCGGAAAAAATATCTAAGCAAAAAAAAAACGAACGAACAGCCTCGGATGCGGACGGAACCAACGTTGACGAACCACGACCGACTAAGGACATGCCTTCGGACATTCTGAGAATGGCTACGTGGAATGTTAGTGGCATGAATGATGGCACAAAAGAGAGAGAGGTTCTGGAAGTGTTAGTGAATGCCAGGCTGGATGTATGTGGAATGACAGAGACCAAATGGAAAGGTTCAGATGTGAGAGAGTGGGAGTGTGGAATGGGTGTGTGTGCTGGAGTGAGTGAAGGAACAGCGAGAGAAGGTGCATGTTTGTTTGTAAGTAGCAAATGGAAGGAATGTTTAAGAGAGTATGGGTCTGTGGGTTCAAGGATTGTGTGGGTGAGAATGAAAGTAGGAATACAAACGTGGGTGATTGTATGCGTGTATGCCCCGACAGAGGATATACTTGAAAGAAAGAAAGAGGAGTTCTGGATGAATGTGGAGGCGTGCCTGGAGAAGTTTGACAAGAACGAAAGAATATTTCTGATTGGGGATATGAATGGTAAGGTGGGTGATAGGAAAGTTGAGGGAGTGGTGGGAGGGTGGGGGGTACCATCAGAGGTGAATGGGAATGGTAGTGCACTTGTGGACGTATGTGTGGGGAGGAGGCTGTGGATAGCCAACACCTTCTTCCGACACAGAATGATCCACAGGTACACGTGGAAACGGATGTTGACGATGAAGGATAAGACAGTAACAGTGGTGGAACGAAAGTCATTGATTGATTATGTATGTGTGGATGAACGAATGAAGAAATCTGTGATGGATGCTAGGGTGTATAGGGGTATTGGAGGGGGTCTGTCTGATCATTATGGTAGCTAAGGTTAGGATACAAAAGAAGTGGGTGAGGAGAGCGGGAGGGAGGCGAGAGGAGGGTGGAATGGTGAGGAGGGTGGAGAGGTTGCAGGAGGAGGAAGTCAGGGAGGAGTACAGGAGAGCAGTGGAAAGACGACTAGGTGGGTTCGACCTGGCAGTTATGGAGGAAGTGGGGAGGAGATGAGCAAGGTGTTTAAGGATGAGATCTGTGCAGCATGTGAGGAGGTGTGTGGAGTGAGGAGAAGAGGGAGGGGAGTGAAAGGTACAGCATGGTGGACAGAAGAGGTAAGAATTGCTGTGGAAGAAAAGAAGAAAGCATATAGAGAGTGGTTGGGTAGTAGAGGGAATGAAGATTCCGAGAGACAGAAACGAGCGAGGTACGTGGAGAGTAAGAGGGTGGTGAAGATAGCAGTGAAGGAAAGTAAGAGAAGAGTAGATGAGGAATTTGGAAGGAATCTGAGTGTAAAATGGAGGGAGAGTAAGAAACTGTTCTGGAAAGAAGTCAAGAAAGTTAGGGAAGGTAGCAAGGGAAACAGTAAGGGTGTGAAAGATAAGAATGGGATAATGCTAGCCGAGAAGAAAGAGAGAGTCGAAAGATGGAGGGAGTACTTCAGTGAGTTGCTAAATGAAAGGAATGAAGAGCCAGCAAACATAGCTGGATATGGTATGGGAGGGAGAAGAAGAGAAGTAGTGGAGGAGGAGGTGGGGATCAGGAGGTCAGAAGTGTGGGAAGCCATGAAAAGAGTGAAGTTTTGGAAAGCACCAGGAACAGATGGAGTGTGTGGGGAAATGTTGAGGTCTGGTGGTGAGATAGTGATAGAATGGGTATGGAAAATGTGCAAACTAGCATGGGAGAAGGGGAGTGCACCCGATGACTGGAAGACTGGCATAATAGTCCCCCTATATAAGGGCAAAGGGGAAAGAGGAGTGTGTGGTAACCACCGAGGAATATGTCTTCTAAGCGTAGTAGGGAAGGTATACAGTAGGGTAGTGATTGAGAGAGTGAGAGTGAGAACGGAGAAATGGATAGGCGACGAGCAGGGAGGTTTTAGGAAGGGAAGAGGATGTGTAGATCAGATTTTTACCCTGAATTGTGTTGTGGAGAAGTATCTGGAGAAGAAACAAAAGGTGTATGTTGCCTTTATGGACTTGGAGAAGGCCTATGACAGAGTGGATAGAGAAGGTTTGTGGAAAGTACTTAGAATATACGGAGTAGAGGGCAAGTTGCTGAAAGCAGTGAAGAGCATGTATGAGGGTGCAAAGGCGGCAGTACGTGTGGAGAGTGAGCAGAGCGAGTTCTTTGACCTGAATGTTGGTTTGAAACAGGGGTGTGTGATGTCCCCGTGGTTGTTTACTGTATATATGGATGGAGTTATGAAAGAAATACTATCAAGAGCAGTGGATGTTGGTGTATCGCTGAAAAGGGAGGGAATTGAGTGGAAGCTACCTATACTGCTGTTTGCGGATGATACAGTTCTGATGAGTGATAATGAATGGGAGTTGCAGGGTCTGGTAAATGAGTTTGGAACAGTGTGCGAAAAACGGAATTTGAAGGTAAATACGGGGAAGAGCAAGGTTATGGTCTTCGAAAGGGGTGAAGTCACAGAGTGTGAGGTGAAGCTGAACGGTCAGGCTATGGAGATCGTCAACTCTTTTAAGTATCTGGGCAGTGTGTTGAGTAAAGATGGGACTATGGATGAAGAGGTGCGGGAGAGGGTACAACAGGGGAAGAGGGTTGTAGGAACGCTAAAAGCAGTAACAAGAAATAGGGTGGTCAGTATGGAAGTGAAGAAGTCCTTGCATGACAGTGTGGTAATCCCGACACTGACTTACGGAAGCGAAGCATGGACGTTGGTTGAGAGACTCAGACCAAGAGTGAGAGCAGTGGAAATGAATTACTTAAGGAGTGCGTGCGGAGTTACATGGAGGGATAGACAGACTAATGAGGAAGTAAGAAGGAGGTGTGGTGTGGAGGTAGATGTGCTGGAAAGTGTGAAAAGGAACAACTTGAGATGGTTCGGCCATATGGAACGTATGGAAAGCGAGAGAATGACTAAGAGGGTGTACGAGAGCGAGGTGGAGGGACAGAGGGGGAGAGGTAGACCGAATATGAGGTGGAAGGATGGAGTGAGGAAGTACATGAACGAAGGCGGTGCTGGTTGGGGGGAGGGGCGTCGACTGACTGGGGACAGAGGTGCATGGGGGCGGTTCGTTCGTGGCCACCCCTTCGGGGATCACGGCGTCAGGCAATAGATAGATAGATAGATAATCTTCTCCGACTTCAAGTAACCAGATTGGTTTTTAATGCAAGTCTATTTTAATGGTAAGATATAATATCATTGTTGTACCTGTGCCCCATGTAACAGTCAAGCCATTTACCTCTGTACCTAAACTTCGAGGTAATTAATTGAGTAACTTTATAGAGATAGATAGATATATATAGATAGATTGATATGTAGATGGAGAGATAGATATATAGATAGAGAGAGAGATAAATAGATGTGTGTGTGTGTGTGTTTGTTCACTATATTATAACCATTACCTGTGTTGTCTTGGGTGATCCATATACAGTACTATACTAAAAACAGAAATATACTGGTTACCACATATTACAATATATACCATTAATTACTCCTTCCATTCGTCTATACATTAGGCTACCATAGCGCAGTTGGACTATATGTACATGCTCAGATTAAGATGCAGGATTCGAAACTGCATAATCAATCGTAGGCTTGTGCATATATCTTTAACTGTCATGATAGCGTAATGCTTAAATGCGGTAAATTTCGATGTGAGTATCCTAGGTTCGAGTCCTTGGAGTGCAACATGTATTTGTTGATTTCAATAATTGAGTTTAGAAGTGAAGTTATACAAATATAATATATAATACCTCCACCACCACCAATATGTCCATAGCAGCCATAGCAGCCAGATACTTCACTGTATTACGCCCCCCCCCCCCCCTCCCACTTCTCCACCATTATAATACCTCCACCACCACCAATATGTCCATAGCAGCCATAGCAGTCAGATACTTCACTGTATAACGCCCCCCCCCCTCCCACTTCTCCACCATTATAATACCTCCACCACCACCAATATGTTTATAGCAGTCAGATACTTCACTGTATTACGCCCCCCACCCCCCCCCCTCCCACTTCTCCACCATTATAATACCTCCACCACCACTAATATGTCATAGCAGCCATAGCAGCCAGATACTTCACTATATTAACCCCCCCCCCCTCCACCCTCTTCACCATTACAATACCTCCACCACCAATAATATGTCCATAGCAGCCAGATACTTCACTATATTACCTCCCCCCCCTCCCACTACTCCACCATTATTATACCTCCACCACCACTAATATGTCCATAGCAGCCAGATACTTCACTATATTACCCCCCCCCCCCCTCCCACTTCTCCACCATTATAATACCACCACCACCACTAATATGTCCATAGCAGCCATAGCAGCCAGATACTTCACTATATTACCGCCCCCTCCCACTTCTCCACCATTATAATACCTCCACCACCACTAATATGTCCATAGCAGCCAGATACTTCACTATATTACCCCCCCCCTTGCCCCTTCTCCACCATTATAATACCTCCACCACCACTAATATGTCCATAGCAGCCAGATACTTCACTATATTACCCTCCCCCCCTCCCACTTCTCCACCATTATAATACCTCCACCACCACTAATATGTCCATAGCAGCCATAGCAGCCAGATACTTCACTATATTACCCCCCCCCCCCCTCCCACTTCTCCACCATTATAATACCTCCACCACCACTAATATGTCCATAGCAGCCAGATACTTCACTATATTACCCTCCCCCCCTCCCACTTCTCCACCATTATAATACCTCCACCACCACTAATATGTCCATAGCAGCCATAGCAGCCAGATACTTCACTATATTACCCCCCCCCTCCCACTTCTCCACCATTATAATACCTCCACCACCACTAATATGTCCATAGCAGCCATAGCAGACTTCTCCACCATTATAATACCTCCACCACCACTAATATGTCCATAGCAGCCAGATACTTCACTATATTACCCCCCCCCCCTCCCACTTCTCCACCATTATAATACCTCCACCACCACTAATATGTCCATAGCAGCCAGATACTTCACTATATTTCCCTCCCCCCCACTTCTCCACCATTATAATACCTACGTCACAACTAATATGGCCGTAGCAGCCATAGCAGACTTCTCCACCATTATAATACCTCCACCACCACTAATATGTCCATAGCAGCCAGATACTTCACTATATTACCCCCCCCCCCCTCCCCCCCACCCACCATTAAATACCTCCACCACCACTAATGTCCATAGCAGCCATAGCTGCCAGATACTTCACTATATTACCTCCCCCCTCCCACTTCTCCACCATTATAATACCTCCACCACTAATATGTCCATAGCAGCCAGATACTTCACTATATTACCCCCCCCCTCCCACTTCTCCACCATATACCTCCACCCCCACTAATATGTCCATAGCGGCCAGATACTTCACTATATTACCCCCCCCCTCCCACTTCTCCACCATTATAATACCTCCACCACCACTAATATGTCCATAGCAGCCATAGCAGCCAGATACTTCACTATATTACCCCCCCCCCTCCCACTTCTCCACCATTATAATACCTCCACCACCACTAATATGTCCATAGCAGCCATAGCAGCCAGATACTTCACTATATTACCCCCCCCCCCCTCCCACTTCTCCACCATTATAATACCTCCACCACCACTAATATGTCCATAGCAGCCATAGCAGCCAGATACTTCACTATATTACCCCCCCCCTCCCACTTCTCCACCATTATAATACCTCCACCACCACTAATATGTCCATAGCAGCCATAGCAACCAGATACTTCACTATATTACCCCCCCCCCCCCTCCCACTTCTCCACCATTATAATACCTCCACCACCACTAATATGTCCATAGCAGCCATAGCAACCAGATACTTCACTATATTACCCCCCCCCCTCCCACTTCTCCACCATTATAATACCTCCACCACCACTAATATGTCCATAGCAGCCATAGCAACCAGATACTTCACTATATTACCCCCCCCCCCTCCTACTTCTCCACCATTGTTAAGGGGGGTGGCCGTATTTATTTGCTCATTTATATATATTATTATTAGGTTATTTGCTCATTTATATATATTATTATTAGGTTATTCATTTCCTCCCTAGACCTCCATCAAGCTTAAAACAACACCCCCAAAGACTTTCCAAGATAAATTTGTACGTTTGTCGATAGAAAAATGGCCTTTTCCTCTTAAATTACAGGCTCGCTATGGCTCGCCAGGGAAAAATCGACACCTAAATGACACGAAAAGTCTTAATATTGACTAAGACATTTTGCAAAAAGTCTTAGAATCGCCAACCTAATGGGCCGACCATTTTAAAATCTGAAAACTATATGGGGCTAAACATGAGAGAGAAAGGTGTCCATAACAAGCGACCCATCTCCCCTTAATGACAATGTGAGCAACAGATGACTTATAGGTACTATACCACCTCCTGCTATAGTCTCTCTCTCTCTCTCTCTCTCTCTCTCTCTCTCTCTCTCTCTCTCTCTCTCTCTCTCTCTCTCTCTCTCTCTCTCTCTCTCACTCTTTTTCTCATATCCTCCCCTATGTACATTAATTCCATATACATAAATAATCGCTACTTCCGACCCTCCCTATAGATTAACTTATTTTTTCACATATTAAATTTATGACTTCATTAGCAATGCCATTTATTCTAATATTTACATTTGCATACAGATTAAATTATGAACCAATGATTACATGTTATACTATGATTACGATAAGCGAGAGAGAGAGAGAGAGAGAGAGAGAGAGAGAGAGAGAGAGAGAGAGAGAGAGAGAGAGAGAGAGAGAGAGAGAGAGAGAGAGAGAGAAGGGGGGAGTGGATTGTGTGTTTATGTATGGCTTTATTATTAGAAATTGGAAAATAACACCACAATATTGTAGTGTGTGTGGGTGTGTGTGTGTGGGTGGGTGTGGGTATGTGTGTGGGTCGGTGGGTGTGCGTGTGTGTGGGGGGTGTGCATGGGTGTGTGTGTGTATGTGTATGTGTGTGGGTGTGAGTGTGGGTGTGCTTTACCTATACACCACCACCACAACAGCTTACTACAGTTCATATGAGCTATATTCAGCTCTCAGTAATCTGAATACATGGGTAGAAATCACACACACACACACACACACACACAAACACAAACACACACACACACACACACACTCCATTTAGTATCTCCTTAATCATTAACCCTAGACTGAGTTTATAATCCACACTAACTCATTATTAACCAGTTAGGAGTACATATAGTATAAGCTGTATCTTATATCTCAATATAGTAATATATGATTTATAAGCTTTCCTTCATTCCTTGATTATATTCTATGCACAATATACTGTATATCCCCTGGTTACGTACTCACCATTACTGAGTCACCAGCCACCAGTACCAATATACAGTATATCCCCTCGTTACGTACTCACCATTACTGAGTCACCAGCCACCAGTACCAATATACAGTATATCCCCTGGTTACGTACTCACCATTACTGAGTCACCAGCCACCAGTACCAATATACAGTATATCCCCTGGTTACGTACTCACCATTACTGAGTCACCAGCCACCAGTACCAATATACAGTATATCCCCTGGTTACGTACTCACCATTACTGAGTCACCATCCACCAGTACCAATATACAGTATATCCCATGGTTACGTACTCACCATTACTGAGTCACCAGCCACCAGTACCAATATACAGTATATCCCCTGGTTACGTACTCACCATTACTGAGTCACCAGCCACCAGTACCAATATACAGTATATCCCCTGGTTACGTACTCACCATTACTGAGTCACCAGCCACCAGTACCAATATACAGTATATCCCCTGGTTACGTACTCACCATTACTGAGTCACCAGCCACCAGTACCAATATACAGTATATCCCCTGGTTACGTACTCACCATTACTGAGTCACCAGCCACCAGTACCAATATACAGTATATCCCCTGGTTACGTACTCACCATTACTGAGACACCAGCCACCAGTACAAATATACAGTATATCCCCTTGTAACATACTCACCATTACTGAGTCACCAGCCACCAGTACCAATATACAGTATATTCCCTGGTTACGTACTCACCATTACTGAGTCACCAGCCACCAGTACCAATATACAGTATATCCCCTGGTTACATACTCACCATGACTGAGTCACCAGCCACCAGTACCAATTTACAGTATATCCCCTGGTTACGTACTCACCATTACTGAGTCACCAGCCACCAGTACCAATATACAGTATATCCCCTGGTTACGTACTCACCATGACTGAGTCACCAGCCACCAGTACCAATATACAGTATATCCCCTGGTTACGTACTCACCATTACTGAGTCACCAGCCACCAGTACCAATATACAGTATATCCCCTGGTTACGTACTCACCATGACTGAGTCACCAGCCACCAGTACCAATATACAGTATATCCCCTGGTTACATACTCACCATTACTGAGTCACCAGCCACCAGTACCAATATACAGTATATCCCCTGGTTACGTACTCACCATTACTGAGTCACCAGTCACCAGTACCAATATACAGTATATCCCCTGGTTACGTACTCACCATTACTGAGTCACCAGCCACCAGTACCAATATACAGTATATCCCCTGGTTACGTACTCACCATTACTGAGTCACCAGCCACCAGTACCAATTTACAGTATATTCCCTGGTTACGTACTCACCATTACTGAGTCACCAGCCACCAGTACCAATATACAGTATATCCCCTGGTTACGTACTCACCATTACTGAGTCACCAGCCACCAGTATCAATATACAGTATATCCCCTGGTTACGTACTCACCATTACTGAGTCACCACCCACCAGTACGGATCAACTACAGTACCTGAACAAAATGTATATACAATTAGTAAACATACAAAATACTAGTACATGTACACTCACACGTAATAAAAGTTGCTCAGGGGTGGGGCCTTCGTTCCCCTCCTCCACCATGGGCAGGTGGAAGGGGGGAGTCGAGTCCAAGTCTACCCCCCCTTCCACCCCCATACTATCCCCAACTCCCCCACTCTTCCTTTGGCTGCTAGTTAGTGATTAGCAACGTATGTTCTCATGTCTTGTAAATTATAGCTAATCCATCATTGCACACTCTTACAGTTTCCAACATTTAAAATGTATTAGGAATTTAATACAATATGTAGTTGTATTATCAAAACGAGTCTCTATTCATTCAACGTGAGTTACACCAATTTAAGCTGTAGGGTCTTCTGCTTCTCTCTCTCTCTCTCTCTCTCTCTCTCTCTCTCTCTCTCTCTACAACCAAGGTTTAATGTGATTTGAATATGATGACACTGTAATTAAATCCAATCTTGTCCAGTATTATTCAGTATATTCACCATCATTGCCATGCATATAAACGCGCCCTCTACGATATAATCCTAGGTTCTCAAATAACTTGCGGCAGTCGGACCTTTTTAACAAAATTAATAAGGAAAGGACAAAAGGGAAATATTGGCAGAAATAGTGTTGCGACTGTTACTGACTGTGTTGTTTATAATTTCATTCAGATTGTCCCATTTATGCAATACCATACATACTATAAAAGGTTTATGATTCATTCTACGTAGCCTATACACTCATTTTTTTAAGCAATTAAATGTAGAACTCGATGTAAATTACAATCAAAGTCGGTGTTAACTTATAGTAAGGCTTGCAACTCGAGCCCCTGAGTAGCAGTGTTTACCGTCTCACTTTATCCTCCTTTGTCTCTGTCTGTGATCCCAGCCTCTCATCTCTACAAACCACCAACACAAAAATAAGGTTTAATAGACAGTGTTCCATCATCTCTCATCTATGTGTATCGAATGCAGGCAACATTCACCACAAACACAAATTAAGGGATATATATACCCCATTCAGACCTGTTAAATCTTGGTCGTAGAAAGTGATAGACAGTGAGAGTGAGTATTACAAGGAGTTACAAACACAATATATCAAGACCTTGCAGTCCATTCCGGAGAGATACTCAAAGTGGAACGACAAACATTGCTTGGTGCACTACACTTATTACAGAGTGTGGAAAATACTATCTACTATCTTCTTGAAGTGTTCCACTGAGGAAATATTTTACAACTTCTGAGGGAAGTTTGTTACAGATAGAACAATCTCTATATGTGAAAAAGGTTTCACAAATACTAGTGCTGAACCACTTCAATTTTAACTTCCAGCCATGGTTACGTGTTGTATTAATATTGAAGCCAAACATTTAGCTCTAATCCACATTGTCAAACCCATTAAATATTTAAAAAATAAACTTCAAAGACCTGAACTCTTAGTCAACGTGTTGAGAGAGAGAGAGAGAGAGAGAGAGAGAGAGAGAGAGAGAGAGAGAGAGAGAGAGAGAGAGAGAGAGAGAGAGAAGCAGAAGACCCTACAGCTGAAATTGGTGTAACTCACGTTGAATGAATAGAGACTCGTTTTGATAATACAACTACATATTGTATTAAATTCCTAATACATTGTAAATGTTGGAAACTGTAAGAGTGTGCAATGATGGCTTAGCTATAATTTACAAGACATGAGAACATACGTTGCTAATCACTAACTAGCAGCCAAAGGAAGAGTGGGGGAGTTGGGGATAGTTTGGGGGTGGAAGGTGGGGTAGACTTGGACTCGACTCCCCCCCTTCCACCTGCCCATGGTGGAGGAGGGGAACGAAGGCCCCACCCCTGAGCAACTTTTATTACGTGTGAGTGTACATGTACTAGTATTTTGTATGTTTACTAATTTTATATATAATTCAGTAGCTTGGGGGGAATTACCTTCTAAACTATGTCATCTTCCCTCTGATCAAACGAACCAACTTATCTCTGTTTTATCTCAGTCTCCCAGTGTGTTCCGTGATACTCCAGGGCTCATTTCTTTGCCCTTGCACGACATCGACGTAGGGGATGCAACTCCCATTAAACTATCCCCCTACCGTGTCTCGCCACAACGCAGGAGTATACTGCAGGTCGAGCTTGACTTTATGTTATCTAACGAACTGATCACTAGGGCCTTAAGCCAGTGGAGTAGTCCGGTCATACTTGTGCCAAAGCCAGACGGGAGCCATAGGTTATGTATGGACTATAGGCAAGTTAATGCTGTCACAAAGAACGATACCTACCCACTGCCACGGATCAAAGATTACATTTACCGGGTTGGCCTCATACAGCAGTAAGATAAACTTAATGAGAGGATTTTGGCAATTAGCTCTCCCTTGTAGCGAGGTAAATATCATGCTTTAGTAGTGCGCTGTCAAGCCTTCAGCTGTGAGATGCCTTGCAGTTCGAATAACGCTCCAGCTACGTTCCGGCTATGTTCTGATGTGGTACCTGGAGACGTTGCCTACTTTGGGTGATATCCTAATTATATCCTCATTATAATCTTGCTGTTGCCAATCTGGTGGTGAATCTATTTATGTATTATGTTTAATATTATGTACTATACTCCTTAAACTCTTTTCTAGGGGGGAGGTCTGACATACAGAGCCCTGTATGTTAATTTAAGAGTTGGAATTAGAGTTGAAGGAGTGTCAAACTACCCAAGCGGCGAAGCAGACCAGCGAGCGAACTAGCGAGTGGGAAACCAGCTCGTCCGCATACCAGCAAACAAGCCTTCACACCTGCGTGGTCATAGGGGACCCTGCAAACTTCTTCGATTACCCGACGCTATGACGTATGATCGACGCCAGGAGACTCCATTGGACCACGCAACTCGAGGAGCTATGATTGGAGTGGGCACTACCCCCCCCCCCCCCCCGCCTCCTGATTCGTTCCTACACAATCATTGTTCAGTATATAAGACCCGAGTTGTTGGCATTCAAATCAGTCTCATTTGGAGTTGGGGAAGGTGAACTTGCAGCTGGAGGAAGACGGGGTGAAGTATTATAATGGGATTGTGACTGTCAGTCAGATTATATAAGTGTGTGTTAAGTGTGTTCCGTGTAAACACTTACGTTATGTTGGTTAGTGAGATATGTGATTGGGAATTAACGTTAACGCTATTATTATGTACTTAACTATTTTAGTTGACTAACTTGTGGACTAAAGCAACTCTTTAAGTAATTGGGTTATGATGAAAGTAATACTATTGTTTTATATTAATACTTACGAGTTCTTTCATTTTCTTTTAATTAAGCTTACATTGCTTAACGGTGCTTAGTACGGTGATGCTATTGTCTAATATTAGTAATATCGCCTTAGACTAACATGGCTGTGTTAATATTACTTCTAGTGATTTCCTAAGCTGAAGAAAATTCTTTTAGCTTCAAAATATTATTTTTGCTTTTCATATTATTTGAGTGAGACCTGAATCGAATCTATGAAGCGATCCTGTAACTTAATTTACTCATAATCAAACCTCAATGTTACGTGGTTAAGAAATACATTTAACTAATTATTAAATATATATCTAACTTTTTTATGTGACTTTGATATAAATCCTGATGATAATAATAATATAATACTGTTAACGTAAGACAAGAACCAAGAACAATTACATTAAATATAAATAAAAGGACATATAAGAAACTATCTATTCATTTCAAAAAGGGTAAGAGACAGAAATATTCTTACCTTAATATTTATCTTTCAACACTTTTTATAGAATTAATAGTCCTTCTTTAGATATAACTTCTTCGGTTCATAACCATAGCCTACTAAGCTTCGGTTAAATAATAATTCTTTATAAATACTACATGACTTTAATTAGTTTCAGTATTTTTCATAATTAAAGAGTATCAGTCAATAAAGGATACTAAGTCCTAAGATCCAAAAGGAAAGGAAGCAACACCAGGAAATAATTTTATTAGATTTTACTTTTGTTTTGCCTTCAGCTGACTGATACCTTAATATATAGCTCTGTGCTATCTAGATTCATCAAGTTAACCACTTGAGGATCAAGATACGTAACAATATATATATATATATATATATATATATATATATATATATATATATATATACATTAGATATGACAAAGGTTGGAGTACATCACATTACTTCATTGATGTTAAAGACACAGTTCACTAATACAGGTGATCAGTAGTATAATATAAGACAGGTCAGTACTGGGTTACATATAATAATAACCCTCCACATATCCTATCCCCCATGTGAGTACCACAGCCATTAACTAGGTTTATCATTTACTAACTATATCCCTACAATACTACCATCTCTCTCTCTCTCTTTCTCACACACACATACACACACACACACACACACACAATTATAAGGCAGCTAGGTCAGTACTGGGTTCCATATAATGATAACCTTCCATATATCCTACCCTATGTTTGTACCACAACACTTAACGTAGTTTATCATTTATTAATACCCCTACAATACTACCACACACCCACATCTCTCTCTCTCTCTCTCTCTCTCACACACACACACAATTATAAGGCAGGTCAGTACTGGGTTACATATAATGATAACCTTCCATATATCCTACCCTATGTTTGTACCACAACACTTAACGTAGTTTATCATTTAGTAATACCCCTACAATACTACCACACACCCACATCTCTCTCTCTCTCTCTCTCTCTCTCTCTCTCTCTCTCTCTCTCTCACACACACACACACAATTATAAGGCAGGTCAGTACTGGGTTACATATAATGATAACCTTCCATATATCCTACCCTATGTTTGTACCACAACACTTAACGTAGTTTATCATTTATTAATACCCCTACAATACTACCATACACCCACATCTCTCTCTCTCTCTCTCTCACACACACACACACACACACACAATTATAAGGCAGCTAGGTCAGTACTGGGTTACATATAATGATAACCTTCCATATATCGTACCCTATGTTTGTACCACAACACTTAACGTAGTTTATCATTTATTAATACCCCTACAATACTACCATACACCCACATCTCTCTCTCTCTCTCTCACACACACACACACACACACACACACAATTATAAGGCAGCTAGGTCAGTACTGGGTTACATATAATGATAACCTTCCATATATCCTACCCTATGTTTGTACCACAACACTTAACGTAGTTTATCATTTATTAATACCCCTACAATACTACCACACCCACATCTCTTTCTCTCTCTCACACACACACACTCTCTCGACACATAAACACACACACACATTCTCTCTCGCTCGCACACACACATTCTAGCTCTCTCTCTCTCACACACACACACACATTTGATCTCTCTTTCACCCACACACATTCTCTCTAACTCACTCTCTCTGTCACACACACACACACCGTCCCCCTTCCCTTGTGTTTCTTTCCTCCCTACCCCCCCCCCCCTCTCTCTCTCTCTCTCATAAACCATCAACAACAAAAACACCGAGTCTTGCAGTAATAATCTCTCGTAACGACACACCAAAATTAATAACGCTCTCAACATCATATTTAATTTGTTTTACATTTTTACTTACAATTATTGTTATTATATTTGTTCACCAACCAACTTCACTTCTAACTCAGTAAATGAAATCAACAAATACATGTGGCACTCCAAGGACTCGAACCAAGGACACTCACACCGAAATTCCGCGCACTGGGGTTGATTGGATAAACTAGGTAGGTCTACTCGACTGGAGAAGTTGATTTCACTTTAACACATGCACAGAAGGTAATAGAGGATAAATATAGCACAGCGTACATTCATATATTGTATTCACTACACATAGATATCGTATTTTCAATATTAGATAATGGTATATAATTATATATAATAGAAGACGCACGAACGAGGTTCCACAATATTCTATCACACTTAATATGTTGCCTGTATATAATAGTTTAGTACTCCCTTCAATCCAGGTATGACACTCATACTTTGAAGATCACACGATACAGGAATATTTCACTAAGTACTTTCCCTAATTAATAGATATCACTAGTACTTTAATTAATAGATATCACTAGTACTTTTAATATTTTGCTTGTATAAATAATTAGAACTTTGAATTAAGTACTTCCCTAAAATAAGCGGGTATCACTAGTACTTCTTATGTGGTTCAAATAGCGTAACAATAGTATAGCATAATTAACTCAAGTACTTCCTTGCATATAAGGCGCGTCACTAGTACTTTTAATATTTCACGAGTATGATTAATTAAGCTTTAACACTAAGTACTTTCATTTATAAATAGTTATCACGAGTACTTCTTATGCGTTTCAAGCATACAAATATTATATAATTATTAATTTAGTACTTCCTTTTATCTATAAGGTGTGTCACTAGTACTTTTAAAGGTGTTTCACTGTATAATATATTAATTAGCACTCTGTAGTCTTCTGGCGAGAATCTGGGCCGTGGTGGTGGTCCTGACATGGCTTGGTGACAGTGGATGGAGTCTCGAACTTTTGGATGTTGGATCTTAAATAATACATACAATATACCAGTGCATCTATACAGTATTATCGAGTGAACATAGAAGATAATTCACTAACTACTCTGACCATTATAAGAGTTTTGATGCAGACCTTCCAGTACTCTTGGGTGTTGGGCTTTGAATGGCATGTACAATATGCCAGTGCATCTGTAACATGTCATCGAACTAACATAAGAGGGTTGTTTATGACGCAATGTCTCTTAACTTTTCTGAGCGTTATAAGTCTTTCAGTGACTGAGTTGATAAGGTAATTTTGGGCCTTTTCCTATATCGTACCCCAGAGCCAGTGCCTGGGATTCTGTATCGGATGGACTCTATTGCAGAGTGCCGTTATGCAGAGTTGCTACGGTATCTCGCAGTGCCATGTCTTATAAGAGTCCAGCCAGTGCATGAACTTCTAGTAAGACGGGGGTGGTTTGCTACTACTAGAGCTCTTGCCAAATCAGCATTCTTTATTAATAGTAACGCCAGTATCAAGGCAGAGGAACGGATATTAGGTGGCCTCCAGTGAGATATAATAACAAATTCCTTTGATGAGCCAAGATGTTAAATAAGATTGAAAGGAAGGCTTTACAACCAGTGTTGTCAAGGACCTGCTTCAATATTAATTACCCAAATCTTCCAGCTATTATCTACCTTCTAGTGAGAGGTATCTAAGAGCTGTCCAACTGTAACAAGCTTCATAGTAACAAGCTGTGATAGTCATACCTTTCTCTGTGTTCCTCCTGATGTTACTTCTCTGGCTAATAAGGGCACATGTGTGGGGGGTAACTCCTGGGGTGTTTGGGGTAGTCCCTCCTGGCCTCATGGTCATGGTGGTGATGCGGTTTGGAGGAAGAATGGCGCGTGGAGGTATGGTGTTTATGGAGCTGTTTTGTTGGATTCCTTTCCTTGGCAGCTTTCCTTCTCCTTTGGGTATCAGGGTTGTTCATTGTGACAGTGATATTCTTGCTGGGTGTTGGAAGGAGTGCAACGGCTATTGTAGCGACTCGGGCACATCTTGGTGGGAAGCGCGGGAAAAGTGCTTGGTGGTGGTGGTGGCGTGGTGCTTGTTTTATTTCTATTTCAATTATCTATCTATCTATATAGTCATGCACATACCCCATAGCTGGGGGTGGCCGACTCGAGACAGAGCCCGAACAGGAAAAACAAAATCACACACATCTAGGTCGCCCAGGAGTAGACTAAGATACCCAAGCCCAATCGGGGTCTCCAGCAAGATTCCCAGGTCCCAGACCTCCCGGAGACGTTCCGGTCTCAGCAAGCAAACATGCAGCAAAGCACAATTATATTTTCCCTATTCACATTTCTTAGGTTGTTGCCATTTGGAATATCAATAACCCTAAAACACTTTAACAACCTTCCATAACCAAACTATAATTATGGAATAACTTAACCCCTTCACAACAACTTGCATTTTAAAAGCGTTGTATTGATTTGTAAATGTTTCATGACAATCTTTGTTTAGAATTGAATTGAACCTGGTCTATGTCACTGTCAGAGGTCTTACCTCACTCCCTTCTCTAACACGACTGGCAATTAGTAGACGATTTTGTTTAGCTTAGGAAGGACCCTCTCACAACAACTTAGTCTATGTCACTGTCGAAGATGTGATCACATAACACATATATCACTCCTTTCTATAATACTAATTTCACTTTAAATATTGTCCGACACTTCCTTTCAACCTCCTACACCGTCTAGCACTGAGAGCGTATGCCACACACCCATACAGTACTGTTGAGTAGCTGTATATATATTCTGACATACGGAGCCCTGTATGTTAATTTAAGAGTTAGAATTAGAGTTGAAGGAGCCAAACTACCCAAACGGTGAAGCAGACTAGCGAGTGGGTAAATCAGCTCGCCCGCATACCTGCAAACAAGCCTTCACACCTGCGTGCGTCATGGGGGACCCTGCAAACTACTTCGATGACCGACGCTATGACGTATGTTCGACGCCAGGAGCTGTGATTGGACCATGCACCTGCTATGCAACTCGAGGAGCTGTGATTGGAGCAGGCACCACCCCCAGCCTCCTGATTCGTTCCTAGACCATCATTGTTTGGTATATAAGACCCAAGTTGTGGGCATTCAAATCAGTCTCATTTGGAGTTGGGGAAGGTGAACTTGCAGCTGGAGGAAGACGGGGTGAAGTATTATAATGGGATTGTGACTGTCAGTCAGATTATATATGTGTGTGTTAAGTGTGTTCGGTGTAAACACTTACGTTATGTTGGTTAGTGAGATATGTGATTGGGAATTAACGTTAACGCTACTATTATGTGCTTAACTATTTGATTGGGAATTAACGTTAACGCTACTATTATGTGCTTAACTATTTGATTGGGAATTAACGTTAACGCTACTATTTATGTACTTAACTATTTGATTGGGAATTAACGTTAACGCTATTATTATGTACTTAACTATTTTAGTTGACTAACTTGTGGACTAAAGCAACTCTTTAAGTAATTGGGTTATCATGAAAGTAATACTATTGTTTTATATTAATACTTACGAGTTCTTTCATTTTCTTTGAATTAAGCTTACATGGCTTAACGGTGCTTAGTACGGTGATGCTATTGTCTCATATTAGTAATATCGCCTTAGACTAACATGGCTGTGTTAATATTACTTCTAGTGATTTCCTAAGCTGAACAAAATTCTTTTAGCTTCAAAATATTATTTTTGCTTTTCATATTATTTGAGTGAGACCTGAATCGAATCTATGAAACGATCCTGTAACTTAATTTACTCATAATCATACCTCAATGTTACGTGGTTAAGAAATACATTTAACTAATTATTAAATATATATCTAACTTTGTATGTGACTTTGATATTAATCCTGATGATAATAATAATATAATACTATTAACGTAAGACAAGAACCAAGAATAATTACATTAAATATAAATAAAAGGACATATAAGAAAACTATCTATTCATTTCAAAAAGGGTAAGAGACAGAAATATTCTTACTTTAATATATCTTTCAAGACTTTTTATAAAATTAATAGTCCTTCTTTAGCTATAACTTATTCGGTTCATAACCATAGCCTACTAAGCTTCGGTTAAATAATAATTCTTTATAAATACTACATGACTTTAATTAGTTTCAGTATTTTTCATAATTAAAGAGTATCAGTCAATAAAGGATACTAAGTCCTAAGATCCAAAAGGAAAGGAAGCAACAACAGGAAATGATTTTATTAGATTTTACTTTTGTTTTGCCTTCAGCTGACTGATACCTTATATATCTCTGTGCTATCTAGATTCATCAAGTTAACCACTTGAGGATCAAGATACGTAACAGAAGAGTGGCGACCTTGCCAAGGATTCGTTTCATACAGTTTCACTCAGTTTCATTACCGTTTCACTACTTAAAAATCAAATATTAATCATGCCTCAACTAATTAATGACGAAGATGCTAGAGTTTTCATAGAATCAGAACCCACAGCCCCTGATATTGACTGTCTGTCAAAATCCGAACTGAAAGTGCTTGCCTCACATCTCCAATTAACTGTCTCAAACATGTCTAAAGTAGAGGTGGCTCAGACCATAGAAACCCACCTGTTCCCTGTAGAAGGCGGGGAGGGTGACGGAGCAGTTGGTGGGATCCCTAGTAAACCTAGCCAACTTGATGAACAATTGCCACCTGGTTTGACCGGTGATCAAGTACTGGAACTAGCCAGAATAAAGACCGAACAAGCCACAATAAATGCCGAAGCAAATGCCGAACAAGCCAGACTAAATGTCGAACTAGAACTAGCCAGAATAAATGCCAGAGCAACGACCGAACAATGTGAATATCAATATCGTACGGCTCAACTAAATGTCAATACAAAATGCTCCCGTAATTGCTCCCCCTCTGGGATTGACTATGACTAGTGTCATTCCACCTTTCACTGAGGATAATGTGCAGGATTTCTTTGTTTTGTTTGAGGAAGTTGCTGGAGGTATGAAGTGGACAAGAGATCAATGGCCTTTTATGTTACAAACTGTTTTGACAGGGCAGGCTCGAGCCACGTATTTGTCAGAAGTAGCAGAAGTTAGGCAGGATTATGACAATCTCAAAGAAGCTATCATAAAAACCTATCAATTGCAGCCTGAGGCTTACAGGCAATCTTTCCGTAAAAAACAGAAGAAAGTAGAAGAAACCCATAAGGTATTTGCCAGGACCATGACTAAAACTTTCAATCATTGGGTCAAGAGTAAGAAAGTCACAAGCTACAACGATCTGAAGGAGTTGGTCCTGTTAGAAAATTTCCTATGGAAAATTGATTCTTCTGTAGCCTATCATTTGAGGGGGAAAAAGTTAGATTGTCTTGTCGACGCCGCTGACATGGCTGACACATACGTGCTCAACAACAAATTTCGTGGAAAGAAGCCCTACGATAATTCTAGCTCTAATTTTAAGTATCCCAATCACAAATCTGACAGACCCAGTCACAAGCCTATAACGTCTTCCCCAGCTAGCCAAAATAGAATTGTTCCCCCAACTAAAAATGCGACTCAGGGCAATGGTAACAGAGGTGGGCCCCAAACTAATAGTAATGCTCAAAGAGGGAACGTTCCCGTATCCCCTAAAGTATGTACTTTTTGTGGCATGAGAGGCCACCTAGCTTATCAGTGCTGGTCCAAGGAGAAAACCGAGAGATCGGGGCAGACAGTTGCCGCCGTATCTCAAACTCCATATGTGCCTTTAATGCAGGACTCCCGACAGAAGGAGTACCTAGCACCAAAAGTTCCTTTAATGCAGGACTCCCGACAGAAGGAGTACCTAGCAGCTAACGTAAATCATCTAGACAGGGGTGTAGTAGCATGTGTGGTGCAACCCACTAGGGTTAAGCCAATAATAATTTCACCATCAGTGCAGGACAGTTACCGTCCCTTTATTTCATCTGACAACGTGAGATTAAATGGTTGTATGCATGAGTTAAAATTCTGAGAGACACAGGTTCTACTAGCACCCTCATGGTGAATCCTTACACTGAGTGCCCACCTGGCGAACCAGTTGTAATGAGAGGTGCTGGAGGCCAGTTTTATGCATACTTGGTAAAAGGCGAAATTGAATGTGAGTTACTACAGGGTGAGGCCACCATAGCTTTGTGTAGGTCCCAAGATATCCCTGTGCCTGGGGTAACGCTCCTTTTGGGGAATGATGTAGCAGGTGAGAAGGTCCGACCAGACCCCATTTTGTCACTTTCCCCTGTTAACGAGCCACTAACCGGTGAGCTCGAAAAGGAGATGCCAACAGTTTTCCCTGTGTGTGCTGTCACACGTTCAATGTCTCAAGTAGCAGTTCCCTCAGACAGAAATGTACCGAATGTAAGAGTTGATGAAAGGGATGATGAGAGTGTGAATGACGCTCCAACTGTGCCTGATGATGTGACTGAGGTGGATTTATCTGACACCTTTATGGCTCATCTTAACCCTAACGATGACCATGAAACCCCTCCAAATTGTCCTAGTGCCCTGGTAGAGCTACAGAGAGATGATAGTGAATGCAATGAGTTAGCTGCCAGGTCCGTGAGTGAAGAGGAATGTGAGAAGGAGGGTGGTGAATGTTTCTACCTCAAAGGAGGAGTATTGTGGCGAAGATGGAGACCGCCACACAGACCAATCGATGACGGGGCTTGGGACGTCCATCAAGTAGTAGTCCCCAAACCTTGTCGTAGAGATATCATGGAAATGGCACATTGTATACCATTGGCAGGACACCTAGGTGTGAGAAAAACTCTAGACAGAATCAGAGCGCACTTTTACTGGCCAGGAATGCGTGCAGATGTAGTGGAGTTTTGTAGAGTGTGTCACACTTGCCAGATGACAGGAAAACCCAATCAGAAGGTGCCTGTACATCCTCTGGTGCCCTTGCCCGTTTTCGAGAATCCTTTTACTCGGGTGGTAGTGGACATTGTAGGCCCATTGCCTAAGACTTCCCAAGGTAACATTTATTTATTAACTATCATGGACATGGCAACTCACTACCCAGAGGCTATACCCTTAAGGACTACCTCTGCTCCGACTGTCATCGAGGAACTGCTCAAATTCTTCACCAGAATGGGTTTCCCCCATGAGGTGCAAAGTGATCAAGGAACTAATTTTACCTCTAACATTTTCCAGCAGCCCCTGAAGGAGTTGGGTATCGAGCATGTTAAGTCTAGCACCTACCACCCAGAGAGTCAAGGGGTTCTCGAACGATATCATCAGACATTAAAGGGAATGTTACGTAAGTATTGTACAGAGACCGGAGTTGAGTGAGATAAGGGGGTACCTTTTCTTTTATTTGCTACTTGTGAGGTTCCAACTGAATCCCTGGGTTTTTCCCCTAATGAGCTAGTTTTCGGTCACCAGGTAAGAGGTCCTTTGCAACTATTGCAGAATAGCCTAGTTGGCCAGGAGGGGAACCAAAACCTCCTCAAGTATGTTTCAGATTTCAAAACCCGGCTGAGATCCTCATGTGAGTTTGCCGCTCAAAACTTGACAGTGGCTAAAAGCTCCATGAAGAAATGGTATGACAGAAAAGCCCGTGAGAGGGAGTTTAAGCCCGGTGATGAGGTTTTGGTCCTGCTCCCCCTTTTTGGCCAACCTTTATCTGCCAAGTTCAGGGGCCCATATAAGATCATTCGGAGGGTGAGCATTACCGATTATCTAGTAACTACCCCAGACAGGAGAAAGCCCACGCAAGTATTCCATATAAATATGTTGAAGCCCTACCATAGGTCCCCTGATTCCTCTCTTCCAGATTCTCCCACTGTGGCAGTGAATATCAGGACCTGTGGACAGCCTGGTGCGGACGAAGTCTTCAGTTCTCTTACTGACCCGCAACAGACTGTTCCAGAGCCTGAAGGTATCCATGCAGACTTTGACTTGTCATGTAGCCTATCCAACTTTCAGTATAATTCAGTGGCTTGGAGGGAATTACCATCTAAACTATGTCATCTTCCCTCTGATCAAGCGAACCAACTAATCTCTGTTTTATCTCAGTCTCCCAATGTGTTCCGTGATACTCCAGGGCTCACTTCTTTGGCCGTGCACGACATCGACGTAGGGGATGCAACTCCCATTAAACTATCCCCCTACCGTGTCTCGCCACAACGCAGGAGTATACTGCAGGTCGAGCTTGACTTTATGTTATCTAACGAACTGATCACTAAAGCCAGTGGAGTAGTCCGGTCATACTTGTGCCAAAGCCAGACGGGAGCCATAGGTTATGTATGGACTATAGGCAAGTCAATGCTGTCACAAAGAACAATACCTACCCACTGCCACGGATCGACGACTGCATTGACCAGATTGGTACAGCCACCTATATCAGCAAGATTGACTTGATGAAGGGATATTGGCAAGTAGCTCTCACCCCTAGAGCGAGGGAAATATCATGCTTTGTAGTCAACAATCAAGCCTTCTGCTGTAACGTAATGCCCTACGGCTTGAAAAACGCCCCAGCTACATTCCAGCGCCTCATGACTGAAGGGGTACCTGGGCGCGTTGTCTACATCGATGATATTCTTATCTTTTCACAGTCATGGGAGGAGCATCTTTACCAACTTAGATTGCTATTCTCAAATCTTGCTGATGCCAATCTGGTGGTTAATCTTAAGAAATGCACCTTTGTAAAGAGTACGGTCCAGTATCTAGGATATACGGTAGGTCAGGGGCAGGTTGCACCTCCTCAAGCAAAGGTAGAGTCTATTCTAGAATTCCCAACTCCTAGCACTAAGAAACATATCCAAAGGTATCTAGGCATGATTGGCTATTATAGGCGTTTCATTATAAATTTTTCAAAGTTGACCGCTCCCCTGACAGATCTTCTCTGTAAAGATGTGAAGTTTGTGTGGTCCTCTGAATGTGAAGAGGCCTTTATTGCTACCAAATATATATTATCTAATTATCCTGTACTCCGAGCTCCTGATTTTAACAGATCTTTTTCCCTGGCAGTGGATGCGAGCAATACCGGGGTTGGTGCAGTGTTGCTCCAGGAAGACGACTGTGAGGTATTGCATCTATCTATCTATCTATCTATTGCCTGACGCCGTGATCCCCGAAGGGGTGGCCACGAACGAACCGCCCCCATGCACCTCTGTCCCCAGTCAGTCGACGCCCCTCCCCCCAACAAGCACCACCTTCGTTCATGTACTTCCTCACTCCATCCTTCCACCTCATATTCGGTCTACCTCTCCCCCTCTGTCCCTCAGGTATTGCATCCTGTGTGCTATTTCAGTAAAAAAATAAATTCTGCCCAACGTAACTATTCAGTCATTGAGAAGGAGCTGTTAGCATTAATTTTATCCCTTCAATACTTTGCTGTCTATGTGCAATCTGCCTCTGGTGCCATCACTGTGTATACTGACCATCACCCCTTAACATTTTTGCATAGGTTCCAAAATAAAAACCAACGACTGACCAGGTGGAGTTTGTTGCTGCAGGAATACTCCCTGGATGTCAAACATATTAAGGGGGTCCAGAACGTGCTAGCCGATTGCCTATCACGTATCTGTTAAAGATTACATTTACCGGGCTGGCCTCATGCTGCAGTAAGTTTAATTTAATGAGAGGATTTTGGCAATTAGCTCTCCCTTGTAGCGAGGTAAATATCATGCTTTTGTAGTGCGCTTTCAAGCCTTCAGCTGTGAGATGCCTTGCAGTTCGAATAACGCTCAGGGCTACGTTCCGGCTATGTTCTGATGTGGTACCTGGAGACGTTGCCTACTTTGGGTGATATCCTTATTATATCCTCATTATAATCTTGCTGTTGCCAATCTGGTGGTGAATCTATTTATGTATTATGTTTAATATTATGTACTATACTCCTTAAACTCTTTTCTAGGGGGGAGGTCTGACATACGGAGCCCTGTATGTTAATTTAAGAGTTAGAATTAGAGTTGAAGGAGCCAAACTACCCAAACGGTGAAGCAGACTAGCGAGTGGGTAAACCAGCTCGCCCGCATACCTGCAAACAAGCCTTCACACCTGCGTGCGTCATGGGGGACCCAGAAAACTACTTCGATGACCGACGGTATGACGTATGTTCGACGCCAGGAGCTGTGATTGGACCATGCACCTGCTATGCAACTCGAGGAGCTGTGATTGGAGCAGGCACCACCCCCAGCCTCCTGATTCGTTCCTACACCATCATTGTTTGGTATAGAAGACCCAAGTTGTGGGCATTCAAATCAGTCTCATTTGGAGTTGGGGAAGGTGAACTTGCAGCTGGAGGAAGACGGGGTGAAGTATTATAATGGGATTGTGACTGTCAGTCAGATTATATATGTGTGTTAAGTGTGTTCGGTGTAAACACTTACGTTATGTTGGTTAGTGAGATATGTGATTGGGAATTAACGTTAACGCTACTATTATGTGCTTAACTATTTGATTGGGAATTAACGTTAACGCTACTATTATGTGCTTAACTATTTGATTGGGAATTAACGTTAACGCTACTATTTATGTACTTAACTATTTGATTGGGAATTAACGTTAACGCTATTATTATGTACTTAACTATTTTAGTTGACTAACTTGTGGACTAAAGCAACTCTTTAAGTAATTGGGTTATGATGAAAGTAATACTATTGTTTTATATTAATACTTACGAGTTCTTTCATTTTATTTTAATTAAGCTTACATGGCTTAACGGTGCTTAGTACGGTGATGCTATTGTCTCATATTAGTAATATCGCCTTAGACTAACATGGCTGTGTTAATATTACTTCTAGTGATTTCCTAAGCTGAACAAAATTCTTTTAGCTTCAAAATATTATTTTTGCTTTTCATATTATTTGAGTGAGACCTGAATCGAATCTATGAAACGATCCTGTAACTTAATTTACTCATAATCAAACCTCAATGTTACGTGGTTAAGAAATACATTTAACTAATTATTAAATATATATCTAACTTTTTATGTGACTTTGATATTAATCCTGATGATAATAATAATATAATACTATTAACGTAAGACAAGAACCAAGAATAATTACATTAAATATAAATAAAAGGACATATAAGAAAACTATCTATTAATTTCAAAAAGGGTAAGAGACAGAAATATTCTTACTTTAATATATATCTTTCAAGACTTTTTATAAAATTAATAGTCCTTCTTTAGCTATAACTTATTCGGTTCATAACCATAGCCTACCAAGCTTCGGTTAAATAATAATTCTTTATAAATACTACATGACTTTAATTAGTTTCAGTATTTTTCATAATTAAAGAGTATCAGTCAATAAAGGATACTAAGTCCTAAGATCCAAAAGGAAAGGAAGCAACAACAGGAAATGATTTTATTAGATTTTACTTTTGTTTTGCCTTCAGCTGACTGATACCTTATTATATATCTCTGTGCTATCTAGATCCATCAAGTTAACCACTTGAGGATCAAGATACGTAACAATATATATATATATATATATATATATATATATATATATATATATATATATATATATATATGAGAGAGAGAGAGAGAGAGAGAGAGAGAGAGAGAGAGAGAGAGAGAGAGAGAGAGAGAGCAAGCAAGCTAGGCTATTCGGTACACCTGGCAAGAAACATACTGCAGCAACAGGCATACCAATGAGTGTGTGTGTGTGTGTGTAACAATGTGTGTGTGTGTGTATCAATGTGTGTGTGTGTGTGTGTACTTCATTACTCGTAGGAGGGGCCTGCATATGAATAGTGAATTATATACCTGATGCTTTGGCTGAATAAAACAAATATTAACTGAAGTCAACAATACTAGTTTTCGAATTTTGTCACACAACTTTCTCTCTCTCCCTTTCTCTTTGCTCTCACACATTTACCTTTAAGCCTTCTCTCTTCCCCACCAAACATTCCAATCCTCTCTCTATCTCTCTCTCTCTCGCACACACACACACATTACCCCCCCCCCCTGTTTTTACTCCCTCTCTGTGTTTCTCTCATATATTGGTTTATCCTATTACCTTCCTGCCTCCTCTGTACATTTATCTTTAAGCCTTCTCTCTTCCCCACCCTCAAACGTTAAAATTCTCTCTCTCTCTCTCTCTCTCTCTCTCTCTCTCTCTCTCTCATACACACGCACATTACCCCCCCCCTCTTTTTTTTCCTCCCTCTCTGTGTTTCTCTCATAAATTGGTGTATTCTATTCCCTTCCTGCCTCCTCTGTACATTGTTATATATTTCCCCACATCACATTGTTACCTTCCTTCGCCTGAACCCTTCCTGTACCGTACGATCAAGTCTCTTTTAATATGATTTCACTTACATTTAGACAATTTTATGACGCTTAGGAAGGATATATGGTAGCTAAAAGGATTCATTGAGATAATATGTAGCCTTTTAATGGGTAGACGTCCTTCCTACGCTGAATAAAATGGTCTAATAGTTGCCAATATATAATTAAAAAAACGTCGCCGGTAAAGAAGGGGTTAAGGGACCTATTGCCAGTTTTTCTTAAGCTAGCGAGAAATTGTCTCCTTCCAATCTTAATTAAAATGTAAAACTTGCAAACAAAGTCAAACCAATACTGGGTCAAAGACAATCAAAAGTCAAAACAACATATAGAAATCGCTATGTGGAAACAACGCTCACCAAAATAAAATTCATGAAATGAAAGAACACAATCCACCACATAGGGTGTACATTACTACATGAGCAAAGGAGGATTTTAGTTTGCTCCCTAGACCTCTATCAAGCTAAAAAAAACACCCCCAAAGATCCCCTTCAAGATATATTTGTACATTTTTCGGTAGACAAATGTCCCGGCCGAAGGCTTGTTACTCCAATAACTGCAGGTTCGCTAACGCTCGCCAGGAAAAATCGACACCTTTTTGGCACGAAAGGTCCTAATATTGAGAACGAAATGGGGCTTTAAGTCTTAAAATCACCAAAGTAATGGGCCGAACGTCTTAAGATCTCAAAACTAATGGGCTAAAAATTGGGGGAAAGGGGAGCCAGAAAAACAAACCATCCCCCTTAATAGTGAACAGGTGGCCACTTCCATCCCAGCTATGTCTTCTATAACATCTCTAACTTAATATTGATGTACCTCTATCTATCTATATATCTATCTACAGTATCCACTTCCCTCCCAGCTATCTCTTCTATAACATCACTAACTTAATATTGATGTAACTCTATCTATATATATATATATATCTATCTTCCAACCCAGCCATGTCTTCTATAACATCACTAACTTAATATTGATGTACCTCTACCTATATATATATCTATCTACAGTATATATCCACTTCCCTCCCAGCTATCTCTTCTATAACATCACTAACTTAATATTGATGTACCTCTATCTATCTATCTATTTATCTATCTTCCAACCCAGCCATCTCTTCTATAACATCACTAACTTAATATTGATGTACCTCTACCTATATATAAGAACATAAGAACATAAGAAAATGGGAGTCTGCAGAAAGCCGATTGGCCTAAGCAAGGCAGATCCCTGTCCCACACAACCCCAGTTCAATTACAAAGCCCAATTATAGGCTCAACACTCTAATACCCTGAGGATCATCTTACCAAAACGGTTAGAGATTAACGCAGGATTATGGGGGTATGCAGAGTGCTGATTGGCCCAACCCGGCTGATCCCCCTTCACACCCAACCCTTCTCGTCCATATGCTTATCCAATGTTATCTTAAAGCTCCCTACCGTTTTAGACCCCACTATAGCACTTGGTAGTCCATTCCACCCATCTACAACTCTGTTACCAAACCAATATTTGCCTATATCTTTTCTGAAACGAAATTTATCTAATTTGAAACCATTGGTACGAGTTCTTTCGCTATCACTGAGCTTTAGTACATTTGTCATGTCCCCTTTGTTAATCCCACTAACCCACTTGAACACCTCTATCATATCCCCTCTAACTCTGCGTCTCTCTAACGAATGTAAACCTAATTTCTTCAACCTTTCTTCATACGAAAGATTTCTAATATTATGGATCATTTTTGTCATTCTACGCTGTACTCTCTCCAATGAATCTATGTCCATTCTGTAATAAGGACACCAAAATTGGACAGCATAATCCATATGGGGTCTCACTAATGACAAGTAAAGTTTTAAGATAACATCAGCAGTTCTGTTACTCACGCTCCTAGAGATGAACCCGAGAATCCTGTTTGCCTTATTACGAACGCTTATACACTGTTTTCTAGGCTTCAAATCATTGCTAACAAACACACCTAGATCTTTCTCACAGTCTGAATTTTCTAATTCTAAATTAGCTAGTTTATATTTAACATTTGTATGCATCTTCCCTATCTTTAATACCTTGCATTTGTCAATGTTAAACTTCATCTGCCAATTTACTGACCATTCGTGTAAGGTATCTAGATCCCTTTGGAGGCACTCTATATCGCTATCTGAATCAATTGATCTCCCCATTTTAGTATCGTCTGCGAATTTACTTATCCTACTACTTATACCTAAATCTAGGTCATTTATGTATATAAGAAACAACAGGGGACCTAATACCGATCCCTGGGGGACACCACTTTTGACTGCTCCCCACTCTGACTTGGTACCATTTATGCTGACTCTCTGTTTCCTACCAATTAGCCATGACCTAATCCATCCCAACAACGATCCTCCTATTCCATGTGCCTCAACCTTTCTCATCAATCTCTCATGAGGGACTCTGTCGAAAGCTTTACTGAAATCTAAATAAATAATATCATATGACTTGTCACTATCTACTGCTTCATATACCTCTGAGAAAAAGCTAAGCAAATTAGTAAGGCAAGAACGTCCCTGAGTGAATCCATGCTGAGAAGAATTTATTAAGTTAAATTTTACTAAGTGGCTTCTAATTTTCCTAGCAATAATAGACTCTAGCAACTTTCCTATGATTGATGTGAGACTAATGGGACGGTAATTGGATGCTATCGATTTATCACCTTTTTTGAAGATCGGAACTACATTTGCAAGCTTCCAAGCTTCTGGAACTAAACCTGTTTTCTAAAGACTTGTTAAATAAAAATGCTAATGGGTTACTTAACTCATCTCTGCATTCTTTTAATACTCTAGCATATACCTCGTCAGGACCAGGCGATTTTTGAGGTTTCAGTCTGTCAATTTCCTTAAGCACATCATTTCTACTTATACTAACTGTACTTAACATATTTTCTATACTATCACTATATACCATATTGACTTCTGGAATCTGTGCCAAATTTTCATTAGTGAAAACGGAAAGAAACTGACTATTTAATGTACTGCACATTTCTAAATCATTTTCTGTTATTTCTCCTATTGAAGTTTTTAGGGGGCCTATTACATCTCTAACTTTAGATTTATATAGTTGGTAAAAAGCTTTAGGATTATTTTTTGAGTCACTGGCTATCCTTATTTCATAATTTCTTTTTGCTTTCCTGATTTCCTTTTTAACCTGTCTTGATAGAGTCTGATAGTATATATGTAGATGATTTTCGCCTTTCTTTATTTTTCTATATATTCCTTTCTTTTTTCCTATAAGATCTATTAGCTTATTAGTCATCCATTTTGGTTGGTTCTGCGGCGATCTAAATTTTCTTTTAGGGATATATTTATTTTGAGCATTGTGGAGTGAAGCAATAAACTGGTTATATGTAGGTGGCAAGTTTAACTCTGGCATATCCTGACTTAATTGCTTAACAATAGGGTCCTCCCTTAAGTCTCTTCTTAGCCCACCATAATCGGCTTTTCTGAAATCTGGGATAAGTGTCGTATTCTCTTTAGCATTCCCTGTCCATTGTATATTAAAATACATAGATTTATCTATCTATCTATCTATCTATCTATCTATCTACAGTATATATCCACTTCCCTCCCAGCTATCTCGTCTATAACATCACTAACTTTATATTGATGTAACTCTATCTATATATATATATATATATATATATATATATATATATATATATATATATATCTATCTTCCAACCCATCATGTCTTCTATAACATCACTAACTTAATATTGATGTACCTCTACCTATATATATATATATATATCTACAGTATATATCCACTTCCCTCCCAGCTATCTCTTCTATAACATCACTAACTTAATATTGATGTACCTCTACCTATATATATATCTATCTATCTTCCAACCCCGCCATGTCTTCTATAACATCACTAACTTAATATTGATGTACCTCTACCTATATATATATCTATCTACAGTATATATCCACTTCCCTCCCAGCTATCTCTTCTATAACATCACTAACTTAATATTGATGTAACTCTACCTATATATATATATATATATATATATATATATATCTATCTTCCATCCCAGCCATGTCTTCTATAACATCACTAACTTAATATTGATGTACCTCTACCTATATATATATATCTATCTACAGTATATATCCACTTCCCTCCCAGCTATCTCTTCTATAACATCACTAACTTAATATTGATGTAACTCTATATATATATCTATCTATCTATCTATCTTCCAACCCAGCCATATCTTCTATAACATCTCTAACTTAGTATTGATGTACCTCTACCTATATATATATATATATATATTTCTATCTA
>CM064574.1:27977745-28113197 GCA_032716605.1 Paralithodes platypus
TATATCCACTTCCCTCCCAGCTATCTCTTCTATAACATCACTAACTTAATATTGATGTACCTCTATCTATCTATCTATCTATCTATCTATCTTCCAACCCAGCCATGTCTTCTATAACATCACTAACTTAATATTGATGTACCTCTATCTATCTCTCTATCTATCTATCTTCCAACCCAGCCATGTCTTCTATAACATCACTTACTTAATATTGATGTACCTCTATCTATCTATCTATCTCTCTATCTTCCAACCCAGCCATGTCTTCTATAACATCTCTAACTTAATATTGATGTACCTCTACCTATATATCTATCTATCTACAGTATATATCCACTTCCCTCCCAGTTATGTCTTCTATAACATCACTAACTTAATATTGATGTACCTCTATATATCTATATATCTATCTACAGTATATATCCACTTCCCTCCCAGCTATCTCTTCTATAACATCACTAACTTAATATTGATGTAGCTCTATCTATCTATCTATCTATCTATCTATCTATCTTCCAACCCAGCCATGTCTTCTATAACATCACTAACTTAATATTTATGTAACTCTATCTATCTATCTATCTATCTATCTTCCAACCCAGCCATGTCTTCTATAACATCTCTAACTTAATATTGATGTACCTCTACCTATATATATATCTATCTACAGTATATATCCACTTCCCTCCCAGCTATCTCTTCTATAACATCACTAACTAAATATTGATGTACCTCTATCTATCTATCTCTCTATCTATCTTCCAACCCAGCCATGTCTTCTATAACATCACTAACTTAATATTGATGTACCTCTACCTATATATATATCTATCTACAGTATATATCCACTTCCCTCCCAGCTATCTCTTCTATAACCTCACTAACTTAATATTGATGTAGCTCTATCTATCTATCTATCTATCTATCTATCTATCTTCCAACCCAGCCATGTCTTCTATAACATCACTAACTTAATATTGATGTACCTCTATCTATATATCTATCTATCTATCTTCCAACCCCGCCATGTCTTCTATAACATCACTAACTTAATATTGATGTACCTCTATCTATCTATCTATCTATCTATCTTCCAACCCAGCCATGTCTTCTATAACATCACTAACTTAATATTGATGTACCTCTATCTATCTATCTATCTATCTTCAAAGGAGTACAAAGGAAATCAAGCAAGCAACAACAGATCTAGTGACCCTTCTAGGTTGCTTGTCCTCCAAAACACTGAGGATCAAGTGTCCAAACAGTGGTTCAGAATGGGTAAGGGAACATTGGAAAGGGAATTACTGCCCTGGAACTAATGTCCGTGGCAGGATTAGGAAGTTAGTAGAGGACAGATGGGTTAGTAACTGAGGGGGGGATAAAATAAAGTTATTCATTTACAAACGCAGTCAGTCGCGGGATTGATGAGAGATATTTGTCTATGCGGAGTTTAAATGAATCAACGGTGATGCAGTCTATAACGTTTCGGGAAAGCCCATTCCACAAGTTGACAACTCGATTGAAGAAGAAATTCTTAGATTCGTGTGAGTTAAAAGATTTACCAATAATTTTGCAACCGTTTCCCCGCGTGTAATTAGATTGGTCGATAGTGAAGTACTTACTACAGTTCATATTGTCGATGCCTTTGATGATTTTGATCACTTGAATTAAGTCACCTCTTAATCTGCGCTGGTTTAAAGGAAATAGATTTAATTCTCTAAGACGCTCTTCGTATGGTTTGTTCTTTAGGCTAGGTATCATTTTGGTAACTCTACGTTGAACTCGTTCTAGCTTGTTTATATCTTTTTGGTAATAAGGGCACCAGAATTGAACGCAGTATTCCAGAAGAGGGCGGACTAAGGAATTGTAAAGGGTTAGGATAACTTCTTTGGATTTATGCTCAAATGACCTGCCTATAAAGCCAATTATTTTGTTTGCCTTCTTAACAACTTCTGAACATTGTTGACTCGGTTTTAGGTTACTTGATATTGTTACTCCCAGATCGGTTTCTCTGTTTACATTCTTAAGCTGAGTGCCATTCATCGAATAGTTTGCTTTCTCATTTAGGTATCCGACATGTAGTACTTTACATTTATCCGCATTGAAACTAATTTGCCAAATTTGGGCCCAACATGACAATTTATCTCATCTACGATGAGAGTAAAGCTGTAGATATTATATACCTTGATTTTCAAAAGGCCTTTGACAAAGTTCCCCACAAACGTTTACTGCTAAAACTAAAAGCGCATGGAATACAAGACGGTGTGTTGAAATGGATAGAAAATTGGCTCAGCGACAGAAAGCAAAGAGTAGTCATAAACGGTAAGGCATCTAAATGGACCAATGTAAGTAGCGGGGTACCCCAGGGATCGGTACTAGGACCAATTCTCTTTCTAATTTACATCAACGACATAGATGAGGGTCTCACCTGTACAATCTCAAAATTTGCTGACGATACAAACATTGCAAATAGCGTACTCTCAAAAGAACAAGTTGACGATATGCAACACAATCTAGATAAATTGTCATGTTGGGCCCAAATTTGGCAAATGAGTTTCAATGCGGATAAATGTAAAGTACTACATATCGGATACCTAAATGAGAAAGCAAACTATTCGATGAATGGCACTCAGCTTAAGAATGTAAACAGAGAAACCGATCTGGGAGTAACAATATCGAGTAACCTAAAACCGAGTCAACAATGTTCAGAAGTTGTTAAGAAGGCAAACAAAATAATTGGCTTTATAGGCAGGTCATTTGAGCATAAATCCAAAGAAGTTATCCTAACCCTTTACAATTCCTTAGTCCGCCCTCTTCTGGAATACTGCGTTCAATCCTGGTGCCCTTATTACCAAAAAGATATAAACAAGCTAGAACGAGTTCAACGTAGAGTTACCAAATTGATACCTAGCCTAAAGAACAAACCATACGAAGAGCGTCTTAGAGAATTAAATCTATTTCCTTTAACCCAGCGCAGATTAAGAGGTGACTTAATTCAAGTGTTCAAAATCATCAAAGGCATCGACAATATGAACTCTAGTAAGTACTTCACTATCGACCAATCTAATTACACGCGGGGAAACGGTTGCAAAATTATTGGTAAATCTTTTAACTCACACGAATCTAAGAATTTCTTCTTCAATCGAGTTGTCAACTTGTTGAATGGGTTTCCCCGAAACGTTATAGACTGCATCACCGTTGATTCATTTAAACTCCGCCTAGACAAATATCTCGCATCAAACCCGCGACTGACTGCGTTTGTAAATGAATAACTTTATTTTATCGCTCCCTCAGTTACTAACCCATTTGTCCCCTACTAACTTCCTAATCCTGCCACGGACATTAGTTCCAGGGCAGTAATTCCCTTTCCAATGTTCCCTTACCCACTGTAAACCACTGTTTGGACACTTGATCCTCAGTGTTTTGGAGGACAAGCAACCTAGAAGGGTCACTAGATCTGTTGTTGCTTGATTTCCTTTGTACTTTATATATATATATATCTACATTATATATCCACTTCCCTCCCAGCTATCTCTTCTATAACATCACTAACTTAATATTGATGTACCTCTATCTATCTATCTATCTATCTATCTTCCAACCCAGCCATGTCTTCTATAACATCACTAACTTAATATTGATGTACCTCTACCTATATATATATCTATCTACAGTATATATCCACTTCCCTCCCAGCTATCTCTTCTATAACATCACTAACTTAATATTGATGTTCCTCTATCTATCTATCTATCTATCTATCTTCCAACCCCGCCATGTCTTCTATAACATCACTAACTTAATATTGATGTACCTCTACCTATATATATATCTATCTACAGTATATATCCACTTCCCTCCCAGCTATCTCTTCTATAACATCACTAACTTAATATTGATGTACCTCTATCTATCTATCTATCTATCTATCTTCCAACCCAGCCATGTCTTCTATAACATCACTAACTTAATATTGATGTACCTCTACCTATATATATATATATCTATCTACGGTATATATCCACTTCCCTCCCAGTTATGTCTTCTATAACATCACTAGCTTAATATTAATGTACCTCTATCTTTCTATATATCTATCTACAGTATATATCCACTTCCCTCCCAGTTATGTCTTCTATAACATCACTAACTTAATATTGATGTACCTCTATCTATCTATATATCTATCTACAGTATATATCCACTTCCCTCCCAGCAATGCCTTCTATAACATCACTAACATAATATTGATGTACCTCTATCTATCTATCTATCTATCTACAGTATATATCCACTTCCCTCCCAGTTATGTCTTCTATAACATCACTAACATAATATTGATGTACCTCTTTCTATCTATCTATCTATCTACAGTATATATCCACTTCCCACCAAGTTATGTCTTCTATAACATCACTAACTTAATATTGATGTACCTCTATCTATCTATATATCTATCTACAGTATATATCCACTTCCCTCCCAGTTATGTCTTCTATAACCTCACTAACTTAATATTGATGTACCTCTACCTATATATATATCTATCTACAGTATATATCCATTTCCCTCCCAGTTATGTCTTCTATAACATCACTAACTTAATATTGATGTACCTCTATCTATCTATATATCTATCTATCTTCCAACCCAGCTATGTCTTCTATAACATCTCTAACTTAATATTGATGTAGGCTACCTCTATCTATTTATCTATCTATCTATCTATCTATCTATCTTCCAACCCAGCTATGTCTTCTATAATATCCCTAACTTAATATTGATGTACTTCTCTCTCTCTCTCTCTCTCTCTCTTCTCTCTCTCGTTATGTCTTCTACAACATATCTAACATAATATTGATGCACCTCTATCTGTCTGTCTGTCTGTCTGTCTGTCCATCTGTCTATCTATCTATCTATATATCTATCAATCTATATATCCATCCATCTGTCTATCTATCTATTGTTACGACTGGGGTTTAAATATATCAGGGCTCTTATTCATTGGACTAGTAATGGCATAAATGCTACAACGGAAAGCGCTAGATCCAACCTCTGATGTATATTCCCAGTGAACAAAGAACACAAATACTCTACAGAGTTCTATATGCAATACTAGGCTATCAAACTCTCAATAAATGTGCGTCTACTCTAGGCTTAATGTTATGGGAAAACAGCCTATTACTACCTATAACCGAAGGTGCTTGGTTATGGTATGCAAAGTAAGGTGGTAAGAGAAGTTACAGCTTACGTTACTTTAATCAATAAATGTCAGGCACTCCTGCATGAAAGAAAGTGCACTAAAGTCCTTCAACACTAACAAGGAATCTTCTTTTTTTTTTTTCTTTTTTTTTTTCTATGTGATTGAGGGAGGCAAAAGGCATAACTGCCTATAGCGAGTGCCTCCCCCATAGTTGAAAGAGTGACAGGGCCAAAATCAAGGGACGTTCGAGCCAAAATGCCTTTAAATGTTAGATGCTATAAAGATGCTCGTATCGGAAATGGAACCCCAAAAGGCAGGCAGCGGAACAATGCTCGGGCAGGCTATGCACACAAAAAGGCAGAATATATAATGCCGTCGGAGCCAAGAATATCCTAAACACTACAACAATAATAATCGCCACGACAATGCAGTATTCCTATCAACAAAAAGAGCCTAAGTCGTTTGTGTCTCTATACATCAAACTAGGCTGCGAAATGGTTGTGTAATAATAAATGGGTATGCATAAAAAGAGTAATTAGGTTAATATACTTAATGTCTACTGTGACTGATAAAGTCTAGCTAGAGTCAATGATACGAGATACTGGTGCGCATGGCATGCCGCATAGCCTAGTGCAAATCTCAAGTCTGTGCGTCAAATATTACGTTATAGGGAAGGGTAGCTCTCTTGAGAAACCTTAATACCGAAGTATTAAGCGTTCTCCTGGCGTACCTCAAAGACAAACAATCGAGCTTAGAACAGTGCAGAATGGTATAGGCAAAAAGCCCTCATTCGTGCATGCTCCACTCGCAATGGCACACAGACTAGAATTTACTCAATCAACTCCAGTTCTCAGGTATGTCGTGCAGCTTTTTCCTAAAGCCAGCACTCATAGGAACAATACCTTATAATATCAGACTCCTAGTCTAGCATTATCTAATCCAGCAGAACACTAATAATTAAAGGAAGCGGTACTAAACAATATGAATGCCAACCAATGCTTCGTGATCAACTTATCTTAACAACTAACATACATGGGTTATATCAGACCTTAACGCACAATACAACTGGCCAGCATGAAGCTGATTTTGCAGAGTTAACCAGAGGGGGTATAATATTACTAAAAGGTGGTGAAAGATATGGAAAAAGAGAGAGGTAGGCAGAGGAAAAGATTCTCAGGTGCAGAGCGGGAGACAGGTAGCAGGGGATAAAGATGAATGCGTTCTAGAAACCAGATCTGAGGGAGAGAGTGGCGAGGAACTGTATATATACTCGCACTAGCTCGAGCCGCGTGGGAAAAAAAGCGGTTACAAGTCCTCTAGCCACTAGCAAGGGAGCTAGCAACATGGTAAGGACCTCTCTCAACCAACCCCCACGAGGCAGCCAGCCGTGACGTCATCGAGCGGGACAAAAACACTGCGCGCTCCCTCTCACTCTGTTCTACTCTCTCTCTCTCTCCCAGATCCCATCATTACTAGTTAATGATAAAACATATACTTTACAATTAAATATATAAAGCCTTGATATGGGTGAAAACAAAGAGCCTTTCTGGACTGCCCATGACACGAGCTTTCATATGAAATAAAGCACACTCTAATACATAAACTGTAGCCCCATCCACTGCCCTGGCGATCCTAGCGAGTCACTGTAGGACAAGCCATGCGGTTCTAACGGAGTGGTTAACGTCACACCCCCCCCCAAGATTTTTCTCAGAGGCCCCAAGGCTCACAAAAATCTGATGGTTAGAACCCATGCTATATCTCCACTTCCCATCACCCAGCGGCAGTAAAATATCTGGCACAGTTCTTCAACAAAACATTTTTCAAAATTATAACCCTCCCCAACACCATAGGTTAAATTATGTAGCTATGCTCCTCAAGAGCGAGCTTCTCTAGCCCAGCATTCTGAGAGGAGTGCAACTCAGAATTACTGCTATAACATACTGAAAAAAATTCAACTATCAAAGAAAGAGTTTTTATTTGATTTTTATGTTTATAATTTGTTTATTTCGGCTGCACTATAGGGGCAAGCCTAGTTTTTTCTTCTATACCAAACGCTCAACTCCTGCTTTACGACCCAATACGCTGGGCTACAACCGCGAGCCAACAAGCACCAGCGCAAAAATACTATTCAAACTAAAGCAGGAGGCTACCCGTGTGTCAATCTACCCAGGATCATATACCCTTGAACGACCATCTGCAACCACGTTGTCACAACCGGCAATATGGCGTATGTCCAGGTTATATACCAATAACCTTAGTGACCACCTGGTCAGCCTCATATTCCGATTGTGAAACTGGTCCAAGAACTTGAGAGGGTGATGATCTGGGTAAACTACAACGACCGGACCATAGGCTGGAACATAGACCTCGAAATGCCCCAGCGCAAGCACAACCGCCAGCAGCTCCTCCTCGGACAACAGAGCAGCTCCCCTGGGCCGAATTGTACTTCTCCGAGCAGAAACTAACAGGATGCTCCAGCCCATCATCGTCCTTTTCCACAAGGACGGCACCAGCCCCCACACCACTAGCCTCCGTTGCTAGTTGGAAAGGTAGGCTAAAGTCAGGGGCCCTGAGGATCGGGTGAGTGCACAACAGGTGTTTTACTTCTCTAAACACCTTCTCACACTCAGGCGCCCATTTGAACTTCTTATCCTTCCAGTTATCCTCCACCTGAGCTTGACTGTCCCGTTCTCCTTCTCCACCTTGACTGCTAAACGTCATCACAGGCACAGTGAGAGGCTCAGGGGGGTGCCTCCCATACTCCTTCATGGGATTATCATGACATAACTGATTGCGCTTCTGTCTGTCTGGAGTGGCTACCAAGTAATCCAGGTCCGATAGCTCCTCCACCACCCTATAAGGACCAGCGTACTTCGCGGATAAGGGGTGACCTACAAGGGGCAGTAGAATCAACACCTCCTGACCCACGTGAAACTCCCTGAGTTCAACCTTGAGGTCGTACCTGTCCTTCCTGAGGGCCTGAGAGCTAGTCAAATTACGGCCAGCCAACTCCAGACTGCGCAACATCGGTTCTCGACTGTTGAGGACACACTTGAGCATAGAACAAGGTTTTTCTGCGCCCTCCCATACTTCTTCAACCATATGGAGAGGCCCTCTGACACGGTGTCCAAAGACGAGCTCATTAGGGCTGAATCCCAAACTCTCCCCAGGTACCTCCCACACAGCAAACAAAACACATGCAGGCCAAGATCCCAATCCCTCCCACTCTCAAAGCAACAACAACGAAGCACAGATTTCAAGGCTGAGTGCCATCGCTCTAACACACCCTGGCTCTCCGGATGATACGCAGATGACACAACCCCAACAATCTCATGCTGCGGCATTGCTTGAACAAAGAGGCTAGAAGTGAAGTTGGGTCCCTGGACTGACTGAATCCCCTGCGGGTAACCATACCGGGAAAAATACACTAGCAAGCTTCGGACCACCGTCTTCGCCGACCCATTTCTCATAGGGTACGCGTCAGGGTACCTTGTAGCTACATCTCCCGACTGTGCATCACTGTCCTCCTTCAACTCTTTCGTCTTTTTAAGCCCATCTTCTGCCCTTTGCACAACAGTTACTGGTCTTCTTCAGACTCGATATTTGGTCCTAATACTGAGTCCCCGAGAAGGGCCGTTGATACTAAACTCTCAACCGCATCAACTTTCAACCCCTTCTCGGTACCCTTCCTCCGCTGATCTAAAGATTGTTGACCAGAATGTGACTCCCTGGATGCAGGATGTCCGGTGACAACACACGCCATAGGCTGCCCCGGACACTTCTCAACCCACTCCTGCTCCTCCCTACTCACGTCGGCCGGCTTCTCGGCAACGACTAAGGGTGGGGCCTCAGAAGTAGGTCCCGCAAAGTCGTTGCCGAGAAGGAGGTCGACGCCCCCAACAGGTAACTTCTCCACAATTCCTACATCCAGGTCACGAGTCACACCATCAACTTCCACCTTCATTCTTACAAGCGGGTATGACCTTGTCGCATTAACTCCCTGAACCACAACCACCCGCGCCGTATTGACAGGTTTACCAGTGAAATTTCTCAACAGTGTTTGCGATGCCCCAGTGTCACGCAAAATTCTCACCTCATGTCTTCTACCCCCCCACTCCACACAACCGAGTCCCCTGTGGTCACTAAAGGCATCACGGACAGGGAATAAGCCTTCCGGATCCTTCTGCACTGACAGTGTATTTACCTCGGAAGAAATGCCTCTAACAAACTCCGATGTCCTCTTGAACACTCCAATGCCGTGAGCAAAAGACACGGCTGCCGGAGGAGGTCGACTAGGGCACTCATTTGCCTTATGACCCTCCTGGTGGCACCTAAAACACATAAATTTCGGTTTCGGATTATACTGTGATGCAAAAGGCCCCTGACTTTTCACATACGGTGTGGTGGTAGGTTTGGCTTCAGTTTTAGTTTCATTGCACTTTGGTTTAAATGTGTCATTGCTACGGGGAGGGGGAGGATAACGGTCCCTAGCACTTGCATCGTACTTCTGTGAGGACCCGCAACCCCGAATCAACGACAGCCGTAGATCAGCCATTTCTGCTGCTTCTACTAGAGTTCGTGGGTTTTCTCCTTTAAGTTCAAAGTTAGATCACCGCCCGTGCTCTTAAAGAACTGCTCCAACATCATTAACTGCTTAATTCCATCAAATGTTGTGACCTTCTCAGATCGGAGCCAGTTCCCCATAGCATCGGACAAGTTCCGGGCGTGTTCCAAAAAGGTGCTATCTCTTCCCTTAGTTACACCCCGGAACTTCAAACGGTACGTTTCTGGTTGCAGTTCGTAAGCCCTCAGGACAGCCTCCTTGAGATCCTCGTACACAATTCATAACTCCAAAGGTAACGCATCGTAGGCTTTAAGACCCTTGCCTATTAATCTAGAGGATACAAGTGCTGCCCATTTATTCTCTGGCCACTGGTGTTCCTGGCACTTCTTCTCAAAGCATGTGAAAAATTCTGTTACACCACTCTCATCAAACACCGGAACCAGTTTCAATAAGTGAGAGAGAGATTGATCATGAGCACGGTTACCAGCCCCAAGTCGCTGTCCCGTTGTCTCTACTCGCGACTTCTCTACGTCCCTGTCGGCACAGTACCTAGTCGTCTCAGCTTGGATTTTTGCTAGCTCTATGTGCTGATGACTTTTTATCTCTTCTATCTTGGCTAATTCTATTTGCTGCTGGATCTTAGCTAATTCGAGCTGAAGCAATAATTCTGGAGTTAACCCTGGAGGAGGTGAAGGTGCTACAATGTTTGAAATTACCGGTGGTCCCCCCAGGGGCAACCCACCCTGCCAGTCACCACCCAACTGTGGACGCGTACTCGGGGTCGGCAAACCACTGGGACGGCTAGAAGTCGAGTGTAGGGGAAGCATGGCCGAAGGGCTCTGAGCACTCAAACCATCTCGCTCACCAGTCACCCTGCCCAGTACACACGTTATCAAGTTATTCCTGGTCATGCTGCTAGTAACCGCATGACCGATAGCTGTGGCCAGGCATTGAAGACCGTACCGATTCATACCCTCCAACCGCTCGGCAGTAACAGGCCATTGCAAAAATATCCTAGCATCCTCCTCACAGTTCACCTGATTAACCATTTCATCATGCTGCTGTTCCTCAGTTTCGACATGACGTACTGTGTCTCCATTCTCCTCTGACCCGGTATAAGACATGATGCTTACAAAAATTTCTCACCACAATATTCAGAAAAGAAGCACCCCAAACTCTTATACCTCGATATACACACAAAAATTCTCGGAAATACTCAAGGGCTATACTATGTTGCATAAAAAAAATTATTCTTGTTGATCCCCGCAAAATATTCCCCAAAACAACAAATGTTCCCTGCTTAATAAATGTAGGTTCACCAAATCCTAGGTAAGGTCGCCATTTGTTACGACTGGGGTTCAAATATATCAGGGCTCTTATTCATTGGACTAGTAATGGCATAAATGCTACAACGGAAAGCGCTAGATCCAACCTCTGATGTATATTCCCAGTGAACAAAGAACACAAATACTCTACAGAGTTCTATATGCAATAATAGGCTATCAAACTCTCAATAAATGTGCGTCTACTCTAGGCTTAATGTTATGTGAAAACAGCCTATTACTACCTATAACCGAAGGTGCTTGGTAATGGTATGCAAAGTAAGGTGGTAAGAGAAGTTACAGCTTACGTTACTTTAATCAATAAATGTCAGGCACTCCTGCATGAAAGAAAATGCACTAAAGTCCTTCAACACTAACAAGGAATCTTCTTTAAATGTTAGATGCTATAAAGATGCTCGTATCGGAAATGGAACCCAAAAAGGCAGGCAGCGGAACAATGCTCGTGCAGGCTATGCACACAAAAAGGCAGAATATATAATGCCGTCGGAGCCAAGAATATCCTAAACACAACAACAATAATAATCGCCACGACAATGCAGTATTCCTATCAACAAAAAGAGCCTAAGTCGTTTGTGTCTCAATACATCAAACTAGGCTGCGAAATGCTTGTGTAATAATAAATGGGTATGCATAAAAAGAGTAATTAGGTTAATATACTTAATGTCTACTGTGACTGATAAAGTCTAGCTAGAGTCAATGATACGAGATACTGGTGCGCATGGCATGCCGCATAGCCTAGTGCAAATCTCAAGTCTGTGCGTCAAATATTACGTTATAGGGAAGGGTAGCTCTCTTGAGAAACCTTAATGCCGAAGTATTAAGCGTTCTCCTGGCGTACCTCAAAGACAAACAATCGAGACTAGAACAGTGCAGAATGGTATAGGCAAAAAGCCCTCATTCGTGCATGCTCTACTCTCAATGGCACACAGACTAGAATTTACTCAATCAACTCCAGTTCTCTGGTATGTCGTGCAGCTTTTAACTAAAGCCAGCACTCATAGGAAACAATACCTTATAATATCAGACTCCTAGTCTAGCATTATCTAATCCAGCAGAACACTAATAATTATAGGACGCAGTACTAAACAATATGAATGCCAACCAATGCTTCGTGATCCACTTATCTTAACAACTAACATACATGGGTTATATCAGACCTTAACTCACAATACAACTGGCCAGCATTAAGCTGATTTTGCAGAGTTAACCAGAGGGGGTATAATATTAATACAAAGGTGGTGAAAGATATGGAAAATGAGAGAGATAGGCAGAGGAAAAGATTCTCAGGTGCGAGTGGGGTACAGGTAGCAAGGGAAAAAGATGGGTGCGTTCTAGAAACCAGATCTGAGGGAGAGAGTGGCGAGGAACTGTATATATACTCACACTAGCTCGAGGCGCGTGGGAAAAAAGCGGTTACAAGTCCTCTAGCCACTAGTAAGGGAGCTAACAGCATGGGAAGGACCTCTCTCAACCAACCCCCACGAACGAGGCAGCCAGCCGTGACGTCATCGAGCGGGACAAAAACACTACGCGCTCCCTCTCACTCTGTTCTACTCTCTCTCTCTCTCCCAGATCCCATCATTACTAGTTAATGATAAAACATATACTTTACAATTAAATATATAAAGCCTTGACATGGGTGAAAACAAAAAGCCTTTCTGGACTGCCCATGACACAAGCTTTCATATGAAATAAAGCACACTCTAATACATAAACTGTAGCCCCATCCACTGCCCTGGCGATCCTAGCGGGTCACTGTAGGACAAGCCATGCGGTTCTAACGGAGTTGTTAACGTCACAGAAGAAACAGAGTCTGTTGCTGTGATTGCGGCATGCGACCATGATGCGTTGCTGTTGGAAAGCGCGACGCTTTCTAGTATTTTGTAGAGTTTTCTGGGGTTCGCTTTGTGATCAAGTGTTTGGAGGCAATTACTTCAATTCAGTGTCCGCTGTTCTAGCATTTTGTGGCCAATATTCTTGATGTCTCTTTTTCTTCTGATCTGTCTTGCAAAAATCATATTACTATTCAAGCTACAACAGCTTGCCAGAAGCAGGGTGTGGTCAACCACCTCATGGGGTTCTTTTCCTATGTGCAGCTTCTTGCTCTGTACAGTGGCACAGTGCGTCCATGTATTGAGCATTGTTCACACATGTGGGGAGGGTCCTCTCACACAGCACTTCTAGACAAAGTTGAGAAGAATGCCTTCCGTCTCATTAACTCACATACACTTACCAATTCTCGGCAGTCTCTCTCTTCGCCGCAATGTTGCATCTCTCTCACTATTCTACCGCTATTACAATAATCATGTTCCTCAGAGCTCTCTCAGTGTATACCACCCTATCTTCGTAGAGCACGTAGCACCCGTCTTGCAACACAATCCCACCCCTACTCTGTGCAACTCTCCAATCCAAGAGTGAAATTTTATTCTCAGTCTTTCTTTTATTCAACAGCTGAACTCTACAACTTTCTAACAAAACCAGTCTTTCCCTCTTCCTATGCCTTAAATTGCTTCAAACTCTGTGTGTCAAGGCATATTGGCTCGAACGTCTCTTGATTTTGGCCATCAGTCTTTCACCTCTGAGGGAAGCACTCTCTACAGGCAGTTCTGCCTTTTGTCTCCCTCACTAACAACAAAATAACAAAAACATCTGTTTTTTGAGTGCTTGGATTTGTTGTGCGATTTCCTGTATGGGGTTGCTGGTGAGTGTTTCAGTTGTGTTGCGTTGTTTGATGAAGTTTTGAATTTCTAGTGTATTGTGTTGTTGTTGTAGTGTGTTGTTGTTGTAGTGTGTTGCTGTTGTTGTAGTGTGTTGTTGTTGTAGTGTGTTGTTGTTGCTGTAGTGTGTTGTTGTGGTAGTGTTGTTTGTTGTAGTGTGTTGTTGTTGTTGTAGTGTGTTGTTGTTGTTGTGTTGTTAGTGTGTTGTTGTTGTAGTGTGGTTGTTGTAGTGTGTTGTTTGTTGTAGTGTTGTTGTAGTGTGTCGTTATTGTTTGTTTGTAGTGTGTGTTGTGTTGTTGTAGTGTGTATTGTTGTTGTAGTGTGTTGTTGTGTGTTGTTGTTGTAGTGTGTTGTTGTTGTAGTGTGTTTTGTTGTTGTAGTGTTTGTTGTTGTAGTGTTTTGTTGTAGTGTGTTGTTGTAGTGTGTTGTTGTTGTTATAGTGTGTTGTTGTTGTTGTAGTGTTTTTTTTTCTATGTGAATGAGGGAGACAAAAGGCATAACTGCCTGCAGCGAGTGGCTCCCCCAGTTTTGAAAGAGTGACAGAGCTAAAATCAAGGGACGTTCGAGCTACAATGCCTGGACACACGGTGTTTGAAGCAATTTAATTCATAGGAAGAGGAAACAAATGTTTCTGGGAGAGAGTTCCAGAGCTCAGCAGTTGAATAAAAGGTCTGAGAATAGCGTTTCACTCTTGGGTTGGAGAGTTGCACAGAGTAGGGTTGGGATTGTGTTGCAAGGCAGGTACTATGTACCCTACATAGAGGAGATGGTATACACTGGGAAAGCTCCGAGGAACACTGATTAATGTAGTAGCGATAGAATAGCGAGAGAGATGCAACATTACGGCGAAGAGAGAGAGATTGCAGAGAGTTGGTGAGTGGGCTGGAGTTAAGGATACGAAAGACTTTCCTTTCTACTTTGTATAGGAGTGCGGTGTGAGAGGATCCTCCCCACACATGTGAACAATACTCAATACAAGGATGCACTGTGCCCCTGTACAGAGGAAGAAGCTGTGCAGGGGTAAAGAACCCCTTGAGACGGTTGAACACACCCAGCTTCTGGGAAGCTGCCGTAGCATGACAGGTAATATGTTCCTTCCAAGTGAGAGCAGAAGAAAAAGAGACACCGGAAATATTGAGAGAAGATGAAAGATTGATTTTTGTATTGATGAAGTGTAAGGGATAGTCCTCTGGGAGTTCTGAACGGGTAGTAAGATGAAGAAACTGGGTTTTGGAAGCATTAAATGCAACAAGGTTTGCCTCTAACCCACTTGGAAATAGTGGCTAGATCAGAAGATAAGCTTAGTGTTTTATGGCTTCATTATGTTTTATTTTGAGGGACTGCTGGCTGGGGCATTCTGGAAAACTAATTGAGTAGTGTAAGGTAGGGTCATCGGCATATGAATGGATGGGACTGGATATACAGTTGAGATCATTTATGAAAATTAGAAAGAGAATAGGAGATAGGCCAGAACCCTGAGGAACACCAGAGTTGATAGGATGAGGAAGTGAGCAATAGCCATCCACAACCGCAGCTGTGGAACGGCCGCAAAGGAAATTAGAGACAAAGGCACAGATGGAGGGATAGAAACCGAAGGAGGGTAGTTTAGAAATTATAGATTTATGCCAGACTCTATCGAAGGCCTTTGATATGATTAGTGCAACAGAGAGTGCAACAGACCAGGAGTTAGTAAGATATGAAAGAAGATCATCAGTAGAGCGACCCTTAAGGAAGCCATACTGGCGATCTGAGAGCAGATTATGAGAAGAGAAATGCTTAAGAAATTTGGAAGGAAGAATAGTTTCAAAAACTGTAGAGATACAAGAGATGAGAGCAATTAGACGATAGGTGGAGGGTTGAGAGCGGTCACCCTTCTTTGGTACAGGTTGAATGAGAGCAAACTTTCAGCAAGAAGGGAAGACGTTAGAGGAGAGACAGACGAAAAAGTTTGCCTAGGCAGGGGGTCAGCACGGAAGCACAGTTTTTGAGTACAACAAGAGGAACACCGTTCGGACCGTACGCCTTATTAGTATTAAACCCAGAGAGGGTAGAAAGTACATTTTAAGAAGAAATTAGGATATTAGGCATAAGTAGGAGAGAGGGGGGTGGCGAGGGAGGAATAGCACCGGAATCATCTAAGGTGGAGTTTCTAGCAAAAGTTTGAGCGAAGAGGTCAGCTTTGTCAGAGGAAGAAGTGATGGTTGTGCCATCAGCGTGGAAAAGGGGAGGGAGAGACGAGGAAGAAAAATTGTTGGAGAGGTTTTTGGCTAGATGCCAGAAAGCTTGGGAAGAGCTAGAGAAGAATAGTTTAGTGCATTTATTATTGATGAAAGAGTGCTTGGCAAGTCGAAGACGGATTTGGCTTGATTCCGGGCAGAAACATAGGAAGAATGAGATTCTTGAGTTTTAAGGCGTCGGTAACGTTTGAATGTTTCCTCCTTGTTGTGGACAGCAGTAGAACATGCGTGGGTAAACCAAGATTTTTTTGCATTAGACTGAGAGAAAGAAAATGGAATGTACGCTTCCATGCCTGAGAGGATTACCTCGGTAATGCGTTCAGCACTTTACGAGGGTCCTCGGCCACGGAAGCAGAAGTCATTCCATGGGAAATCAAAGAAGTGCTGCTGGAGAGCCTCCCAGTTGGCAGCGCCAAACTGCCACAAGCCCCGCCGGCTGGGAGGATCGGGTGGCCGTACTGAAGAGATAGGACAGGTGACGGAGACAAGTTTATGGTCGGAGGAGCCCAAAGGAGAGAAAATATTGACAGTATAAGAAGAAGGGTTAGAAGTCAGAAATAAGTCAATAATGTTGGTCCGATCTCCGAAGCGATCCGGGATACGGGTGGGTTGATGGACCAGCTGCTCCAGGTAATTTATGAAAGAAAGGACGTAGGCTTTTTCACCAGGTTGGTCAGTAGTGTGAGAGAAGAGCCATAGGCGGTCGTGAACGTTGAAATCTCCTAAAATGGAGACTTCAGAGAAGGGATAGATGGATAGAATGTGTTCCACTTTATAGTTTAGATAGTCAAAGAATTTGGGAAAATTGGTAGAGTTAGGCCTAGGGGAAAGATAGACAGCACAGAAATCTTTAGTATGAGAATGACAGGATAGTTTGAGCCATAAAGTTGTGATTCCGAGGAGTCGAAATCGGGAACACGAGAGCAAGGGAGTTTGTTGTGCAAATAGGCTATGCACAACATCCGCCTTTGGCTTTGATACTAGGATAGAGAAGGTAGGAGGATACAGAGAAGGGGCTGCTGGAAGTTGTCTCAGATACCTGGGTTTCGGTGAGGAAAAGAAGATCAGGTTTGTAGGAGGAGAGATGGTGTTCGACGGAGTGAAAATTAGAGGAAAGTCTGCTAATATTGCAAAATTTGATAGTACGAGTGACAGGCCGTGGTCCAGAGCATTTAGGGGGGTCGTCAGATTAAGGTCGGGCAGGTGTGGCGGCATTTATGGTCCCCCCCCCTTGGGGACTCCGAGGCTGGGCCTGTCTTCATCATTTGTTTTTTTAATAATTTTGAAGGAGAAAGTGTGGTGTGCATGTAAAGTGTAGTGAAGTAGATAGGAGGAGGTGTTTGTGAGAGCATGCTGGACTACTCTCAGTGTATGTGAGGCACAAAGGGAAACAGTAAGAGAGGCCAAGCAAATGAAACAGGAGTTCCAGCGACTCCTTATCAAATGCCTACAGCCTCTCCTGGATATAGCCCTGTTCGATTGGTGCCTACAATTGTTGTTGTTGTAGTGTGTTGTTGTTGTTGTATTGTGCTGTTGCTGTGGTGTGTTGTTGTTGTAGTAGTAGTGTTTTGTTGTTGTAGTGTTGTGTTGTGTGTGTGTTGTTGGTGTTGTTGTATTGTTGTATTGTATTGTTGTTATAGTGTATCGTTGTTGTTGTAGTGTGTGGTTGTTGTAGTAGTGTCGTTGTTGTAGTGTTGTTGTTGTATTGTGTTGTTGTTATAGTGTGTTGTTGTTGTTGTAGTGTGTTGTGGTGTGTTGTTGTAGTGTGTTGTAGTGTGTTTTTGTTACAGTGTGTTATTGTTGTCGTTGTTGTACTGTGTTGTTGTATTGTGTTGTTGTCGTTGTTGTTGTAGTGTGTTGTTGTTGTGTGTGTTGTTGATGTCGTGTGTTGTTGTTTGTGTTGTTGTTTGCTGTTATTGTTTTTTTATATTGATACTCTATGTTGTGGTACGGTTTTTGTAGCACGTTATTGTCATATATGTTATAATATCCTGCTGTAGTTTGTGTTTTTTCTTGTTTTTTTAATATGGTGTCTTGTTGTTGTACATTTTGCAGTGTGCTGGTGAATGTAGTTGTATGTTGTTGTTGTTGTTGTTGTTGTTGTATGTTGATGAATAATGTTGTCGTGATTTGTAGACTGTTATTACAATCACAAAGGTTCTCGAATATGTTGTGCTTTGTTGGCACGTCCGGTTGTGTTTGTGGATGTTGTTATGTGTAAATGTGTTGGTGTATGTGTATGTGTTGCTAGTTGTGAATATGTTTTGGTATGTTTTGGTGGTTGTTGGTATTTATTGTATTATGTGGCTGGAAGTGGGTGTGTGTTGGTGTGTATTACTGTGGGTGGGTGGGTGTGGTATGCATGGGGTTGGTGTTTATGGATGTGGGTGTGTGTTGGTGTATATTGCTGTGGGTGGGTGGGTGTGGTATGCATGGGGTTGTTGGTGTTGGTGTGCATGGGTATGGGTGTGTGTTGGTGTATATTGCTGTGGGTGTGGGTGTGGTATGCATGGGGTTGTTGGTGTTGGTGTGCATGGGTATGGGTGTGTGTTGGTGTATATTGCTGTGGGTGTGGGTGTGGTATGCATGGGGTTGATGGTGTTGGTGTGCATGGGTATGGGTGTGTGTTGGTGTATATTGCTGTGGGTTTGGGTGTGGTATGCATGGGGTTGTTGGTGTTGGTGTGTATGGATGTGGGTGTATGTTGGTGTATATTGCTGTGGGTGGGTGGGTGTGGTGTGCATGGGGTTGTTGGTGTTGGTGTGTATGGGTGGGGGTGTGGGCATTTATGTGGGCATGAGTGTTGGGGTATGGAAGTGTTGATACAAGTTTATTAGTACGATATGACTGTGTCTGTGAATGTGAGTGTGTTGCACGGTCGAGAATTTGGCGGATTGGATTGTGTTGGTTTATGTTTGTGGATGTGTTGGAGTGTGTTTGTGTGTGTTTGTGTGTGTGTGTGTCAATGTGTATGTCGGTGACTGTGGGCGTTGGTTGTCGTGTGGATGTGTTTTGAGTGTGCTTGTTTTGGTTTGTATAATGGTGTGTTATTATGTTTGTATGATTTAGTGTTTTCGAGCAAGATGGGTTTTTTATGTGGTTACATGTACTAGTACGTATGGACGATACTGTACTGCTGGCAACAACTAGGCCAAATATGATAAAGAAACTATCTATATTACAGAAATATTGTACTGAGTATGGGATGAAGATCAATCAATCACAGACAAAGTTTTTCGTGATTAGCGGTAATAAAGCAGACTGAGCCATTGGTTGTAAACGATGTAGTTGTGAACCCGTGTGATACCTATGTTTATTTGAGTTCACCAATTACGAGTGATGGTTGTGCTTCATCGGCTGTTAGAGCCCATGCTAATGCAAAGATGTGACATGTACTTAAGTATGTATCATTTTGTAACGAAAAATAATTATGTTCCTTTTATAGTAAACAAACGAGTGTTTGATGCATGCCTTATGTCAACATTGATTTATGGATGCGAGTCGTGGTTGTGATCGGATCTGAAGCCAGTTATTAAGTTATACAACTGGTGTTTGAAGCAGTTACTTGGAGTGAGGCGAACTACTTTCAATGACATTTGTTATGTAGAGTCGGGGTATCTTCCATTACAAGACCTCGATAAATTCAAACAGCATAAATTATTTTATAAAATGCGTAAGGAAAGATCCGAATACCGAGATGACCCGCTTTCATTTGCCATTGGTGCCGTGATTGATTCAAATATTTTTACGGGTAGATTGGTGAGAGGATTCGTTTCAAGAGATACAGCTGATCTGAGTGTTGCGATGCACGATGTTGTGTCTGGAATCAGGAATAGTGAGACATTTAGACGTAAGACCTATAAGGAAATGAACCCATCTTACAACGTACATAATGTGTATAAACAGACACATACTATCAATGAATTCCATAGATTGTAATTTACTCGTGTTCGTGTGAGTGGGGACTCATTAGCTTGTGAGACAGGTTGGTGGAATAGGCGGGGCCGGGGCCGGCTGCCGCCTGAGGAGCGCCTGTGTGTGTGTGGAGATGTACAGAATGAACAACATGTGGTACAAAAGTGTCCGCTCACCAATCACCTCAGGCAGACCTATCATTTTGAAAATTACAACAGTTAATTATTTCAGATCAGTTCACACCTGATACCTTGTGTAAAATAATTCATGGTATTTTGGCTTCTTATTGATAGTTATTCGGACGATCAAAGACGCGGAGGATATTCAGTGTTTACATATATTGCATATTGTGTCATATATAATTTGGGTAACATTCAAGACAGCTAGATCCGCCTTATTTACCAAGTTTTCTTCACATTGTGTTCAAGGAATATAGTGTTGTATTGTTGTTTGTCATGGTGTGAGTGGAGGATTTGCATTAACTTACCCATTATTAATTAATCTGAAGATATGGCGTCAAATGGCGATATTTATTGGGTGAATCGCGCTTTTACAGTAGGTAAGGTAAATTGTGGGGTACATTGGATACACGAGGGGGGGGGGGGGCGTTGGCCCCCCCCCCCCCCCCTGATTTATTGTCATCCTCATATATATAGATCTGTAAGGGGGCAGAAACAGGTTGCCGGTATCTCGTTTTTGTGAGTAACGCTCACGCCAATTATTGGGTGAATCGCACTCACCGCATCATTCAAAACAAGAAGAAGAGGAGTCAAGTCGAAGGATTCATTGGGCGCAATGCTTTGTTTACGGTCGGGACTAGTTTAGTTTTTGTTATTTTCGGTGTAATCGGGGTTTTTCAAGTGTCGATAACGAAATTCCTCCATGTGGACTATAATGAGAAAAATATGGAGAGTCTATTGGTCCATATTTTCCCCAATTAATTATTTCTAATAGAGCGGCGAAAGAGGTCTTGAATATTATCATAATTTGTTGGTAAGGGTTTTGTTTTTGGACTATAGTTTTCACTTATGTTGTAAGATTAGACAGTGAGATATGCATTGCTTGTTGGGAAACTATAATTGCACTATGTATAAATGTTAGATGTATTTTGTGGTCAATACAGTATCTATCTATCTATCTATCTATCAATAAGTGTGCGTGTTTGTGAAAGTGTGTTAGTACGTGTCCGATTACGTGCGCACGGACGTGTGTGTCTTTGGGAGTGTGTGCGTATGTGTTTGTGAGTGTGTGTGTCTGTGAGTGAGTGATTGTGTGTGTTTATGTATATGTTTGTATATATATTGGTGAGGGTGTACTGATGAGACCAGTTCCAATATATCTCGATCCTCCCCCAGCCAAGTGCAAGAGTTCTTAACACTCTCTCTCTCTCTCCTATGGATAATGATAAACACATATACCCGTATAGTATATTCATATATAATAGTTAGTATTATTCACCATGAATAATCAATTTGTTTTGCATTGTTACATGAATAGTTGTCCAAACGTCCACCACTTACACCACTACTTTTTTATAATAATATTCAGTAAATGTTCATCAAAATTCATTGTCGTTCATTGTCTCTTAAAAAAAAAAAAAAAAAAAAAAATTATGTGACCGATATGATGGTCACTTTTACAAAAGAGTGGATTTCACAGGTTTATCACAATGTAAATATCTGTCTTCCTAATATTGCTAAATTATGATTGCACTGGATATTAATGGTAATTATGTATAATAACAGTTTTCCCATTTTGATATCAATCCCAATTCCTGTAAATCATAATTGCAGACTATAGACTGATATTCTCAAATTACTTCCCAAGAGTTAATTGGCGCCTGTGATTATGATTTCTTACTTGCTCTTTATGTAGTTAATTGGTGGACACTTTTTCATTTGTAGTTTTCTTATGTCCACATCATGTTAAGGTCTCCCACTGGTAATCTTCCCCGATATAAATGTTTACTTCACACCACTGTAACTCGCTTTAACCCCTTCCTCCTTTGGTGGATTTAACCATAAGCATTATTATTATGCTGTATAGCCATTGTTTGTTCACTATTTTAAGTATTTCAGGATGATTGTGGTGATGTTATGGTGACGGTGGTGTATGGTGATGACCGTGTTGACGTCACAGTTAGGCTACCCCGGTACGAGGTAACTCTTGTGATTTACACTGTTTACTGTTCACAGGATGATTGTGATGAGGACCATTATGGTGTTGGTTATGGTGACGGTGGTGTGTGGTGATGACCGTGTTGACGTCACAGTTACCCCGGTACGAGGTAACTCTTGTGATGTACACTGCAAGTCGATGGCCTTGTCGACTCTCCTACAGACTCTTGGTTATAGTCCAACCTGTGTGGCCACCACCCTCACCCTGTGCTCACAGCTCAAGGACGAGAATAACTTTGCAGCATTAGTAGAGGTAATTATGTGTTATATACTGTCAATATAATTATATGCTTCTATCCTTCTGCTCACAACTCAACAAACTCAATAAATTTGCAGCATTAGTAGATGTAATTGTTATTCACCTCCACCAACAATGTAGGATGGAAGCTATGTTATTACCTCCGTTTGTCCGTAAACAAGATATCTCAAATAGGTATTGTTATGATACGTTATAATTTATGTCGCTTTATATCAGTTCTTTATTTCCACCATAGGAAAGCTCAGAACTATAACACTCAACGGGAACACAACTGACTTTAATATATATAATTCTTATATCAATCAATCTCCACCAATGTCACAGAATACACAGTTTCGGTACACAAGTTTTATTTCTTATTAGCTAGGGCACAGGCACAAGAATATGGTTGAGTCTTATCTATATAAAAACTTAATTAATAATAAATATGATAATACAATGAATACAATTATTCCTGCTTCATAACTCAACAGGAATAAAATATACAAGGTAATTGCACAATAGCATCAATGAAGCATAAATGTGATAACTATATAATATTATAATATAGTATAAATATACACAGAGAGGTTAGTCTCGAACAACAATAACTGATATCCTGATAGAGAGCAAATGCGAGGTGGCGAGTGAATGAGGCAGGTAAATAAGACTGCAGACACACACACACAGTAATCAGTTTATATGAAAAATAAGATATCAGTTGAGCAGTGAATAACTTGACGTTAATTCAATATAACAGAAGATATAAATATAAATAAACTCATAGAGTTACAATAATGAATATGAATTCAGTGAACTGATAATACATTATATTAGCCTGTGTGTAGGGCTGAAGATCTTGCCGTGGAGAATTAACGAGACGCGATACTGGCAGGAGTTTATATTTAACTCAAAAGAAGGCTTAAACTTAATTTGTTTTCTTTTTTTCTATAGTCCAACTACTCCTTCTCGGGCATAGGCTGAGAGCCTGCACACTCAACCGCTGAACACGGTGAGGCCCGTGAGGTCTTGTTCCAGTCTAGGGAGTGAGACATGCGAAGCACCCCGGCCCGAAGCAATCCCATCTCTGAAGCTGCTCCGCCTCCACGCTTCACAGTCTCATTCCCCATACTCGGAACCTCACTCTCAGAACGCCACCTATTGAGCAATTAACTCAGTAGGCATTGCTCCCCTGTAGCATATTTTGAATATGGGAATATTCATACAGTGCTATTTAATCAGGGAACAATGAGGGTATTTTTGTTTTGGCATTTCGGTGTGATGTGGTAATACACTGAAACTAGGTACAGCACAAATTCCATCCCAATAATATCTTCCCATTGACATATTAGGAGAGTGATGATAAACACTCTATGTGGACACTTACACATGCAATCACGTACCCAGCTAATAACAACATATAGAATAAGATCTGGTATAGTGTTCACTGGTATTTACGTATAGTGTGATTGTATGTTTCCCGAACAAATATATATATAATCCGTATATGAAATATAGGAAACTATATTTCAAGATACATAGATATATCAATCCCACGTATAGAATATGTGTTGTTCTCTCGACACAAGTGACGATTGATAGAAGGTGAGAATAATTAATCTCTTAAATTACTGTTACGACTGGGATTCAAATATATCAGGGCTCTTATTCACTGGACTAGTAATGGCATAAATGCTACAACGGAAAGCGCTAGATCCAACCTCTGATGTATATTCCCAGTGAACAAAGAACACAAATACTCTCCGAGTTCTATATGCAATAATAGGCTATCAAACTCTCAATAAATGTGCGTCTACTCTAGGCTTAATGTTATGTGAAAACAGCCTATTACTACCTATAACCGAAGGTGCTTGGTTATGGTATGCAAAGTAAGGTGGTAAGAGAAGTTACCGCTTACGTTACTTTAATCAATAAATGTCAGGCACTCCTGCATGAAAGAAAGTGCACTAAAGTCCTTCAACACTAACAAGGAATCTTCTTTAAATGTTAGATGCTATAAAGATGCTCGTATCGGAAATGGAACCCAAAAAGGCAGGCAACGGAACAATGCTCGTGCAGGCTATGCACACAAAAAAGCAGAATATATAATGCCGTCGGAGCCAAGAATATCCTAAACACTACAACAATAATAATCGCCACGACAATGCAGTATTCCTATCAACAAAAGGAGCCTAAGTCGTTTGTGTCTCCATACATCAAACTAGGCTGCGAAATGCTTGTGTAATCATAAATGGGTATGCATAAAAAGAGTAATTAGGTTAATATACTTAATGTCTACGGTGACTGATAAAGTCTAGCTAGAGTCAATGATACGAGATACTGGTGCGCATGGCATGCCGCATAGCCTAGTGCAAATCTCAAGTCTGTACGTCAAATATTACGTTATAGGGAAGGGTAGCTCTCTTGAGAAACCTTAATACCGAAGTATTAAGCGTTCTCCTGGCGTACCTCAAAGACAAACAACGAGCTTAGAACAGTGCAGAATGGTATAGGCAAAAAGCCCTCATTCGTGCATGCTCTACTCTCAATGGCACACAGACTAGAATTTACTCAATCAACTCCAGTTCTCAGGTATGTCGTGCAGCTTTTAACTAAAGCCAGCACTCATAGGAAACAATACCTTATAATATCAGACTCCTAGTCTAGCATTATCTAATCCAGCAGAACACTAATAATTAAAGGAAGCAGTACTAAACAATATGAATGCCAACCAATGCTTCGTGATCAACTTATCTTAACAACTAACATACATGGGTTATATCAGACCTTAACGCACAATACAACTGGCCAGCATGAAGCTAATTTTGCAGAGTTAACCAGAGGGGGTATAATATTACTAAAAGGAGGTGAAAGATATGAAAAAAGAGAGAGGTAGGCAGAGGAAAAGATTCTCAGGTGCGGAGCGGAAGACAGGTAGCAAGGGATAAAGATGAATGCGTTCTAGAAACCAGATCTGAGGGAGAGAGTGGCGAGGAACTGTATATATACTCGCACTAGCTCGAGGCGCGTGGGAAAAAAGCGGTTACAAGTTCTCTAGCCACTAGCAAGGGAGCTAGCAGCATGGTAAGGACCTCTCTCAACCAACCCCCACGAGGCAGCCAGCCGTGACGTCATCGAGCGGGACAAAAACACTGCGCGCTCCCTCTCACTCTGTTCTACTCTCTCTCTCTCTCCCAGATCCCATCATTACTAGTTAATGATAAAACATATACTTTACAATTAAATATATAAAGCCTTGACATGGGTGAAAACAAAGAGCCTTTCTGGTCTGCCCATGACACAAGCTTTCATATGAAATAAAGCACACTCTAATACATAAACTGTAGCCCCATCCACTGCCCTGGCGATCCTAGCGAGTCACTGTAGGACAAGCCATGCGGTTCTAACGGAGTGGTTAACGTCACACCCCCCCCCAAGATTTTTCTCAGAGGCCCCAAGGCTCACAAAAATCTGATGGTTAGAACCCATGCTATATCTCCACTTCCCATCACCCAGCGGCAGTAAAATATCTGGCACAGTTCTTCAACACTTTCGGCTGTACTATAGGGGCAAGCCTAGTTTTTTCATCTATGCCAAACGCTCAACTCCTGGTTTACGACCCAATACGCTGGGCTACAACCGCGAGCCAACAAGCACCAAGCACAAAACACTATTCAAACTAAAGCAGGAGGCTACCCGTGTGTCAATCTACCCAGGATCATATACCCTTGAACGACCATCTGCAACCACGTTGTCACAACCGGCAATATAGCGTATGTCCAGGTTATATACCAATAACCTTAGTGACCACCTGGTCAGCCTCATATTCCGATTGTGAAACTGGTCCAAGAACTTGAGAGGGTGATGATCTGGGTAAACTACAACGACCGGACCATAGGCTGGAACATAGACCTCGAAATGCCCCAGCGCAAGCACAACCGCCAGCAGCTCCTCCTCGACAACAGAGCAGCTCTCCTGGGCCGAATTGTACTTCTCCGAGCAGAAACTAACAGGATGCTTCAGCCCATCATCGTCCCTTTCCACAAGGACGGCACCAGCCCCCACACCACTAGCCTCCGTTGCTAGTTGGAAAGGTAGGCTAAAGTCAGGGGCCCTGAGGATCGGGTGAGTGCACAACAGGTGTTTTACTCTCTAAACACCTTCTCACACTCAGGCGCCCATTTTAACTTCTTATCCTTCCAGTTATCCTCCACCTGAGCTTGACTGTCCCGTTCTCCTTCTCCACCTTGACTGCTAAACGTCATCACAGGCACAGTGAGAGGCTCAGGGGGGTGCCTCCCATACTCCTTCATGGGATTAACATGACATAACTGATTGCGCTTCCGTCTGTCTGGAGTGGCTACCAAGTAAACCAGGTCCGATAGCTCCTCCACCACCCTATAAGGACCAGCGTAATTCGCGGATAAGGGGTGACCTACAAGGGGCAGTAGAATTAACACCTCCTGACCCACGTGAAACTCCCCGAGTTCAACCTTGAGGTCGTACCTGTCCTTCCTGAGGGCCTGAGAGCTAGTCAAATTACGGCCAGCCAACTCCAGACTGCGCAACATCCGTTCTCGACTGTTGAGGACACACTTGAGCATAGAACAAGGTTTTTCTGCGCCCTCCCATACTTCTTCAACCATATGGAGAGGCCCTCTGACACGGTGTCCAAAGACGAGCTCAGTAGGGCTGAATCCCAAACTCTCCCCAGGTACCTCCCACACAGCAAACAAAACACATGGCAGGCCAAGATCCCAATCCCTCCCACTCTCAAAGCAACAACAACGAAGCACAGATTTCAAGGCTGAGTGCCATCGCTCTAACACAACCTGGCTCTCCGGATGATACGCAGATGACACAACCCCAACAATCTCATGCTGCGGCATTGCTTGAACCAAGAGGCTAGAAGTGAAGTTGGGTCCCTGGACTGACTGAATCCCCTGCGGGTAACCATACCGGGAAAAATACACTAGCAAGCTTCGGACCACCGTCTTCGCCGACCCATTTCTCATTGGGTACGCGTCAGGGTACCTTGTTGCCACATCTCCCGACTGTGCATCACTGTCCTCCTTCAACTCTTTCGTCTTTTTAAGCCCATCCTCTGCCTTTTGCACAACAGTTACTGGGTCTTCTTCAGACTCGATATTTGGTCCTAATAATGAGTCCCCGAGAAGGGCCGTTGATACTAAACTCTCAACCGCATCAACTTCCAACCCCTTCTAAGTACCCTTCCTCCGCTGATCTAAAGATTGTTGACCAGAATGTGACTCCCTGGATGCAGAGTCTCCGGTGACAACACACGCCATAGGCTGCCCCGGACACTTCTCAACCCACTCCTGCTCTTCCCTACTCACGTCGGCCGGCTTCTCGGCAACGACCAAGGGTGGAGCCTCAGAAGTAGGTCCCGCAAAGTCGTTGCCGAGAAGGAGGTCGACGCCCCCAACAGGTAACTTCTCCACAATTCCTACATCCAGGTCCCGAGTCACACCATCAACTTCCACCTTCATTCTTACAAGCGGGTATGACCTTGTCGCATTAACTCCCTGAACCACAACCACCCGCGCCGTATTGACAGGTTTACCAGTGAAATTTCTCAACAGTGTTTGCGATGCCCCAGTGTCACGCAAAATTCTCACCTCATGTCTTCTACCCCCCCACTCCACACAACCGAGTCCCCTGTGGTCACTAAAGGCATCACGGACAGGGAATAAGCCTTCCGGATCCTTCTGCACTGGCAGTGTATTTACCTCGGAAGAAATGCCTCTAACAAACTCCGATGTCCTCTGGAACACTCCAATGCAGTGAGCAAAAGACACGGCTGCCGGAGGAGGTCGACTAGGGCACTCATTTGCCTTATGACCCTCCTGGTGGCAACTAAAACACATAAATTTCGGTTTCGGCTTATACTGTGATGTAAAAGGCCCCTGACTTTTCACATACTGTGTGGTGTAAGGTTTGGATTCAGTTTTAGTTTCATGGCTCTTCTGTTTAAATGTGTCATTGTTACGGGGAGGGGGAGGATAACGGTCCTTAGCACTTACATCGTACTTCTACCCCGAATCAACGACAGCCGTCGATCAGCCATTTCTGCTGCTTCGACTAGAGTTCTTGGGTTTTTCTCCTTTAAGTTCAAAGTTAGATCACCGCCCGTGCTCTTAAAGAACTGCTCCAACATCATTAACCCTTTACCGGGCAAGGAACCATATATGGTAACTTAAATGGGCGTCCAAAAGGGCGCTCCCAAGCCGCCCGGTGTGTGTCTGCCACCACTTCATCATGCCTCAGCCAATCACCGATGATCAGGCTACTCACGTGGGTATGGTGTAAGAGCTGATGCCATCTCAGTATTGGTTGAGAGCAACTCGAAGTTCAGTTGCAGGCCAGACATGAAGAAAGTAGGATCTCAGCGATTTTTCTCTTGACGCCCACGACCCTAGCTCATCACGTAATATCGGTAAGTTGATAATAATCTGATATTATGCAGTTGAATAGTTGTACTAACTGATATAGTTGTCATTTACGTGGAACATACGGAAATTGGTGAAATTTGTTTGCGAAAAAGTGAATGATCAAATATGGACATGCGCCCGGTAAGGGGTAAAGCCCAAGTGATCATATATGGACTTACGCCTGGTAGCCTATAGAATTGAAATGACTAAATATGATCATTTCGCCCGGTAAGGGGTAGTACTCCCAAGTTACATAAAACCATATAACTTTGATGATAGTTACCCAAACCAGCATGGCACATGGCCACAACTTGGGTAGGGATTCTAGAATGTTCAACATAGAAATAAATGACCAATTTCTATTATTTCCTCATAAGTGTACAGTGAAATAAATATGAGTTTGGTAAGTTTAGTGAGTTCACAATATTTAGTGAGTTCACATATATTTTTGATATTGTGAGGCATATACTGAAGTTTTTTTGAGATATGAGTACTGTCACATAAAGAAATACCAATTTTCATGGGGATCCTATGCCCAAAAATTTGCTGAAGTTCATTGGTCAGGGGGAACCTCTGCCCAAATTTTGCTGGAATTCATTGTCCATGGGGAACCTATGCCAAAATGTTGCTGGAATTCTGTGTTCATGGGAAAGCTATGCCCAAATGTTGCTGGAATTACTTGTTCAGGGGGAACCTATGCCCAATTTGTTTTTTGGAATTAATTATTCATGGGGTACCAGACAGTGTCTGGGTTGTGAAAAGTACCTAAACTAAAATATTCATATATAATCTATTTATATACTTATTAACCCGTTGAGCCCCGGCTAGTTATAATATTTTGTTCACCCCAGTCCCAAGCCATTTTCACTTATTTTTTTTTGTTTGCTAAAATGGAAGACAAGGATGAGAAATGGAAAAAAAAAAAAAAAAAAATCCACATCGTATTTTTTTTTGGGGGGGGGGGGGGAGCCTCAAAAAAATTTGTTGAGCCAAAATGGAAGAGAATGGTGAGAAATGAACACAAAAATAAAAAATAAATCATTTCCGTCATTTGCGGGGGGGGGGGGGGGTTCAATAGTTCGTCTCCCCCGCATGACCACCCGCCCCGCAGCACTAGGGTAAAAACTGAGTATGGCATTGTACGGCATACATCCTAAGGAGTATCACATAAATCTCAAGCCTCTAGCTCCCATACGGAGTAATGAAGGTTCAAGTGGCGGTGAACTAGGGGTGTAAACTATCCCCACTACCACCAGCCGCGCGGCTGTCTCGGCCCGCTCACACCTACTGGCCCGGCTCCCACACACACTACGGTACCTCCCCCTCCTATTCGCCCGCCATTTCCTACCTTACGAGCCACGTAAGTGTTTTTTATATGTCGGACGCACGTGATGCGTCGCTGGGAGTTGGTGATCAAAGACTGCCGACACAACACGTGCGACGCTGGGTCTCAACGGGTTAAAATAAAACGCTTATTTTTGGGTAATATAATGATATAACTGTTATTCTGTGTATTTTGTTTACCTTAAATTTACATTTTCAATATAGCATAATTCAAGATTATTTTTACCCTAGACCGGCGCATGACCATATATGATCACTTCGTCAACCTCGATTTGCTAATTCAATATGCAAAAATGTGAAAAAAAATCATAAGCAAAAATACTTTAGAATTAGGTCTACTTTCATGGTCTAGGGTCAAAAAATGAAATTTCTAAGTATTTCTATGAGTGCCCGGTAAAGGGTTAACTGCTTAACTCCATCAAATGTTGTTCTATCTATCTATCTATCTATATGCTCAGGCCCAATCCCCATTTTGGGGGTAGCCGACTCAAGACAGAGCAAGAACAGGGAAAACACAAAAACAACATAAAACAAAAAATAAACACAGATAAAAAACACAAACTCTCACACATCCAGGTCACCCAGGAGAAGACCCAGAGACCAGGGTTACCAAGGTCGCTCCAGCACTCCCCCGGCCCCTGACCACCAGGAGAGGTTCCGATCTCGGCAGGCAGACATGCAGCGGAGCCAAAGCGACAAGCCCTCCCACCACACTTCCAGGAAAACGTTGTTACCTTCTCAGATCGGAGCCAGTTCCCCATAGCATCGGACAAGTCCCGGGCGTGTTCCAAAAAGGTGCTATCTCTTCCCTTAGTTACACCCCGGAACTTCAAACGGTACGTTTCTGGTTGCAGTTCGTAAGCCCTCAGGACAGCCTCCTTGAGATCCTCATACACAATACATGACTCCAAAGGTAACGCATCGTAGGCTTTAAGACCCTTGCCTATTAACCTAGAGGATACAAGTGCTGCCCATTTATTCTCTGGCCACTGGTGTTCCTGGCACTTCTTCTCAAAGCGTGTGAAAAATTATGTTACACCACTCTCATCAAACACCGGAACCAGTTTCAATAAGTGCGAGAGAGACTGCTCATGAACACGGTTACCAGCCCCAAGTCACTGTCCCGTTGCCTCTACTCGCGACTTCTCTACATCCATGTCGGCACAGTACCTAGTCGACTCTAAATCAGCTTGGATTTTTGCTAGCTCTATGTGCTGGTGACTTTTTCTCTCTTCTATCTTGGCTAATTCTAATTGCTGCTGAAGCTCACCTGCCCTGATAGCCTTTCTCTCTTCGATCTTAGCTAATTCGAGCTGAAGCAATAATTCTGGAGATAACCCTTGAGGAGGTGAAGGTGCTACAATGTTTGAAATTACCGGTGGTCCCCCCAGGGGCAACCCACCCTGCCAGTCACCACCCAACTGCAGAAGCGTACCCGGGGTCGGCAAACTACTGGGATGGCTGGGAGTCGAGTGTAGGGGAAGCATGGCCGAAGGGCTCTGAGCACTCAACCCATCTCGCTCACCAGTCACCCTGCCCAGTACACACGTTATCAAGTTATCCCTGGTCATGCTGCTAGTAACCGCATGACCGATAGCTGTGGCCAGGCATTGAAGACCGTACTGATTCATACTCTCCAACCCGCTCGGCAGTAACAGGCCATTGCAAAAATATCCTAGCATCCTCCTCACAGTTCACCTGATTAACCATTTCATCATGCTGCTGTTCCTCCATTTCGACATGACGTACTGTGTCTCCATTCTCCTCTGATCCGGTATAAGACAAGATGCTCACAACAATTTCTCACCACAATATTCAGAAAAGAAGCACCCCAAACTCTTATACCTCAATATACACACAAAAATTCTCGGAAATACTCAAGGGCTATACTATGTTGCAAAAAACAATTATTCTTGCTGATCCCCGCAAAATATTCCCCAAAACAACAAATGTTCCCTGCTAATAAATGTAGGTTCACCAAATCCTGGCAAGGTCGCCATTTGTTACGACTGGGGTTCAAATATATCAGGGCTCTTATTCATTGGACTAGTAATGGCATAAATGCTACAACGGAAAGCGCTAGATCCAACCTCTGATGTATATTCCCAGTGAACAAAGAACACAAATACTCTCCGAGTTCTATATGCAATAATAGTCTATCAAACTCTCAATAAATGTGCGTCTACTCTAGGCTTAATGTTATGTGAAAACAGCCTATTACTACCTATAACCGAAGGTGCTTGGTTATGGTATGCAAAGTAAGGTGGTAAGAGAAGTTACAGCTTACGTTACTTTAATCAATAAATGTCAGGCACTACTGCATGAAAGAAAGTGCACTAAAGTCCTTCAACACTAACAAGGAATCTTCTTTAAATGTTAGATGCTATAAAGATGCTCGTTTTCGGAAATGGAACCCAAAAAGGCAGGCAGCGGAACAATGCTCGTGCAGGCTATGCACACAAAAAGGCAGAATATATAATGCCGTCGGAGCCAAGAATATCCTAAACACTACAACAATAATAATCGCCACGACAATGCAGTATTCCTATCAACAAAAGGAGCCTAAGTCGTTTGTGTCTCCATACATCAAACTAGGCTTCGAAATGCTTGTGTAATCATAAATGGGTATGCATAAAAAGAGAAATTAGGTTAATATACTTAATGTCTACGGTGACTGATAAAGTCTAGCTAGAGTCAATGATACGAGATACTGGTGCGCATGGCATGCCGCATAGCCTAGTGCAAATCTCAAGTCTGTACGTCAAATATTACGTTAGAGAGAAGGGTAGCTCTCTTGAGAAACCTTAATACCGAAGTATTAAGCGTTCTCCTGGCGTACCTCAAAGACAAACAACGAGCTTAGAACAGTGCAGAATGGTATAGGCAAAAAGCCCTCATTCGTGCATGCTCTACTCTCAATGGCACACAGACTAGAATTTACTCAATCAACTCCAGTTCTCAGGTATGTCGTGCAGCTTTTAACTAAAGCCAGCACTCATAGGAAACAATACCTTATAATATCAGACTCCTAGTCTAGCATTATCTAATCCAGCAGAACACTAATAATTAAAGGAAGCAGTACTAAACAATATGAATGCCAACCAATGCTTCGTGATCAACTTATCTTAACAACTAACATACATGGGTTATATCAGACCTTAACGCACAATACAACTGGCCAGCATGAAGCTAATTTTGCAGAGGTAACCAGAGGGGGTATAATATTACTAAAAGGAGGTGAAAGATATGAAAAAAGAGAGAGGTAGGCAGAGGAAAAGATTCTCAGGTGTGGAGCGGGAGACAGGTAGCAAGGGATAAAGATGAATGCGTTCTAGAAACCAGATCTGAGGGAGAGAGTGGCGAGGAACTGTATATATACTTGCACTAGCTCGAGGCGCGTGGGAAAAAAGCGGTTACAAGTCCTCTAGCCACTAGCAAGGGAGCTAGCAGCATGGTAAGGACCTCTCTCAACCAACCCCCACGAGGCAGCCAGCCGTGACGTCATCGAGCAGGACAAAAACACTGCGCGCTCCCTCTCACTCTGTTCTACTCTCTCTCTCTCTCCCAGATCCCATCATTACTAGTTAATGATAAAACATATACTTTACAATTAAATATATAAAGCCTTGACATGGGTAAAAACAAAGAGCCTTTCTGGACTGCCCATGACACGAGCTTTCATATGAAATAAAGCACACTCTAATACATAAACTGTAGCCCCATCCACTGCCCTGGCGATCCTAGCGAGTCACTGTAGGACAAGCCATGCGGTTCTAACGGAGTGGTTAACGTCACATTACGTTAACTTGAACACTTCGCATATCTTATATAACCTTTGCAATAATCATCAAAGCAATAGGATCGAACAAGAGGCACTTAATTTGGGTGAAGTATAGAAGTAGGAGCCGTGAGAGATCTGGTCACACGTAGTGATTTAGTAGCATGTCCACTGCCTGTTGACACCAGGTGGGACGCCTTCTTCACACGCACTAACTAGAGTGGTCACTTCTAGGTCGCCTACTACACTCCTTGTTGGTCACTGAACACAAACACCACTTGCAGATACTTTTTAAGGGGAATTAGGCTAACCCCTATGGAAGTATTCTCCGTGTTGATTTATTCCAGGTATTAAACACGTTCGCCCGAAGGAGGGATACCCGAAAGTGGAGTCAACTTTGCCTAACAATATCTTCTTTCGGTCAGGTAATATTCAGTTTTTAATTTGGTATCCGGGTAGTGCGTTTCGGAACGTAAGAGGTATGTAAATTACAGGTTTTGGATTATTCTTGCGGTTATTAAGATTCTTAAAAATATAGTACATATATGGTTACATAGGTAATGGCATTCTTTACTTATTAATATTAAAAGTATGTATTAGAAAGCTTTGATGAATGAATGATAATTAATTTACAGTTTTGGCTGTTCCTAAACAATTAGTATGTTATATGCAATGCTTTCATTATGAGGGTGAATAATGATCTTGTCGTTGTTGGTTCTTCTAGGAGTTGTAGTGGTAGTTATTTCCTTCTGGGTAGATTTGTGGAAATTGAGGAGGTTGATGTCTTAATTGCATAAAGGTATTTTCATCGTAGTTTAAGTCAGGCTCAGGTAGGGACTTCTCACTTCTGGTGGGGAGCGGCGATTTTTGATGCCGCGGCTGGAAGGGATTAGAGTGGGGTGCGGCGTGTTTTGGTCTGCACAGGTAGTGGGGCCTTGTTTACCTTGTGGCTGTTGTAGGGGAAAATGCTTTAGGTTTGTTTTCTGTTGATAGGTAAACTTATTCCTTTCTCTCCTCTTGCCTTTTATGGATGCAATTCTACATGTTGATGTTGGGGGCTCTTCCACATACGGGAGCAGGTTCTGGGGATATCTTGGCTCATTATCATCTCAGTTATGAACCGATTTTCACGAAAGTTAGTGGCCAGATAGGATATACTCCAAGCAAGAAGTGACCCAATTTAGGATGTGATCTGTAGTACTCATACCTCTGTTAGTGTGGGCGTAGACACACAATCCCTCCTCTAGTTATATATTTAAGATGCCAACTTCTATTAGAGCTAGTTGCATTCTCTTTGCTATCTGTCACGGGTCCCGTTTTACCGAGAGGGAGGTGTTGAGAGAATACAAGAACCAGGTGTATAAGTTTTATTATATAATCAGTGGGTTGATATGCATTTCTAATACATAATTACAGGTGCAATGCATGAATAACAAAAACATAAATCATAAGACAAAGTACAACATAAATTTAATAGGATGCACAAGGATACATGTAAATATATACAATATTAGCACATAGTCAAAGAGACGTAATAAATGAATAATGAACTCCTAGTTAGACTCAAATTGTGTGGGGGAGTCCCTAGGTGCAGATATGGCAGAGCTCTCCACCTATAGGTACGCAGCAGTTTGGTAACCTAGAGGTAAGACAAACAAGTGACAATAAACCTATAGATTAATAATTTAAGTTAAGAATAGCGTGTGAGAATTTAAATTAGCAAACTGGATTAAAGAATAAATTACTGAAAAGGGGGCCTGAAAGCCAGGTCTTAACTAGTTCAAGTGTCTCTAGTATTGCAGTAATAGATTATTATATTAAGTTACCAAGAAGCCGGAATGCATCTAAGCCAGCACTTGATTCGGGATTTGCCGTTGTTCAAGTAGCTAGGTCGGGTAGGGAAGCACAATTGGAGCCATAACGCATCCAGATCTCAGGAGGGGAGGTGAGATGACTAATTCCCCTACCAGGCCTGGATACCTATTCACTTCCTAGGTGCTCCCTGCCCTAGGAGTTGCACAAAGAAAAAGGGCATGTCAGAGGGGCGATGGAGTAAGGATTGAAGTTTTGGCTACAGGGGTTTGCAAGGGTGAGTTGTGAGGGGGTGGTGAAAGGGGATCTGGTGGATGAGGTGGTGGTGGTGCGTGGGTTAGTTCATTAGCTGAAGTATGATGTTGGTTATTTGGGTGAGGTGAAGGTTGGTGTTCTATATCGAAAGTGGACTAACTTAGCATGCCTATTGCGAAATACGCGAGGTTCTCCGTTATAGTCTACCATGACCTGGTAACAATTTGGGATTTTTGTGTTTTTGAAACTACCCTTGAATTTTAGCGCAAGTTTGTTACTGATAGGTTGGTTCGCTATCATCACATGGTAACCCACCCAGTACGGTTTTCTAGTGTTCTGGGCGTCGGCTGGTAAGTCTTGGCAAGATTGCAATTGTCTTAACCTTGCTTTAATGTGCGTTACTGTGGGGTGGGTGTCTAGGGAGGGGGAGGGAGGGTGCATACGGTGGCGTAGAGGAAGTAGAACGGGAGCGACAACTGAAAATGTTCTCATGCGGGATGATGCCATCGTCTCATAGGGTTGAATTTAAACCCCATTGGATTATGCATAACTGACTGGGCCAATCCTTTGTATTTCCTGCAATGAGTTTCGTCCTGATTTGGTTTTTATAAGCCTATGGCTCTCTCACAGATTGCGTAGCCTTTTAGCCAGTACAGATGGTGTTGCCCATTAGTTTTGAGAGGGCTGACCAAATTTGACCAGATAATTCAGTGGGGCGTTGTCGGTATGTAATGCCAGAGGGAGGCCAAAATTAGGGAAGATGTGGTTTAAAAATTGCATCTGCCACTGTCTTGGCACTGTGGTCTTTGACTAGAATCGCGATAAACATTTTGGAGTACGTGTTCACAAATGTAAGCACAAATCGGAACGAGTTAAAGGGGGGAAAAAGGCCTATTGTGTCGAGTGACAAGAGTTGCAATGGCAACGTTGTCGTGATGGTACCGGAAGGGCCAGGCGTTTGTGTCGTATCTTTACCTCCTATGCAAGCTAGACATGACTCCACTGTTTGTTTGGCTAGGTATATAGGATGGGAGGTCCAATATGTTGCCATAAATGTTTGCAGTAATTTGGTGTAGCCTAGGTGAATGTCGTTTCCATGATGCAGTAATCACAAGGTTGCTTTTGCTTTTTCTGGGCTCTGAGTGACATGGCCTGTCTCAGTAAACAAGAGATCTCCTTCCCGGTTAAGTGAAGAAAAACGTCCCGCGATACCCAGACTAGGCTTCTCCCTATCTTCCCATGTGGTGATGCTGATAATGGGGGTGGGTGAGGTAGTTGAAGGTAGTAAGGGGGGGGGGGGGGGCGTGTGAACGTGGTGGGGGGGGTGGGGGGGAGAGGTGGGTAGGCGAGATAGCCCTTCGGTGTTCATGTGTAGTTTACCGGGTCTGTAAGCAATTTCGAAATTTAAGTCTTCTAACGTTTCTCTCCATCCGATGATGAGGACGTTGGATGTGTTAGATTGATGCAGCCATTACAACGGATGATGGTCAGTTATTATGATTGTTAACTTAGCGCCATATATGTATGATTTATAGTGTTGCAAAGTGTTGTAATGTGTTACAGCATAACCCTACCACCCGCTCACCTCATCTTCGGCCCTCCATTAATCCACCCAGGACCATCACAAATTCAGCATCCTCCTTCAGAACCTCAACCACCCCTCCGCCCAGAATCCTCAGCCCTCTCTCAACTTTCCTCCGGACTACTACAACACCTCCACCCTCACGACAGACCACCACGCTTCCACCTTCACAACGAACCACCACCCCTCCACCCTCACACCTGACCACCACCCCTCCACCCTCACACTGGACCACCACCCTTCCACCCTCACAACGGACCACCACCCTTCCACCCTCACAACGGACCACCACCCTCCACCCTCACAACGGACCACCACCCCTCCACCCTCACAACGGACCACCACCCCTCCACCCTCACACCGGACCACCACCCCTCCACCCTCACAACGGACCACCACCCCTCCACCCTCACAACGGACCACCACCCCTCCACCCTCACAACGGGCCACCACCCCTCCACCCTCACACCTGACCACCACCCCTCCACCCTCACACCTGACCACCACCCCTCCACCCTCACACCTGACCACCACCCCTCCACCCTCACACCTGTCCACCACCCTCACACCGGACCACCACCCCTCCGCCCTCACAACGGACCACCACCCGCCACCCTCACAACGGACCACCACCCCTCCACCCTCACAACGGGCCACCACCCCTCCAGCCTCACACCTGACCACCACCCCTCCAGCCTCACACCTGACCACCACCCCTCCACCCTCACACCTGACCACCACCCCTCCACCCTCACACCTGACCACCACCCTCACACCGGACCACCACCCCTCCACCCTCACAACGGACCACCACCCCTCCACCCTCACACCTGACTACCACCCCTCCGCCCTCACAACGAACCACCACCTCTCCACCCTCACAACGGACCACCACCCCTCCACCCTCACACCGGACCACCACCCTTCCACCCTCACAACGGTCAACCACCCCTCCACCCTCACACCTGACCACCACCCCTCCACCCTCACAACGGACCACCTCCCCTCCACCCTCACACCTGACCACCACCCCTCCACCCTCACACCTGACCACCACCCCTCCACCCTCACAACGGACCACCACCCCTCCACCCTCACAACGAACCACCACCCCTCCACCCTCACAACGAACCACCACCCCTCCACCCTCACAACCGACCACCACCCATCCACCCTCACAACGGACCACCACCCCTCCACCCTCACAACGAACCACCACCCCTCCACCCTCACAACAGACTCCACTACCAACCCGTCGGACATCAGTCTCCCCCCTCAAACTGACAAAGCCGGAGTCACACGAGCCGTTTTTCGAGCCATTTTTCGGGTAATTATGGCCTGACAGCTTCAAATATTACAATTTATCAGAATTCACCCGCCTAACATAATCTACCTTCAGTCTAGTTACCGATAGCAGTGCAACAAAGTTCCTAAATATAACGAGAACAAACTTGCTCATGGAAAATTGACGGAAACATCGCTCGTGTGACAGCGGCTTTACCTCCGGCTGGAAGAGAGAGCCAACCTACCGAGCCTGCTAACCGACGCCAGGGGCGGGGCCACAGCTCAGACACAACATCGTCAGATGGATGTTGATTCTACATACCCAGGGACAGCGAGGGAACACTATCCTTCCTCACCTGTCCAGGGCAAGACTCAAGGATTTAGGAAACAGACCGATAGATAAACATCCCGATATTCTCTTTGCGTACATATTTACATTATGGATTTTCATGACATACTTCCGTTTTCTAATGTAAATGATGAAGAAGAATTATCTTATATTATCGACAGTATACCTTCTAATGATAATCATGAAAATATTCCCTTAAACATTCTTGATAATCAAATATTCAACCCTTTCAAATTATATGATGATAAACAATACGTTGTCAGAGACCCAGACAATTAATTTCTGAGCTCCCTGGAATACAAAAATCCATCTTGTAAGTATGTCTAGCCTAGCACAACAGAGTCCCCTCTCATTACCTTGTCACACAAAAACAATGTTCTACTTAGTTTTAACATTAACAGTATAACATTACACATGGACGATTTCATTGAACAGTGTTAGACTACTTTAACCCTTTCCGTACCGCGACGTCTTATTTATTTTATTCTTGCTATACTTAGACTATTGTGTGCAGTTTAAGAAGGGTTTGTGGTAGTACAATGGGTTAAGGGAGATAGTTTGAAGCCTGTTAATTGCTAGACGCCCTTTTGAAACTGCATACAATCGTTTAATAGTAGCCATAATAAAGTTAAAAGACATCTCCGGTACAGAAGGGGTTAAACCACGAATTCGACTTTATTGGTTTCTGTGAAACTAAACTGACGAACGAGATTGAACATTTGTACACACTCCCTAATTATACCATGTTTACTAAAAATTTATCGCGACAAAGTGGTGTATGGCATTATATCTGAGGAATGGCCACTCATACAAATTAAGATCTGATTTAACTATGCAGCCCAAGAGTATAGAAACCATTTGTATCGAAACTAGTAATAACAAGTTTAATGATATAATGACCATTATAAGTATATAAGTATATATATTATAGAATAGATAGAATAAGTAATGAAAACAAACTATGTTATCTTGCTGTTTTTTTTTTTTTTTTTTTTTTTTTAAGACCTCCGTCTACGTATTGTGAAAAACCTGTTATCCTCTGGCAAATTGTGGGGTTGAGTGAGTGAAGGGGGGGGACAGTGAATGAAGGAGGATACATGTTTTTCATAATACGTGTTGCTAGCCCCAAACGCGCACGCGCGAGCAACTGTGGCTTTCAACCATCCGACACATCCCCTTTTATTTATGTGCATCACACATCTTGCTGGTTACTTCAATCTTAATTTGTTAAAATACAAAGATGAAAAGATATTAACTATTTTTTTGTCACATGCTATTCTAAATTATTTTGTAACTCTATCAATAAACCGACCCGAATAACATCATCAACAGCGACCATTATTGATCACATATGGTCAAACAATTATGATCAACATATTCTAAGTGGCATAATATACAATAAGGAAGAATCAGCGTAGGCTGCAACATTCAGGCCTTGTTTGACTTATTTCAAACCTTTAATCCTTCTGCTGACACTATATACACTATATGGCCTTGCTTAGGCCAATCGGCTTTCTGCAGACTCCCATTTTCTTATGTTCTTATGTTCTTATAAATCTTCTCCCTTTGGTAAGCTCCTCCAATCATAACTTTATCTCTGTAACCTGTCGTATCTCTCCAGTTCCATTCAATTTTCTTTCTTTCAAAACTCACCAATATTGAGGGCAACCTCAGTCTGCCCTCCATAGCACCTTTGCTTCTTATCAATACATTATTATTTTTAACATCATTCTTAACACCGATAACCCCCCAAATGAAATTATTGAGAGCATGTGACCCTCCCAGGACTTGAACCCAGGATACCACATACAGGACTTACACGCTCTAACCAGTTAAAGGTTCGGCACACGACAACGATTAATATCCACTTACCGAATCATGTACTGGACTCAACTGTACTATGAATAGCCCAATGCTTATGCGAGAGGAAAGACTATTCTATGGGGTACAGATCTCTAAGGACATTACATACTACACTATCTTTGCAAAAATAATAATAACTAAATATGTCAAATATATTACATAAGACTTCAAAACGACCAGCTTCGAAGTACCCAATGGGGGTGGGGGTTGAGGGGCGGGTGGGAGTGGGGGATTCAAAATGCCCCCATTGGACTGTCATCTGGTAAAGACTCCTCTAAGTGCCTTGGACCCCTACCTACTACTCTATACTCTAGCTATCAATGTCTGCAACATCGTACTTTCTACTTTAACTTCCTCTCTGTGAAACACCATCTCTCTTCTAGCAAACCAATTCTACTTTTCCTCCCTGAAACCCAGTTGTCTAAGGCAACAGACTGCAGAACCTGCTCTGTATCTTCCTACTATTTATATCCTTAATTCAAAGCCAAAAGCGAATGTTGTGTGAACGTATTGCTTGCTCTTGTGTACCCTTCTTTGGCTCTTCTGAATTCTCAACTATTTGGTTATGGTATCTTGACACTCTCTCACTAACTTTATCTTTGCTGTTTATTTCTCACCTACTTTTACTGACTATAATTCCTTTGACTGTTCTTACTGGAAACACATTTTATCCATCTCTCCATTCTCTGAAATTAATCGTGGGTGATTTCAATGTTCACCCCCACCAATGGCTCTTATCTCATTTCACTGACAAACCTTGTGAACAGGCCTACACCCCAGACCGCTTCTCAGATCGGCCCAGCATCCTTATTATTTATAACCTCTAAATCTTCTCCCTCCGTTGGGCTACTCTGATCATAACCTTAGCTCTGTTACCCGTCCTATCTCTCCTGTACAACCTTCTGACCCCCCCCCCCCCCACAGGCAGCACGGTGGCATTTTGGTGCTGCCGACTGGGAAGCTCTTCGGCGGCAGCACTTCTTTGATTTTCTCTTGAATGATTTTGGTTTCTGTGGTTGGGGGCCCTCGGAGAGTGACTGGTGTTACTGAGGTAATCTTCTTGGGCATGGATGCGTACATTCCATGTTCTTTCTCTCAAATTAACTCACAAACATCTTGGTCTACTCACGCTTGTTGTACTGCTGTCAGGAATAAGGAGGAACCATTCAAATGGTACTGTAGTCTAAAAAACTCAAGAATCTCATACTTTTTGTGTTTATGCATGTAATCAAGCCAAATCCGTTCTTCGACTAGTCAAACACTCTTTTCATCCTAAATATAGATTCTGCTTTCCAACTCTAGCTCCTCCCAAGCATTCTGCCTTCTAGCCAAATATGTATCCCATTATTTTACTTCCTCGACTTGCCCTCCCCTGTTTCACTCTGACGGCACCTACTTTCAAGATAACTCCACCTTGGATGATTCCTGTGCTGATCCTATCTCTCCACCCCCTCTCCCTTTAATTTATTACTGATATCATAATCTTATCTAAGAATATACTTTTTGCCCTCTCTAGGTTCAATACTATGAAGACTTACAGACCGGATGGTGTTCCTCCTGTTGTACTTAAAAACTGTTCTTCCGTGCTGAATCCCTGCCTAGGCAAACTCTTTCGCCTCTGTCTTTCCTCTAAAATCTTTTCTTTATGTTGAAAGTTTGCTCATATTCAACCTGTCCCATAGAAGGGTTAACACTCTCAACCCTCTTACTATAGTTCAATTGCTTTCATTTATTGCATCTATAAAACTTTTATAACTATTCTTAATTCAAAATGTCTTAAGATATTATATTCCCATAATTTACTTTCAGATCGCCAGTATGGGTTCCTTACGGGGCCGCTCTATTGGTAATCTTCTTGCTTATCTTACTAACTCTTGGTCATCCTCCTTTCAGGACTTAGGTGAGACTTTTTCTATTGCGCTAGACATATCAAAAGCCTTCGATAGAGTCTGGCACAGATCCCTAATTTCTAAACTACCCTCCTTTGGTTTCTATCCCGCTATCTGTGCTTTTGTCAATATTTCCTTTCTGCTCCTCCATAGCTGCAGTTGTGGATGGCCGTCACTCACTTCCTCAACCTATCACCTCTGGTGTTCCTCAGGGTTCTGTCCTGTATCTAGTTCTCTTTCTAATACTCATTAATGATCTTCTCAACTGTACCTCTTGTCCTATCCACTCATATGTTCATGACTCTACCTTACACTATTCAAAAGTTTGTATTTGTAAGATGATGCTGGATAATTATGACTTGTATTTGGCTGGGCGAGAATGTACAGTAATGATATCATTATAACCTGAGATATGTGGGGGTACTTGTAAACATTTCTGTATGGTAATATGGAATATGGATCCTACGACTTGTGTATGAATTGAAGTACATTCTCGAATAAGAATTTCCCTTCTCTTCAATATAAATAGTAATAGGATAAGTATCCTTTATCACGCCATGTTGTAGAGGATTAAAGCATGGACACTCGTCCTTACTGTCGATCGAGGCCAGTTGGGAGTATAAGCACATTTATTTGCTCAAGCGTATTTGTGAGATATATTTTATATTAATGACTATTATTTTTGGTTGGGCGAGAAATAAACAATCACTATAACCCAAGTTGCATGGAGGTACTTGTAAAAATCCCTGTATGGAATCCTGGAATATGGATCCTACAACTTGTGTATGCATTTTTAAATACATTCTCCAAGTAGGATATCCACTCTCCTTAAAATATATAGGAAAACGTTAAGTATCCTTAACCCGGGATAGATGAAGCCTATGTTTTATAAAGTGCCCGCCATGTGAAAGTATTTGGTTTAATTCTGACGAAAATTGTCATATTTACAATATATATTATTATTACTTATCCATATGCACCTATTTTACTTTTAACCCGGGAACGGAAAGGAGACTCTTAAGAGGTTTTGATGGTGAAAAGCGAAGGGACTCTTAATATCCAAGGCCTAAAAAAAAGACGGTTAAATGTCCCCAGTAGCACTCAAACAAAGGAATATGTGATTAAGTGAGATAATTCCCCTCCATACCTCCTATCACTTCTCCATGTGTCAAAATCCCCTCCTTCCCCGTTCACCCAAATTAACACCTATTTTTCCTCTTATTCCCTTGTGTATCGGTTTATTTATCGCATAACTATCTCCAATCCGGTTCCAAGGTCGTCTAGTGCGCATATAGAGAGCGTGAGAAGAGAAAGAAAGCGAGAGAGAGACATCAGTCTGCCTTCAGGCCTCGAACATGGAGGATATACGTCTCGTTCGCCTCACACCTCATGACTGGAGGGTTGACAATAATTCGTCTTTTTCACCCCCAACTACTATTCCCACTTGTTTTATTGCTGTTACATGTTAATATTGTGGTAAACTATCAATGGAAGTTAAATATTACTAAACTATAATGAATAAAATAAAATCAATCTAAATGAAAACTACTCTATATCTAAATTGAATTCAATCTGAAACAAGCTAATTTATATCCAAAGGTCTCACATATTAAATGTATATATAGGGTAAGGTTATAAGGGTTAATATTAGCCAGGAATTAACTCACCAATAGTTCCACGTGGCAATGAGGCAAGGGAGAACGTTTTACCCAATATGGCGGTGGACAATGGGGAACGAGACTTTGGTCCCAATACTCGAGTCAAGTTAAAGAAAGAATAAATGATTACATGGGAATGGACATGATTATTATAATTTATGCTTATCTATCAGTCAGTCATGATGTCGATGAGAGCGTCGTGATGGTGTAGCTGAGTGTATTGCTGTATGTGTATTGTGATTAGAGGCACAAAAGCTCGATCAACTGAGGGCGGAAAATTTAGATGTTAACTGGTTGGTGTTCGTGAAGGCTCTGGCGTACCTCAAAAGCACACCTTGCTGCCTTGGCAAACCGCCAGGAGCCCAAATTATCGTACCGCATTTATGTTGCTCTATACGATAAATTACATTAATATATACGATAAATTCATATATACTACATAAGACCATGGCAATATTGCTTAATAGCATATTAGGCCTTTTATAACTTAACTTATTTACAATCTTATAATATACGATCTACTCGTCCTACGTCGTGCTGTAGGAGAGATCGTGACGTCACAAAGACATACAAGATCACAAAAGAGTCATATTCTATCGTATTTATACGATACTCCCCCCACAAAAAAAGACCTGAACCCCACCTTAACCCTTATTTAGCGGCCAGCAACATAAGTCGAGTTAAATAAAGCTGGACTATGTGGCGGCGCTCGACATAACTCGAGTGGCAATTTCAGCACGTAATGTGGCTGAGAGAGAGAGACAAGTGGTGGCAGGAGACTAGCGAGCGTATGACTGCTCCAGACCACCGCGGCGAACCTACTGACACCGCGGCGAACCTGTAAATCTCAGCTCCCTCCCTCTCTCACTCGCTACATACTCAATTATGTACTGAAAGTACCGAATTACCTGCTTTTTGCACTCGCGTTGCACGGTTATTGCAAGAAAACTATCCATCGTTAATGGTGTCATTTCGAAAGCTCTGTTTAATGCCCTTTCAGGGATAGGTACTTGTTTTACGTTCTGGGTCTTATTAGGCATGAAAATGATCACGTAAACAGCCCTATTTTGGCTAAAAACCCCGCTGTGCGGTACAAAATAACCGCATAGGCCGCTCGTAAGGTGTTAAACCTAAAGTTGCCCAGAGGCTATCTTCTGACGCCACAAGTCGACGGCGCCAGCAGCAGCGCGTCTGGGACGCGTCCCGGTCCGAGAATGATCACCATCAGTAAGAGGTGAGTCGTCCCTTTGAGAATCCTCGGACCCAGCAATAACAGGTGGAGCCTCAGATTGCAATGCGGAATCGAGCTCCAAAGCGTACAAACGTGCAATAGGACGAACAGTAGTTCCAGTGGCTGTCTTCAATAGCGCCACCCGCTCTACAGAGTCTGCCCCTTGTATACCTCCAATACGCGGCCTAATTTCCAGTATAAACGAGGACTATCTTCTTTAATTAAAACAACTTCGTCAACTGTAGGTGCTGTTGGTCTACCAGAGGGAGTAACACTCCTTTCCCTCAATGCTAGCAGATATTCACTAATCCACCGTTTCCTAAAATCCTCGATTATCCTGGATATATACTGGTATCTCTTAGACACCGCTACCTCAGAGTACAACGAGGGATCCTCTAACTCTACTATGGACTGAAAATCAGATGGAAATGCAGTCAATGGTTTTCCATATAGCAAGTGAGCTGGCGTTAATGGTAGTGGTTTTTGCAGGTCGGTGTACACATATGTAAGCGGGCGATCATTCACGACTGCCTCTATCTCTGTGTGGACTGTTGTCAACTCACTCTTCTTTAATAGAGCACGTCCTACAACCGCTCTTAGTCCTGACTTTACTATGCCGACATATCGTTCCCACATTCCACCAAACCAAGGTGCCTTAACTGGAATGAACCTCCATTCGCACATCTTCTCTCCCAAAAAAGTGATGATAGTAGGATCACTACTCATATCCTTTAGATATTTTGATGCTTGGACATAAGTGGGAGCATTGTCGCTAAGAATGAGTTGAGGGAATGAACGACGGGCACAAAACCGTCTGAACGCCAGCATAAATTCTTCGCTAGACATATTATCACATAGTTCTAGGTGTACCGCTCGAGACGTCGCACAGGTAAACAATAATATATAAACCTTCTCATGCTCCCTCGTCTTCAATGCCCCTGTGTAATCTAATCCTACCGCTTGGAAAGGTTCTACGTGCTTTACACGGCATTTAGGTAGGGGTGGAGCTGGTCCAGTTGCATATGGTTTACCCTTTAGTCTCTGGCATATTACACACTTTCGTACTACGCGTCGAACTACTTGTCGAACCCTGGGTATCCACCATGTGAGACGTAAATTGGATATAATATGACATACCCCGTAGTGTTTTACTTCCCTATGTGCACGTATGATCAATAGATCAGTAACGTGATGGCTTGTTGGCATAAGTATAGGTCGGTTTGTGCCGTCTGGTACACCCGACCACTTCAGGCGACCCTCACACCTGATGAGGCCATTGTCTAGGTGCAACCTTAGTTGACGCACTATATTAGGCATTAATGTCTTATTCGAGCCTTTCAAGGATTCTAATTCATTGGAAAAGGTTTCTACTTGAACCCATTTGATCAAAGTTACTTCAGCTGCTTTAAATTCACGAGCATCAATGTTGTGACCCCTGTTGCAGAGTTGGCCCGTTACTTTAAGCTTGAGATTGGATACATATCGCAACACCCAAGCTACAACTCTGACTAGTTTATTATAGTCACCGAATCTTGCCCAGTTTATGATAGGATCCGGTGGCTCATTTGGTTGGGCTGTAACTGCCACTGTTTCCAGTGGCAGAAGTCCCTCACCAACAGCATGCCATATCGTCCATTCACTTTCATGGAGCAGCCACTTTGGACCATGCCACCACAATTCGGACTTCATTAACTGGCTAGCCGTTATACCCCTAGTTATGAGATCACTAGGGTTTTCTTTGTATTTACATAATGATAAGCAACGTCTGGCAAAAGGGCTCTAATCTCATCTACCCTATTCCGCACATAAACTGGCAGAGACTTCTTGCTATGTATCCAGTTGAGTGCGACCTGACTATCGCACCATACGTGAACGATTTCAATATTTAATTCGCTCTCGTATGCTGCGCGTACATGTTGCACCATACGTGCTAATAGCAGCACGGCAGTCAATTCCATTTTAGGGATAGTTACCTTTTTAACCGGGGCTACCTTGGCCCGGGCTGTAACTAAATGTGCCCCAAATGAAGTAACAACATATATGGCTACCCCGTATGCCGTGGCGCTAGCATCGCAAAACGTGTGTAACGTAACGTCACCGAACGCCGCCACTTTACGAGGAATAGGTTTAGTACATAGGATGGCATATTCATTCAACAACAATGTCCCTTGGTCATTCAGGTCCTCGGGCAAACTGTCATCCCATCCAATCTTACGTCTCCAAACTTCCTGCATTAGAATCCTAGCTCTTATGGTAACAGGTAATGCTAGACCCAAAGGATCAAAAAATTGCGCAACTTTGCTCAACAGACTTCTTTTGGTGTGCGCTCCTGTCTGCTGAGCAAAAGATCTTGTTTGAAAAGTTAGTATGTCATGTTTAGGTTGCCAGATCATCCCCAAATTTCTGGACTTTCCCTGGTTAAGAGATGCCTATCTCACCGTTCTTCCAGGGTAAACTAACTTTATATTGCTTGTCTGAGGCACAGTAGCACACAGACTCGTCAAACCTTTATAGCGCAACTTCCGAGTCATAATCAGTCTCCATAGGATTAATGCCTATGTGATCCCATCTCCACAGTCATTCCAGGTCGAACTCGGCAGCCATCTTAGGGTCACTAGGTTGGGAATCCTCCCTTCCCAACTCCTCTGCCGCGGTTACATTGACTCTATATATCGAGACCGTGTCGACCAGGACCTTTGACTGTGTACTATGCACCTTTCCGCTCATGCAGTATCCAAATTTAGTGGGGATTAAAATTACACCACACATCTTTTTAAATCCAGGGTATACTACTTCATAATAATGATCCACACCAAGTAGAACATGCACCTCACTCTGATTTCCCATGGGATCTGACAAGTTAACCCCTTTGCTATGTAATGCGTGTTCCACCTTCTCCACACCCACAGATACATATTCTGGTAGGGTGTCTACTACGATACAAGTCATAAAGTACCGGTTTTTACGATAGAAATATGAAATCTCCGCTATCTCGTAGTCTTGCTTATCAGTAACCCCTGTGAAGCCCTGTAATCGAAGAGTCTCATCCCTACGATTCGGTGCTTCAGTCCCACTAGTACGGACCTCTTTATAAAGGAACGTTGAGACCCTTGATCTAGAAGTACCCGACAAACTTTGTTAATGTAATTACCTTCCATGGGAATCTGCATTGTGGGCAATATAGTGGTGTCTTGCGTGCTACCTAGTGTCACAGTTGTAGTACCCTCTGTATTGACGTCTTTGACTTTATCTGCTGTAGGACACAACATATCAAAGTGATGTCCTTTGCAGTGGCGACAGGGCCTTAAGTATGTAGCAGTACATTGTCCCTGCTTACCATGTTCCCCACTTAGACAACCTACACATAGCTTCAATCTTTTCACCTGTGCTAGTTTTGTTTCATTTGTTGGGTATTTTACGCAGAAACTCCATTTATGTTTGTTGTTACATAGCTTACATAGAATCTGAGCAGGTTTCTTATACACACCCTCTTTCTTTACTTTAGTCCCCACTGTCATGCTTATTGTTCCCCTCTTCTCCACATTCTCACTCCCTCCCGACACATACATTCTCCCTTTGTTCAACTGTAGATTATTGATCTCCTTGCTGAACTGAGTTTTGAACTCCCCCAGCTCAAATGATCTTACCTTATCAAGTATTGCCATAGGAAGCTTCTGACGCAAGATAATGACTATCATTTCCTGCGTGGTAAGCCCTAGGGTGTCTAGCGATCGAGTATGGCACTCCATATTTGCCCTGAAGTTTGTCACGTCATCAACCTTATACTGTGGTTCTGCGAGCCCCAACAAGGCAACAACATGGGCCATCTTCAACTGCTCTCTATCCCCGTATGTGGACTCTAATAGGTGTACCGCTTTAAGATAACTACCACCCACTACTGCAAAACCCTCTATTAAATGTAAGGCCTCTCCTTCCATTTGTCCCTTCAGATAGTGAAACTTGCGGACATTATCCAAAGAGGATTCATGAACCGTAGATCGAAATACGTCCCAGAAAGCTAACCACTCGGTTAACTTGACCCCAAATGTAGGAAGATTGAGCTTTGGGAGGTGTACAGTATGGTTTGGGTCAGCCCTTCTATGGGCCTCATTATCGCCTCCCTTCTTACTTGCGACAGCACGCTGTAATAGGCGCTTCGCTCTAAAGACAGGTTCGTCATAGAGGGCGCGATTATCACACTCTGTAACTATCTCTTCCTCCTCTATCATGTCAGCCACAATCACCTCACTCAGAGCCGTAATACGATCGTGGGTAGCCTGGACGTTATCTAATCTAGCCTCCAATTCCTCTAGATCAGCAGTAGTGATGAAAGTGTTTAAGTCCACAATTAGCCTATTTCATACTCCCCGAAGTCCCGCCCTTTGATTTGTAGGGGCTTTGATCAGCACCCCACTAGACGGTGTCTCTTTATCGTATTTATCCATTTTGCATGTGAGCCTATAGGCTATGTATCTAAATGTTACGTTACAAAAACAACGGCCAAATAATAGTCTAATTAAGAGACGCCAACCGGCGGACTTCTATGTTATGGAGAAACAATAGTACACTAAATAGCAATACCTACTAATGGATCATAATTATTGAACAAGAAAAAATGTTAGGTCAGGTCATATGTCACAGGAAGTCTGAAACGGAAAAGAAAATTATTGGGGAAAGATGATGGGTGGGATGCAAAACTTGGGCAGGTGCAACGATGTGACCCTGCATTCCGGCTCTAACCATCGCTTGGCTAGCCTTGCCAGTTTATCATAGAGTTGTTCCTGCATCCTGTTATATGTCCCCTTGTTCATTGCCTTAAAATCCCTTACTGGTAGCTAAATCCCGGGTCTGGGCACCAATGTGGTAAACTATCAATGGAAGTTAAATATTACTAAGCTTTAATGAATCAAATAAATCAATCTAAATGAAAACTACTCCATATCTAAATTGAATTCAATCTGAAACAAGCTCATTTATATCCAAAGCTCTCACATAATAAATTTATATATAGGGTAAGGTTATAAGGGTTAATATTAGCCAGGAATTAACTCACCAATAGTTCCACGTGGCAATGAGGCAAGGGAGAACGTTTTACCCAATATGGCGGTGGACAATGGGGAACGAGACTTCGGTCCCAAGACTCGAGTCAAGGTATAGAAAGAATAAATGATTACATGGGAATGGACATGATTATTATAATTTATGCTTATCTATCAGTCAGTCATGATGTCGATGAGAGCGTCGTGATGGTGTAGCTGAGTGTATTGCTGTATGTGTATTGTGATTAGAGGCACAAAAGCTCGATCAACTGAGGGCGGAAATTTAGATGTTAACTGGTTGGTGTTCGTGAAGGCTCTGGCGTACCTCAAAAGCACATCTTGCTGCCTTGGCAAACCGCCAGGAACCCAAATTATCGTACCGCATTTAGGTTGCTCTATACGATAAATTATATTAATATATACGATAAATTCATATATACTACATAAGACCATGGCAATATTGCTTAATAGCATATTAGGCCTTTTATAACTTAACTTATTTACAATCTTATAATATACGATCTACTCGTCCTACATCGTGCTGTAGGAGAGATTGTGACGTCACAGAGACATACGAGATCACAAAAGAGTCATATTCTATCGTATTTATACGATAAATATCTTCATATTAAACGTAATCTAGGCGCATATGAAAAAGTAATAATGATATTTATGGTAAAATTACGAATTTAGGCTGAAATGAACCAAAATATCCTTGTTTGGCGGAAGGGTTTGAACTACCAATGGCGCGCCGCTCTCAGGTAAATATGAACATATAAACATTTAATAGCATTAAAAACAGTGAGAATAGCATTTGGGGGGAGAAAAAGACGTATAATTGCCGCCCGGTCATATCATGAGGCGAGAACCCGGGCGGCGAATAACCTCACTCTCCGAGCTCCAGAGCGACACTGAGGCCTTGCAATAGAAGTATTTGTGTTGCAAGGATCTCTAAATGCCTCACCTATGTTAATTAAAGAGACCGCATGAGAGAAACTCGCAAGGAGAATTACACGATAAAAAGGGGAATAAGAGGAAAAATATGTGATAATTGAGGAGGGGGGAAAAGGAGGGGAAGCGGGGGGTTGGGACATATATGGAGGAGTGGTAGAAAGTAATGGTGGGGAATAATCTCACCTAATCACATATTGATTTGTTTTGAGTGCCAATGGCGTGTTTTGAAAGTTGTTTTTATGTCTTGGCTCTTAAGAAGACCCTCTCCTTCGCCCACCAAACCTCTTATGAGGACCCTAGCCTTTCCCGGGTAAATTACGCCATTGTGTAGTGGATTAAAGCATGGACACTCGTCCTGACTGTCGGTGGTTCGAGCCTGTCTGGGTGTAAATTTGTATATATATATATATATATATATATATATATATATATATATATATATATATATATATATATATATATATGGGAGGAAATAAATATGCATATAATTTCCAGTATTTATATATCTTTCTCTAGACAAACATATCTACATATAGTATTTTCTCATACCTTGCAGGATATGCGTGGGATCATGGAAGAATTAAGGCCGAGTTCCTCACCCGAATGTACCACTGTGTTGAGAGCCAAGAACTGCAAGGACCTGTTGGATCAAGGTGACAGTGGCCAAGGTCTGAGAGAGATATACCCATTCCGTGACCACCAAGAACCTGTCGCAGTATACTGCGACCAAATCACTGATGGTGGTGGATGGATAGTTTTCCAGCGTCGTACCAATACAACACCTCGTGAAAACTTTGAGCGCTCCTGGGCCGATTACCAAGAAGGGTTTGGAAATAAGGAGCTCGAGTATTGGAGTGGTTTGGCCCTCCTCCAAGAGCTCACCTTGTCCGCCCAGGAGCTGAGAATTGATTTAGCAGATTACGAGGGTGGTCATCGTTGGGCCAAGTACAGGGACTTCAAGGTTGGTCCAACACAGGACCACTACCGCCTCACAGTTGGCAGGTCAGTCATTGTATATACCTGTAGTTGGGTCCAACACAGTACCACTACCGCCTCACAGTTGGTAGGTCAGTCATTGTATATACCTGTAATTGGGTCCAACACAGTACCACTACCGCCTCACAGTTGGTAGATCAGTCATTGCATATACCTGTAGTTGGGTCCAACACAGTACCACTACCGTCTCACAGTTGGCAGGTCAGTCATTGTATATACCTGTAGTTGGGTCCAACACAGTACCACTACCGCCTCAAAGTTGGTAGGTCAGTCATTGTATATACCTGTAATTGGGTCCAACATAGTACCACTACCGCCTCACAGTTGGTAGGTCAGTCAATGTATATACCTGTAGTTGAGTCCAACACAGTACCACTACCGCCTCACAGTTGGTAGATCAGTCATTGTATATACCTGTAGTTGGGTCCAACACAGTACCACTACCGTCTCACAGTTGGCAGGTCAGTCATTGTATATACCTGTAGTTGGGTCCAACACAGTACCACTACCGTCTCACAGTTGGTAGGTCAGTCATAGTATATACCTGTAGTTAGGTCCAACACAGTACCACTACTGCCTCACAGTTGGTAGGTCAGTCATTGTATATACCTGTAGTTGAGTCCAACACAGGACCACTACCGCCTCACAGTTCGTAGGTCAGTCATTGTATATACCTGTAGTTGAGTCCAACACAGGACCACTACCGCCTCACAGTTGGCAGGTCAGTCATTGTAAATACCTGCAGTTGGGTCCAACACAGTACCACTACTGCCTCACTGTTGGTAGGTCAGTCATTGTATATACCTGTAGTTGAGTCCAACACAGTACCACTACCGCCTCACAGTTGGCAGGTCAGTCATTGTATATACCTGTAGTTGAGTCCAACACAGTACCACTACCGCCCCACAGTTGGTAGGTCAGTCATTGTATATACCTGTAGTTGAGTCCAACACAGTACCACTACCGCCTCACAGTTGGCAAGTCAGACATTATATACCTGCATTTTTTTTTTTTTTTTTTGTCTTAACCTCGGGACTGTAGGCTGATCATTAGCCTGTAACTCTTACGAGGCCCCAAGATTATCAATTAAAGCTTCAAGATGTTTAGGTGCTTCATATGTCACTGTAGATGGTCACAGTGGAGCTACAAGGTTTTAGTTGCTTCCGTTCTACCACACTAGATGACGACACTTTATTTATACATGTCTCTTGATTGGAGAGAGCAACTATACGGTCTTTCACAGTATCTTCGAATATTGTCCGTCAACTTCTATGCCATTAATTGGTGATGATATAGGGGGTAATTTCTTGATGTGTTGGTGTAGTCAGGCTATTTTTAGAACAGCAGGAACGACCAGATCACCTCTGGAAAAACCCTGATGTTTGGCGTGGATTCAATCTGAGGTCAGTTCGGTCTGTAGTCCACCACAGTCGGTAGTGTAAATTCAAAAGGTTCACTTTCTTAATTTTGGCTTTGAACACCTTGGGTCTTAGTGTTCAATGTCGTGGAGCTAGCCGTTTAGGAGTAGTACGTCAAATGTTCCGGAGACGACAAAATGCAGTGAAACTCTATTAAGAAATCCGAGATGGGTCTGTCCTTAATGGATCGTAATTTCAGCAGGAATATGTCAAAATGTTTGGAAATATGAAAATACATTTTTAATCACTTTAACTTTTAGGTTAATGATGATGACATTAAGAATATGTCGAAACCTTTGAAAATATGAAAACAAAGACTGGAATCCATTTATATCAAAGTTAACAAGCCCCAATTAAATAATATGTTGTCTGCCGCCCCCCTTTCAATTGTATAGATTTTACCCATTGCTAAGTATTTTAACCATATATAACCATTATAGTCTAATGTGTTTTAATCTCTTTAACTTTTAGGTCACTGATGATAACATTAAGAATATGTCGAAAAGTTTGAAAATATGAAGTTTTTTGTTTTGTTCGCTGCCTCTCTTATTGTCTTATTCTATTAAGAAAGGCACAGCCCTCTTCCGAGCAAAATTGGGAGTAAACCTTTAACAACGTTTGTTTGCCATTGTAAATTAATTTATGTATTACATATCAAATATCAGGTTCTTGCCTTTTTACATACGAACCTTTTTATATATCAATTAGGAAAATGTCAAATTATTTTAAACGGCATTGAAAATTATAATTCTAGATAACAATGGTGTCTCTTCTACCAGTGATAAAATTGAATTAATTCCTAAAGTAGCTTAATTATAATATTATGTATATACACAGAACTTGTCATTTTGCATGTGGATTAATTGGGATATATATTTAAATAATGACAAGCATGTAGCAAGAGAGGTAATACAAGTTAGTGAGTTAGAGAAGAGTGAAAAAGAGAGGGAGTACAAGGAAAGACTAAATGAAAAGTGGAAGGAAGTGAGAGAGATGGAAGAGAGAGAAGTAGAGGTTGAATGGCAACAGTGTAAGGAAGAAGTGAAAGCAAGTGCAGAGGTAGTATGCGGCAAAAGGAAAGTAGGAGGCAGAGGTATCAAGAAGGGAAGCGAGTGGTGGAATGATACGGTGAGAAAGGTAGTTGAGGAGAAGAGACAGTGTTTTGAGAGGGTTTTACAGGGTGGTAGTGTTGAGGCAAAATGGAAAATTAGAGAAGCGAAAAAAGATGCAAACACACGGTGGGGTCAAAGGTTGGGTGAGAACTTTGAAGTCCATCAGGCGCCTGGAGATGATTTATATGAAGGGTGCGCCTGGAAATGTGGTGGGCGGGCTTTTGGTGGTAGGGCTTTGCTGCATGTCTGCCTGCCGAGATCGGAACCTCTCCGGGTGTTCGGTGGCCGGTGGAGTGCTGTAGGGACCTTGGTGACCCTGGTCTCTCGGTCTTCTCCTGGATGACCTAGATATGTGTGAATTTGTGTTTTGTCTTTGTGTGTTCATTGTTTTCTGTTGTGTTTTGTGTTGTCCCTATTCTTGCTCTGTCTTGAGTCAGCCACCCCCCCGAAAAAACAAAACAAAATAATAATAATAATAATAGGAAAAGTGGGGATTGGGCCTGAGTAAATGAATAGATACAGTAGATAAATATATTCAATTTATATTCGTCTATATTTGCAGAAATCGTTAAACTTTAATAATTAATGTTGGTGTTGCTGTTAATAATTGGTATATGCCATCTACATCTTCACATAAGTTTTTTTGTACTTTGTTATTATTCTTGATACCTGCCATTAGAGAATGCGATAGACGGAACGACGAGGTTCATAAATCATTATACAGTGAGGACTATATATTGGTGTATATATAAATGGATAACACGGGATATTATACAATTTTAGTTTACCTACAGGGCCGCGGGGAGCAGTTTCGAGAGCAAAAACCGTGACAACCATCCCCTGCCCCCTCCCTGGGGGCACGGGTCCTTGGAGCGGCTTCGGTCGCATCGGGAATTTCCACACCTCTCACACCACACACACACATCACACAGTTTTTCCTACACCGAGAAATGACTCTCCGGCTGTCATTTCTCGAAGACTTCTTCTAGCCGGAGACATTGAGAGCAACCCAGGACCCACGTACACATACATATGTCCAACTTGCTCAAAACCCATCACTTCGAGTCGCCATACTAAGGGTTCAGTTCTCTGCAATTCATGCGGGAACTGGACCCACTTCACCTGCACAACACTTGCCTCCAAGAAACACTACACAAACACTTGGACCTGTTCCTCATGCCCCTCCCTCTCCCAGTCAAATCCCTCACCTAAAACCCGTCCACCTCTCCTCCCCAACCCCCCTAACCTTCCCATATCATCCACTCCCCCCCCTAAAACCCGTCCACCTCTCCTCGCTAACCCACCTAACCTTCCCATACCATCCACATCCTCAACTCAACACACCACACCCCATCCTAATCCATTCCAACCCCCATCTCCTGCTCCCCAATCCCCACCCCCACCTCACCCATCCCAACCCTCAGCCCCTCCCTCATCCCCACCCCATCACCCCCACCCCCACCCCATCCTCGTGCAGCAGCACCCAACATACATCGTGCACATAACATTAACATTCTTCAACTGAACATAGATGGCATCAACACAAAGAAACACGAACTCTCACACTTTTTCAAACAACACAACATACACATTGCCATCTTACAAGAAACACAACTCCGCACAACACAAAAAACACCCACATTTCATAATTTCACCACCATCAGACAAGACCGGGCTGTCGGCGGGGGCTGTGGACTCATCACCCTGGTACACAAAGAAATATCATGCATAGTAACCAGTGTACAAACCAAATCCCTCCTCCCCCAAAATGATAACACAACAGAAATACAGTCAATTAAAATACGCACTGGCAACAACTCCAACATAACCATCATAAACACATACATCCCTCCCCAAACATCCCCTACAGTACCAAATGAATACAGACCACACTTACAACACATCACAAACACCCCACACACCCCACACATCATCCTGGGTGGTGACTTCAACGCCAAGACGTCGGCCTGGTTTGTCGACAACCCCGACACAGACAGAGGGCTGGTACTACAAAACCAAACCGATAACCACCCATATTCCTCACCAAGCCCTCTATAACCCATCATCTCCAGACATCACCTTTTGCTCCCCAGAACTCGCCCCCACAACATCCTGGACGGTGGTCAGAACCTTAGGTTCTGACCACCTCCCGATCATTATCACCACCAAGACCAGACTCACCCCAGCTAGCCACACACACACATACACCAATTATAAAAGAGCTAACTGGGAAGCATTCACAAATGAGACAGAACAACACTTCACAACTCTAAACAGTACACCCATCACTAACATCAACAATGCTGTACACATACTCAATAAAACTATCCAAAACGCTGACAAGAAACACATTCCAAGAGGTAACAGTAAAAGACACAACCCCAACTTCACACCAGAAATTCAAAACCTCATCAGACAACGTGACATACTGAAACACTCCCCAGCACCCCACACACAAGACATCACACAACAAATTCAAGCACTCAACACCCAAACTAACAACAAAATACAAGAACAACAAAAACTAAATTGGAATAACTTCCTACAAACACTTGATCACAAAACAAACCCCAAAAAACTCTACAAAACACTAAACAGCATCACACTTTCCAACAGCAACACAACACAATCACATGCTGCAATCACAACCACAGACTCTACTCCTTCATGTAAACAACAACACTCTCATCAATCACTTCTCACATGTCAACCACCTAAAACCTCACAAAGACGACCGACGTGTCATCTGACGTAAGAGACAATTCCCCACAGACCCTGACTATACACCCTTCACCAATCACCAGACAAAGCATATCATCAACAATCTCAAGCACTCACCCGCCTGTGGCCTAGACAACATAAGCAACATACACCTCAGACACCTGGGACCACAAGGCATACAAGCACTCACTAACATATCAAACTACAGCTATTCACACAACACAATACCAGACATATCGAAGCATGGTATCATCACATTCCCCAAACCCAACAAAGACCCCACGCTACCCTCCTCGCACCGCCCCATCACACTCCTTTGCTCCCCCTCCAAAGTCATGGAACGCCTAGTATTACAACTAATTACACCTGACCTACCCCTAGCTCCAACACAACATGGCTTTAGGCCACTGCACTCCACAAACACTCTTCTCACAGACCTTACACAAAGAGCTTTCGACGGCATCAACTCAGCTAGACCACCACACAGATCACTATTAGCCACACTCGACATTAGTAAAGCCTTCGATGCCATCCCCCGCCACAACCTAACAAACAAAATCTACAACACAAACATGCACAACAACACAAAAAGGTGGCTGGCTAACTTCCTAGCAGGCAGATGTGCACACGTATCTTTTGCCGGTCAGTCATCTAAAATCAGAAACTTTCCAAACGGAGTCCCACAAGGATCCTTCCTATCGCCCGCACTCTTCAATCTGTACATGCACGATATAACTACACCCAATACACCCCAAATAAACTTAGCCTCCTATGCAGATGACATAACACTCACATGCACACACCATGACCCAAAAAGAGCAACAGATCTCCTTCAACCCTATCTCAACACACTACATGGCTGGTGCACTACAAACAGACTTAATCTAGCCCCAGCCAAATCCACAGCAACCCTGCTCACAAGTTGGACAGGAGAACACGAATACATCCCTCAACTCACCATAAACAACACCCCTAACACATACACACACACCCAAAATCCTAGGAGTAACATATGATACTCATATGTCATTCAAACAGCACACCACAAACATTAAAAAGAAACTGACACCCAGACTTAACGCCCTTAGGTCACTTGCTCACACACAAAATTTGGACACAACAAAGAAACTACCACCACAGTATATAAACAATACATAAGATCAGTGATGGAATACGCAAGCCCAGCCTGGGCTTCTAACCTAGCTGAAACACATCATAAGACTGTACAGACTATTCAAAACAAAGCCCTGAAGATCATTACAGGCTGCACAGCTACTGCACCCACAGATCACCTACATCAAGAAACCAAAATCCTCAAAGTCAAAGACCATCTGGACATGAGAGGCACTCAATTCCTGGCAGCAGCCTCCACGAACCAAGACCACCCACTAAACTACATGGCAACACACCCACAGACACCAAGAAATATCAAAACAACACCCAGCACACGGTATCACACACAATTATTGTCCTCTCTCCCTCCCTGCCCACCCTGAACCAACTTCCAGAAGCACATCCATACTCATATCTCTCACCGATCCATCCACTCACTCACAGACAACACGCAGCTGCATGCACAACCTCCCGAAATCCATCCTTCCGAATCCTCCCTTCCTCGCGAGGACAGAGTCCACCTGGCCAGGCTGAGATGCGGACACCATCCAGCTCTCCTGAGCTATCAGAAGAGACTGGATGACTCCGTTGTTGACTCCTGCCCGGGATGTATCACAGCACCCCATACCATTAAACACATCATAGAAGACTGCATTTCACACAACCACTTACGCCAACAACACAATCTACACTCAATGAGAGCTCTGTGGGAAAGCCCAATCGTGGCCATGGCCTTCCTCAGGGACTCGGGGCTGTTCGGCCAGGCAGCTTAGGGAACAACAACAACAAAAACAACCTACAGGGAACTTTTATCAGAAAGATCGAATAGATTGAAGTAGGTATATATATTACACATATTTAATTTAGTAGATAGTAATTCAAAGAAAAAAGGAAAGCACTGAAGGCATTTTGTACAGATTGTTGTCTTCATGTGAATAATCCTGGTACCACACCATGTTATTTAATTTTGTATTCGACTAATACAGATATTGAGTTAACTTTACAAAATGTAGATTTCAATATTAAAAAAAACTCAACCAATAGTCGGCTAAACAAATGTTGCATCATTAGGTTAGGACACTTTTTCCTTTTGTAGGATGACGTACAGTAATAGTTGCATATTGTTGCTATCATTGGATGGAATTAATAGGTTAGGAATGACTCTTACAGTAAAGGGAATTTAAAGCTACCTAGAGTTTCTTTCTGCAGTACTTTTACCTAGTAGCTTCTAACATGCTGCCTCATGCTACATGATTTAATGAACACAAATACAGTTTACTTGCAACGTCTTAGTCGACTCCTTTCTAGTAAAGTTGTCACTGGTTGATAACTACTGTTTGTAATGTTTACTGGTGTAGTTAACATAGACCTCTCCCTCACAGCTACACCGGAGACTCTGGAGACATCATGACCTACCACAATGTTTACTGGTGTAGTTAACATAGACCTCTCCCTCACAGCTACACCAGAGACTCTGGAGACATCATGACCTACCACAATGTTTACTGGTGTAGTTAACATAGACCTCTCCCTCACAGCTACACCGGAGACTCTGGAGACATCATGACCTACCACAATGTTTACTGGTGTAGTTAACATAGACCTCTCCCTCACAGCTACACCAGAGACTCTGGAGACATCATGACCTACCACAATGTTTACTGGTGTAGTTAACATAGACCTCTCCCTCACAGCTACACCGGAGACGCTGGAGACATCATGACCTACCACAATATTTACTGGTGTAGTTAACATAGACCTCTCCCTCACAGCTACACCGGAGACATCATGACCTACCACAATGTTTACTGGTGTAGTTAACATAGACTTCTCCCTCACAGCTACACTGGAGACTCTGGAGACATCATGACCTACCACAATGTTTACTGGTGTAGTTAACATTGACCTCTCCCTCACAGCTACACCGGAGACTCTGGAGACATCATGACCTACCACAATGTTTACTGGTGTAGTTAACATACACCTCTCCCTCACAGCTACACCGGAAACATCATGACCTACCACAATGTTTACTGGTGTAGTTAACATAGACCTCTCCCTCACAGCTACACCGATGACTCTGGAGACATCATGACCTACCACAATGTTTACTGGTGTAGTTAACATAGACCTCTCTCTCACAGCTACACCGGAGACTCTGGATACATCATGATCTACCACAATGTTTACTGGTGTAGTTAACATAGACCTCTCCCTCACAGCTACACCGGAGACTCTGGAGACATCATGACCTACCACAATGTTTACTGGTGTAGTTAACATAGACCTCTCCCTCACAGCTACACCGGAGACGCTGGAGACAGCTTGACCTATCACAACGGGATGCAGTTCTCCACACATGATGGTGACCATGACACCCACTCCACCAACTGTGCCTCACAGTGAGTTACTATGGTTGTGTTTCCGGAGATTTGTGATACTTAGGAATTGTCGAAGATGTTCACTGCATATACGTCCATCTATCTATCCACTTGTACACACACACACACACACACACACACACATATACACACACACACACACACACACACTTGTAATTAAACAAAAAATATCCAGTAGGTAATACTTTTATTATTATTATTATTATTATTTTATTACTGTATTTCTATATTTATCAGTATACACAGAGATAACTAAAGCACAATGTCCATACGTACACAAGTTATTTGGTGTCCTATACATGGAATGTGAGGTAATAAGCAATGCGGATATGGAATACAATTTCAGTAAATATTTTTTTTTTTTTTTTTTTTTTAAGAGACAATGAACGGAGGAAGGAAAAACACAGATAAAACAAAAAGGTCCATGTGCCTAAAGGCATCCTCCATTCATAAAATGTTTGTAACAACTGGATTTAAACATTTGTTGATTGTAAGTTTGTGGAAAGCAATTCGAGGGAAGTGAATTCCAAAGAGTAGTAGCTCTGGGGATAAATGAATTCTGATAAGCAGAAGTTCTGCATTGTGGAGGAGAAAGTGTAAATTCATGGGCGCTCTCAGCTGCCCTAGTTCTACGGGGAAAGATGTGGAGAGGCGGCACAATTGAAGCAAGTTCCTCGGAACAATTGCTGTGAAAATATCTGTAGAATAATGCAAGGGATGCAACGTTTCTTCGTATGGCTAATGTAGGAAGGTCCTGTGTGATTGCAGGGTTATTGATTAATCTAATAGCTTTATTTTGAATTTTGTCCAACTGCCTCAATGCAACCACTCCACTTCCACCCCACAGAGGTGAACAGTAATCCATCTGAGAGCGCACATGACTTTTATATATTACGGCCAACTGCTCGTCAGTGAAGAATTCTCGAACTCTGTACAGGAGTCCCAGTTTTTTAGAGGCATTCTTAGCAATGCTTCTAACATATGTGTCCAGCTCAAGTTAGTAGTTAATGTTACACCGAGAATGTCAATACTAGGGGAAGTGGGAATATTTACATCATTAAAAATATGGGAGTCAGTGAGATTCTGTCGGTTAGAAAATTGAATGTACTTGGTTTTCTGTGCATTAAAGGAAACTAGATTCTCTTGTCCCCATTCATTAATTCTAGAAAGGTCCCGGTTCAGAGAAATTGCAGTGTTTATTTTGAATTTATAAGATCGGGTTGGGTGAAAGAATTGGTAAATGTGAAGGAACTGTGGAGTGTTGAGTCATCTGCGTAGGAATGTATTGGATTATGAGTGGTAGATATGAGATCATTGATATGAATGAGGAACAGAGTTGGGGCCAAAACTGATCCCTGGGGAACACCAGCATTTATTGAGTGAAATTGAGAATAAAGGCCATCTACCATTACACGTATTTTTCTGTTATGAAGATAAGAGAAATTAGTGGAACTAATGATGCAAGGCCGTAGTGTGACATCTTCGACAATAAGGATTGATGCCAGACTCTATCAAATGCCTTTGATATATCCAGTGCTATTGTATGTGTTTCACCATGTTGGTCTGTAGCTTGGTTGATTTGATGCGTAAGAAGGCAAAGAATGTCTGCAGTTGATCGACATCGTCTAAAACCATATTGCCTATCACTGATTAATTTATTATTCCCCAGATGCTTAATTATGTGATTATTTAATATAATTTCAAAAACTTTGCCAAGAGTGGAAGTTATAGCTATTGGTCTGTAGTTTGATGGATCTGAAGAGGCACCTTTTTTAGGAACTGGATGGATGTTTGCTTCTTTCCAGGGTACTGGGAAGCATGAGGTATGAGTACACAGACGGAAAAAATTTGCCAATACAGGAGCGAGCACCAAGGAGCAATTCTTAAGTACTATTGGAGGAATTTCATCTGGACCAGGAGCCTTATCTACTGAGAGATTCTGCAAAATAGTTTTGACATGTCTGGTGTGGATCTTAAGTGAGGGAATTTCAGGTGAATTAAAATTAAGTACAGGGACATCTTGATTTATTTCATCTAAGGTTGAGTTGGTGGAGAAAATATCTGCAAGAAGGTTAGCTTTACCTCGTGGGTCACTTACAAGATTGCCAGTCGGAGATTTTAATGGTGGAATGGATGAAGCAGTAGTGAAGTTGGATTTGAATGAGTTAAGAGTAGACCAAAATATTTTGTTATCATTTGGATTATTTAGAAGTTTATTTACCTGCTTATGGAGAAAGTTTGATTTAGTTAGGTTCAATACAGTTTTGGCATGATTTCTGATGTTTCTAAAGTAATTAAAGGCTTCATGTGTTTTTGATCTTGTGTATGCATTGTAGGCTATTGCTTTTTGTTCAGTTACTCTAGCACAATTATGGTCAAACCATTTAGGTGAATTAGATCTTTTACTGTACTTTTGATGAGGAATAAAAGTTTCCATTCCAATTTTTACAAAATCTTGTATGTGGCTCAAGGTGGAGTGTGCATCATTAGAAAAGAAAGAGGTCCAGGGAATATCAATAAAGAAACCTTGAAGACCCTCCCAGTCTGCCCTATCGTAATGCCATTTAGTCACCAAAACAGGTTCAGAGTGGGAAGGTGTGGTAGGTGATAGACAGGTGGCCTGTATCAGACAGTGATCAGAAGATCCAAGTGGGGACCTCACTGTAACATCATAATTTTCTGAATTGGTTGTTAAAAATAAGTCCAGTAGGTGGGAATTATGATTAGGATTATCTGGTACACGGGTGGGTTGGTTGACTAGTTGAATGAGATTAAATGAGTCTGCAAATAGCTCACATTCAAGACCAGCATCATCAGTCCTGGCTGAATGAGTGAGCCATTCAACATTATGGACATTAAAATCACCCAACACAGTGATTTCAGAAGAAGCATTTAAGTTGAGGACACTGAGTTGTGAGGACAGAGAATCAAAAAGACTTTGCTCTGGAGGAGTATTTGGGGAACGGTAGATGCAACATATGTATTTAAATTTACCAGCAGATATACTGTATTGTGATAAGTGAATCGTACAAATATATGACAAATTATATTAAATGTTATGTCAATATATTTAACTGAATCACTGCAATGTATTGTATGTATGCATGTACAGTATATACTGCAATGTATTGTATGTATGCATGTACAGTATATACTCAGGCACATACCCCACAGCTGGGGGAGGCCGACTTGAGATAGAACTCCAACAGAAGGAACATAATAAAATGCTAATACAAATTTACACACATCTAGACCGGCCAAGAGAAGACCCAGAGACCAAGGCCCACTTGAGGTCCCAGCAAATGACTCACAGGTACTAGACCTCTCGGAGAGGTTCCAGCCTCAGCAGGCAGGCACGCAACAAAGTGCACCACAATGCCCGCCCACATCACTTCCAGGCAGGGCTCTTAATATATACATCGGCTCCCAGAGCCAGGCGCTTGACAGACTATTATTACAGTCCAACTTGCACCAACCCGACTCCCTACGACCATATTTTCACTTATATATTCACAATCATTCTCCATTTATTTCTAATCATCTCCATGTTTTTTGCCTGTTCTTCAGTCATCTCTCTATTTGCCAATGCATAATTCACACCATCTCTCCATCTCCTTCGAGGTCTTCCTCTCAATCCATTTTCCCTTGTTTCTGGCTCATATATTCTCCTTGTAAGCCTTTCATCTCCCATTCATTGAATTCATATGTCCATACCAGCATAGCACCCTTCTTTTCATTCTGGCCGTTAGGGTTTTCCTGTTGTCTAACTCTCGTACATAACTCTTCATTTCTCAATTTGTCTTGATGTGTCACTCCAAGCTTCAAGCATTTAATCTACATCACATCCAACCTTCGCTCTTGCATATCCAAACCCCATGTCTTAATCACCTACATCACTGCTGGTACAACTATCCCTTGGTACATAGCACTTTTAGCTGTAATTCGGAGATTTCTCACTTTCCACAAATTGGTCATTGCTCCGAAAATTGTCCTTCCCTCAACACACTCTCATTCTTACCTTCATTTCCACACCTGTATCATCGCTTATTATTCCTCCTGCATATTTAAAACACTCTACTTGTTCCAACATTTCCCCAGCCAGTTGTATAGTTAGATTCACCCTACGAGCATCTCTATTATACACCATCACTTTACTATCATTGACGTTCACCCTCACCTTCCTCCTCCCACATAACACAACAAACTCTTTTGCTACTTGCTGCAATATCTCCTCAGAATCCGCCACCAGTGCTGTGTCATCAGTAAACAACAACTGATTCAACTCCTAATCTCCATAATTCTTTTCTACTAAACCCAATCCTCTAACCATAGATCTCATGTTTACCTTCCTCACCACACCATCCATATATACAGTACATTTAACAGCCACGGTGACATTACACAGCCCTGTCGCAGACATACAGTTACCCCAAACCATTCACTAATCTGATTTTCTACACTAACACCGCTCTGCTCTCTTTATAAAAACTCTTGACTGCTCTTAAAAAAAATCCTTCAATTTTGTAAATCTTTAGCATCTTCCACATTGCTTATCTATCCCCATGATCATACGCTTTCTCAAAATCCATAAAAGCCCAAAATACCTCCATTCTATATTCCAAACAATTCTCACATATCTGTTTGATTGCAACAATCTGATCCACACACCCTCTTCCCCTCCTAAAACCGCACTGCTCTTCTCCTATTACACCTTCTGTACCCCTTATTACCCTCTCTATCAACACCCTGGCATACAGCTTTCCAACAACAGATAGCAAACTAATGCCTCTATAGCTTGAACACTCCTGCCAGTCTCCCTTCCCCTTGTATAAAGGCACTATACATGCACTCCCATAGTATAATGCCTCTATAGTTTGAACACTCCTGCCTGTCTCCCTTCCCCTTGTATAAAGGCACTATACATGCACTGCCATAGTATAATGCCTCTATAGCTTGAACACTCCTGCCAGTCGCCCTTCCCCTTGTATAAAGGCACTATACATGCACTCCCATAGTATAATGCCTCTATAGCTTGAACACTCCTGCCAGTCGCCCTTCCCCTTGTATAAAGGCACTATACATGCACTCCCATAGTATAATGCCTCTATAGCTTGAACACTCCTGCCAGTCTCCCTTCCCCTTGTATAAAGGCACTATACATGCACTGCCATAGTATAATGCCTCTATAGCTTGAACACTCCTGCCAGTCTCCCTTCCCCTTGTATAAAGGCACTATACATGCACTCCCATAGTATAAAACCTCTATAGCTTGAACACTCCTGCCAGTCTCCCTTCCCCTTGTATAAAGGCAGTATACATGCACTCCCATAGTATAATACCTCTATAGCTTGAACACTCCTGCCAGTGTCCCTTCCCCTTGTATAAGGGCAGTATACATGCACTCCCATAGTATAATGCCTCTATAGCTTGAACACTCCTGCCAGTCTCCCTTCCCCTTGTATAAAGGCAGTATACATGCACTCCCATAGTATAATGCCTCTATAGCTTGAACACTCCTGCCAGTGTCCCTTCCCCTTGTATAAAGGCAGTATACATGCACTCCCATAGTATAATGCCTCTATAGCTTGAACACTCCTGCCAGTGTCCCTTCCCCTTGTATAAAGGCACTATACATGCACACCCATAGTATAATGCCTCTATAGCTTGAACACTCCTGCCAGTGTCCCTTCCCCTTGTATAAAGGCACTATACATGCACTCCCATAGTATAATGCCTCTATAGCTTGAACACACCTGCCAGTCTCCCTTCCCCTTGTATAAAGGCACTATACATGCACTCCCATAGTATAATGCCTCTATAGCTTGAACACACCTGCCAGTCTCCCTTCCCCTTGTATAAAGGCACTATACATGCACTCCCATAGTATAATGGTAACATTGTCACAAAGCACAGATTGGACATTCTCACCAGCCAATCTATTATCACATCTTCGCCCTTCTTAATACATTCCACTGCAATACCATTCATACAGTCTGCTTTAATTTGTACAATCTCCGACCCGTGGTAATAATGTGCTTGACCTTGTACTCGCAACAAAAGAAAACTTGGTAGAGAGTTTATACGTTGGTGACGAATTTAGTAACAGCGACCATCGTACGATAACTTTCAATTTAAAGTTTAATAGTAACAAATCAAATAGCAGCATTGAGAAAGTCCCTAATTTCAAGAGAGCAAATTTTCATAAACTTAAATCAATGTTTTAAAAAATTGACTGGAGCTTTCTGACTAATAATAACCACATAAATACATCTTGGGAGTGTTTCACAACCACTTACCTTAAGGCAGTGCACGACTGCATACCATCGAAAATACGGCGTACAGGCCATAATGATAAGCCCAAATGGTGGAACAAAGATATTTCAGACTGTCTGCTTGCTAAAAAGTTTGCTAATGATAGATTACAATCCTCACAAAATGACAAAGAACGGGTTAAATTTGTAGAACTACGACGCAAAGCCATAGAGTTAATTAAGCAAAGCAAAAAGACTGGGTAGCCTATCTCCATCACCTACTGCTTCAATCACTGCCTCTCTTCCGTTTGGGTAGCCCGGGTAGCCTACCTCCACCACCTACTGCTTCAATTACTGCCTCTCTTCCGTGTGGGTAGCCTGGGCAGCCAACCTCCACCACCTACTGCTTCAATCACTGCCTCTCTTCCGTGTGGGTAGCCTGGGTAGCCAACCTCCACCACCTACTGCTTCAATCACTGCCTCTCTTCCGTGTGGGTAGCCGGGGTAGCCTACCTCCATCACCTACTGCTTCAATCACTGCCTCTCTTCCGTGTGGGTAGCCTGGGTAGCCAACCTCCACCACCTACTGCTTCAATCACTGCCTCTCTTCCGTGTGGGTAGCCTGGGTAGCCTACCTCCACCACCTACTGCTTAAATCACTGCCTCTCTTCCGTTTGGATAGCCAGGGTAGCCTACCTCCATCACCTACTGCTTCAATCACTGCCTCTCTTCCGTGTGGGTAGCCTGGGTAGCCTACCTCCATCACCTACTGCTTCAATCACTGCCTCTCTTCCGTTTGGGTAGCCTGGGTAGCCTTTATCCACCACCTACTGCTTCAATCACTGCCTCTCTTCCGTGTGGGTAGCCTGGGTAGCCAACCTACACCACCTACTGCTTCAATCACTGCCTCTCTTCCGTGTGGGTAGCCAACCTCCACCACCTACTGCTTCAATCACTGCCTCTCTTCCGTGTGGGTAGCCTGGGTAGCCAACCTCCACCACCTACTGCTTCAATCACTGCCTCTCTTCCGTGTGGGTAGCCTGGGTAGCCTACCTCCACCACCTACTGCTTCAATCACTGCCTCTCTTCCGTTTGGATAGCCTTGGTAGCCAACCTCCACCACCTACTGCTTCAATCACTGCCTCTCTTCCGTGTGGGTAGCCTGGGTAGCCAACTTCCACCACCTACTGCTTCAATCACTGCTTCTCTTCCGTTTGGGTAGCCGGGGTAGCCTACCTCCATCACCTACTGCTTCAATCACTGCCTCTCTTCCGTGTGGGCAGCCTGGGTAGCCAACCTCCACCACCTACTGCTTCAATCACTGCCTCTCTTCCGTGTGGGTAGCCTGGGTAGCCAACCTCCACCACCTACTGCTTCAATCACTGCCTCTCTTCCGTTTGGGTAGCCTGGGTAGCCTACCTCCATCACCTACTGCTTCAATCACTGCCTCTCTTCCGTTTGGGTAGCCTGGGTAGCCTACCTCCATCACCTACTGCTTCAATCACTGCCTTTCTTCCGTTTGGGTAGCCTGGGTAACCTACCTCCATCACCTACTGCTTCAATCACTGCCTCTCTTCCGTGTGGGTAGCCAGGGTAGCCAACCTCCACCACCTACTGCTTCAATCACTGCCTCTCTTCTGTTTGGGTAGCCTGGGTAGCCTACCTCCATCACCTACTGCTTCAATCACTGCCTCTATTCCGATTCTTAGGTTAACAAAGATTCAAAATACTCCACATAATTTCTTTTCCTCATTTGCACACCTTCCATTTAAAACTCTCAATTTGCAACTTTCACTGACTCTTCCATCTTGTGTTCTCCTTTCCTTACTCTATTAACCTCCTTCCAGAACATCTTCTTACATTCTTCAAAATTCTCATTCAATCTTTCTCCCAACCTCTCATTTGCACTTTTCATTGCTTCTCTAATCTTCCGGTTCGCCTCCCTCCTTTGCTTTGAATGCAGGCTCTCAGATCATTTATACATTATTTTGCATCCAAAATACTCCTATTCGTGCTTCTCTATGTTGACTACAATTCAACAGAGCCAATTTTGTGGATCCTCAACTATATATTTCAATACATAATTAATGTTTGATAGTTTTACTTACTCATTCGGATTCCTTGATCATTGAAACCTAAGATTAGACACCAAAGCCACCTCTCTATGCTGAATAATAATTGAGATAACACTATTTTAAGCTCCTGGCCGCTATCTTGGAAGCCATCTTGAAAATTACACCGTTTCCGGGTTCAAAATCAATTAGATTATTGGTATGTTATTTAGGATGCCCAATAGTTACAGAATCCATTAAAAAATACTTTTGCATAATTTTGTTAATGCTCAACCATATATTTACCCGCCTCTTTGACGCCATCTTGAAAATGGCCCCATTTCCAGGGTCAGAATCTACTAGATTTTAGTATGTTATTTAGCAAGCCCACTAGTACTAGAATCCATTACAAAACCTTATGTATCAATATGTTTTGGGTTCAACCATATATTTAACCGTCTATAAAGTGATCTTAGCATAACAACATGAGATACACTAATCACATTCAGCTGCTGCGTAAGCTAGTCTCTGTGCCTCATCAATATTTAGGGTAACCCCAGTCTACCCTCCAAAACACCTGCCTATCAATACATTATACTAAAAACACCTTGTACACTACATTACCATTGCAAAAAAGAAAAACCAAAAATAATGACGTCGAGGGGGGGGGGGGGGGGGTTGACCCATTGGTTTGTCCCTTGGTATGAACTCCTTAAAGTGCCCTGGACCTCTAACTTCTACTCTATTTATCCATTTCTTTAACATTCGCGGTTTTTCCGCTAATTTCCTATATATAAAACACCATCTCTCTTCTGCCAAACCTGACTTACTTTTCCTCCCCGAAACTCAGTTGCCTAAGACAAGAGACAGCAAACCCTTCTTTATATCCTCCTACTATATCTATCCTCAATTCAAAGCCAAAGGTGGATGTTGCATATACGTACACAACAATCTTACTTGTTCTCATGTTCCCTACTTTGACTCTTCTTAATTCTCAACTATCTGGTTAAAGTTATCTTGTCACGCTCTCACTAAATATATCTGAGCTGATTATCTCTCCCCTAATTCTATTGACTATTCAAAATTCTTTGACTATCATACTTCAAAAGTGGAACACATTCTATCCATCTCTCCTTTCTCTGAAGTCTCCATCTTAGGAAATTTCAATGTTCACAACCATCAATGGCTCTCCTCTAATTTAACTGACTAACCTGGTGAACAAGCCTACATCTTTGCTATTCTAAGTGACCTAGAGCAGTTAGTTCAGCAACCCACTCGTATCCGAGACCACCCTGGAGACCGGCCCAACATCCTTGACTTATTTCTAACCTCTAATCCTTCTGCTTATAGTTTAAATCTTCTCTGTCCGTTGGGCTCCTCCTAACCTTATCTCTGTCACCTATCTTGTCTCTCCAGTATGGCCTTCTGACCCCCACAGCCGGCGGCGCTTGTGGCTCTTTGGTGCTGCCGGCAGGGAGGCTCTATGGCAGTACTTCTTTGATTTCCCATGGAATTATTTTTGCTTACGCGGCCGGGGACGCTCAGAGTATGCTGAGAGCATTACTGAGGTAATCCTTTCGGGCATGGAAGATTACATCCCATTCTCTTTCTCTCAGCCTAACTTACAAAAATCTTGGTTTACTCACGCTTATTCTACTGTTGTTCGAAATAAGGAAGAAGCATTTAAATGGTACAACCACCTTTAAACTCAAGAATCCCGTACTTTATATATCTCTGCCCGGGATTAAACCAAATCTGTTCTTCGACAAAAAATAAACTTTGATAAACACTTTGATCTTTGGAATGAGCTTTGATATGGCTGATCACGAACGAACAACCCTCATGCACCGCTGTCCCAAGTCAGTCGACGCCCCTCTTCCAACCAGCACCACCTTCATCCATATACTTCCTCACTCCCTCCTTCCACCTCTCTTTCGGTTTACATCTCCCTCGCTCTCGTACACCCTCTTAGTCATTCTCTCGCTTCCCATACATTCCATATGGCCGAACCATCTCAAGGTGTTCCATTTCACACTTTCCAGCACATCTAACTCCACACTACACCTCCTTCTTACTTCCTCATTCGTCTGTTTATCCCTCCATGTAACTCTGCATGCACTTCTCAAATAACTCATTTCCACCCCTCTCACTCTTGGTCTGAGTCTCTTCTCAAACGTCCATTTTTCGCTTCCGTAAGTCAGTGTCGGGATTACCACACTGTCATGCAAGGACTTCTTCACTTCCATACTGACCACCCAATTTATTGTTACTGGTTTGATCTTAACATATCCAAAATGTTGTAGAATGTAATTAGCCTATCTGTACATCATATTTTGTGTTCAAATTATGTCCATATCACTATTCACACTTACGGTGCGGGCATATTTCCGCTTATTTTGTCTATATTAGGGTTCATTCAGGCACTCCTGAATGATTAGGCAGGTGTCTGAATGAAACAAAATATATTCAGCCAAAACCTAGAAGAAAATAGCTTCAAAATTACACTAGAACAAGCTTCGTATTGCGCAGGGTTCATCCGCAGCGCTACCATAGACATCAGCAAATATTCATTAATAATGAGCAATAGCGCGCTACATTTGCCTTTGGCAGGCATATGTCTAGCGAGATATGGCTGATATTCATCAGTGCACTGGCTGCCGGGCTGGAAAGCGAATAGAGGCCTGCTGAACTCCCGCTCACTCACACTCGTCTCTACAGGCTTTAAGATGCTTTAACTCGTAAAAGGCGAAACCTATTTTTTTTAAAGTGCCCGCCATACGAAGGTATTTGGTTCAATTTTGACGAAAATCTTCATATTTACCATATATATCATAATTACTTATTCATAAGCGCCTATTTTCATTTAAATATGAACATATGAACATTTAAGAGCAATAAAAGAAGTGGTAATAGCAGTTGAGGGGTGAAAAAGATGTATTGTTAATGCCCTGTCGTATCATGAGGCGAGAACCCGGACGGCAAATAACCTCATTCTCCTAGCTCCAGTACGACACTGAAGCCTTGCATTAGAAGTCTCTGTGTTGCAAGGATCTCTAGCTGCCTCGGCGTGAGGAAATTTTGCGTGAAAAATTACCCGATAAAAGGGGGAATAAAAGGAAACATAGCTGATAATTGAGGAGGGGGTGGAAAGGGGGGGGAGGAGGAGGGAAGGGGGCGGAACACACATGGAGGAGTGGTAGCAAATAATGGAGGGGAATTGTCTCACCTAATCACATATTGCTTTGTCTTGAGTGCCAGTGGGTGTGCCTTTCCCGGGTTAAGAGCCTGTAAATTGCTTTAAATTGCCACAGTGTTCCAGAACTGTTCCTGCAGCTAATGGGTTAAGATAATCATCTTAAGTATAATGTTGCATACAGACGCATGGAACACACAAAAGATGCAATTGTGACCATTAGTTTTCGCTCTCTTTACCCAATTTGTACTAATAATGAGTGTTTATGGTATTTCTGAGGGTGATAGATGAATATCGTCTCATGCACCAGTCAAGGATGTGTGAAGGGCTTGGCAGCATGGCCAACGTTATGTGAATGATGCCTAAGGAATTGAATGATAGAGTGCATGTGTGTTTTTAGCAATGGTACATTTGTAGGTAGTAGGGGTAGGCAGCCCCGCCCAGGGAAGTACTACCGCCAAGGTTTCGGGAGACTCGGGGAATAGCCTGAATTCCATTTTCTCTCCCAGGCCTTGGTAGCTGGATACATATTTTTCTGCCTCACACATCAGGGGTATCAGGAAAACTCTCTTTATATAACATACACATCCAACTTAACGACATTGCCCTACATCGCTATCCTCTATCCATAAAACACTACTCTTCCCACTACATATCATACATGTAACACCATACACTTACCTTATAAATATGGCAGTACAATTGTTAAGAGCAAACCTGGTGGTCCCTCGGATATCCACCCCCGGCAGGGTTGGGTTATCGACACAGGGCCCTCCCGGTCGTCATCATGCGACTGTGTCAAGAGCATTGCAACGTCCCAAAGTTGCTTGTCAGTGCAGCTTTTTCTTTAGTAATATAAGGGGACTTCACTCTAACATCAATTCTGTACACCAATTTCTTCAAGCAGAATCCCCTACTCTCCTTTTTTTGACAGAGACTCAAGTAACATCCACATCTGACACATCTAGATTTAATTTTCCAGGTTATCAACTGCTCCAAAATTTCAGACCTAAAGGTGGTGTATGTTGCTTCGCAAAATCTGAAATTGCTCTGGAGGAGGTTACTAGTTTCAATTGTCCCTATTTTGATTATTCTATATACAAATTAATTTCTGCTGGTAAATTTAAATACATATGTTGCATCTACCGTTCCCCAAATACTCCTCCAGAGCAAAGTCTTTTTGATTCTCTGTCCTCACAACTCAGTGTCCTCAACTTAAATGCTTCTTCTGAAATCACTGTGTTGGGTGATTTTAATGTCCATAATGTTGAATGGCTCACTCATTCAGCCAGGACTGATGATGCTGGTCTTGAATGTGAGCTATTTGCAGACTCATTTAATCTCACTCAACTAGTCAACCAACCCACCCAGATAATCCTAATCATAATTCCCACCTACTGGACTTATTTTTAACAACCAATTCAGAAAATTATGATGTTACAGTGAGGTCCCCGCTTGGATCTTCTGATCACTGTCTGATACAGGCCACCTGTCCATCACCTACCACACCTTCCCACTCTGAACCTGTTTTGGTGACTAAATGGCATTACGATAGGGAAGACTGGGAGAGTCTTCAAGGTTTCTTAATTGATATTCCTGGACCTCTTTCTTTTCTAATGATGCACACTCCACCTTGAGCCACATACAAGATTTAGTAAAAATTGGAATGGAAACTTTTATTCCTCATCAAAAGTACAGTAAAAGATCAAATTCACCTAAATGGTTTGACCATAATTGCGCTAGAGTAACTGAACAAAAAGCAATAGCCTACAATGCGTACACAAGATCAAAAACACATGAAACCTTTAATTACTTTAGAAACATCAGAAATCATGCCAAAACTGTGTTAAACCTAACTAAATCAAACTTTCTCCATAAGCAGGTAAATAAACTTCTAAATAATCCAAATGATAACACAATATTTTGGTCTACTCTTAACTCATTCAAATCCAACTTCACTACTGCTTCATCCATTCCACCATTAAAATCTCCGACTGGCAATCTTGTAAGTGACCCACGAGGTAAAGCTAACCTTCTTGAGAAAATGTTTTCCACCAACTCTACCTTAGTTGAAATAAATCAAGATGTCCCTGTACTTAATTTTAATTCGCCTGAAATTCCCTCACTTAAAATTCACACCAGACATGTCAAAACTATTTTGCAGAATCTCTCAGTAGATAAGGCTACTGGTCCAGATGAAATTCCTCCAATAGTACTTAAGAATTGCTCCTTGGTGCTCGCTCCTGTATTGGCAACATTTTTCCGTCTGTGTACTCATACTTCATGCTTCCCAGTACCCTGGAAAGAAGCAAACATCCATCCAGTTCCTAAAAAAGGTGCCTCTTCAGATCCATCAAATTACAGACCAATAGCTATAACTTCCACTCTTGGCAAAGTCTTTGAAATTATATTAAATAATCACATAATTAAGCATCTGGAGAATAATAAATTAATCAGTGATTGGCAATATGGTTTTAGACGATGTCGATCAACTGCAGACATTCTTTGCCTTCTTACGCATCAAATCAACCAAGCTACAGACCAACATGGTGAAACACATACAATAGCACTGGATATATCAAAGGCATTTGATAGAGTCTGGCATCAATCCTTATTGTCGAAGATGTCACACTACGGCCTTGCATCATTAGTTCCACTAATTTCTTCTTATCTTCATAACAGAAAAATATGTGTAATGGTAGATGGCCTTTATTCTCAATTTCACTCAATAAATGCTGGTGTTCCCCAGGGATCAGTTTGGGCCCCAACTCTGTTCCTCATTCATATCAATGATCTCATATCTACCACTCATAATCCAATACATTCCTACGCAGATGACTCAACACTCCACAGTTCCTTCACATTTACCAATTCTGTCACCCAACCCGATCTTATAAATTCAAAAATAAACACTGCAATTTCTCTGAACCAGGACCTTTCTAGAATTAATGAATGGGGACAAGAGAATCTAGTTTCCTTTAATGCACAGAAAACCAAGTACATTCACTTTTCTAACCGACAGAATCTCACTGACTCCCATATATTTTTTAATGATGTAAATATTCCCACTTCCCCTAGTATTGACATTCTCGGTGTAACATTAACTACTAACTTGAGCTGGACACATTATGTTAGAAGCATTGCTAAGAATGCCTCTAAAAAACTGGGACTCCTGTACAGAGTTCGAGAATTCTTCACTGACGAGCAGTTGGCCGTAATATATAAAAGTCACGTGCGTTCTCAGATGGATTACTGTTCACCTCTGTGGGGTGGAAGTGGAGTGGTTGCATTGAGGCAGTTGGACAAAATTCAAAATAAAGCTATTATATTAATCAATAACCCTGCAATCACACAGGACCTTCCTACATTATCCATACGAAGAAACGTTGCATCCCTTGCATTATTCTACAGATATTTTCACAGCAATTGTTCCGAGGAACTTGCTTCAATTGTGCCGCCTCTCCACATCTTTCCCCGTAGAACTAGGGCAGCTGAGAGCGCCCATGAATTTACACTTTCTCCTCCACAATGCAGAACTTCTGCTTATCAGAATTCATTTATCCCCAGAGCTACTACTCTTTGGAATTCACTTCCCTCGAATTGCTTTCCACAAACTTACAATCTACAAATGTTTAAATCCAGTTGTTACAAACATTTTATGAATGGAGAATGCCTTTAGGCACATGGACCTTTTTATTTTATCTGTGTTTTCCCTTCCTCCGTTCATTGTCTCTTAAAAAAAAAAATAATAATAATAATATATATTTAGGTTAAAATTTACCTGAAACCAAGCCGTAGTTAAGTTGCGAATCTCTTAAGTTATTCCCTTATCCAGGTCTAGCTGGTAAAAGGTTGTGAGGTCGAATAGCACTCAGTGAGGCCAAATAGCACTCTGGGTCAGGCCGAATAGCACTGGTTAAGGTCGGATAACACTCTGTGAGGCCAAATAGCACTTGGGGTCAGGCCAAGAAGCACTGTTTGAGGACAACTAACACTCTCTGGGGCCGAATAGCAACCTTGAGGCCGCAAAGCACTCTTGATCTCAGGGAGGGGGCAAGTGAGATGTCTCCTGCAGCTCCTTCTGCCTTCCTATTAATATCTTAGCTGGCGCCAGGCTCCGTCGCACTACATGGAAAGAGAGCACGGCGACGCAAGGTCTCGGTAAGGCTGTTAAGTCCTTTCTGCTGTAGAATTGAGGGTAGAGAAGAGAAGAGTAGGAGAGCCCTCCTGATACACTTTTGTATTCTCTCCAGGGACCGATCTTGCTCCGTGTTGTCTCGTGACGTCCCGGCTGGTAACGTCATGGTGATGGTAGCTGTCTCTTCCGGCCGGGCAGCCAGACGTGGTTTTTTGGTCAGGGGAGTTGTCCGTGGAGGGAAAACAGAGCTATTTTGTAGTTGGGAATTATAGGGGAATGCTCCTCGAGGGGGAGCCGTCTTCTCTTTTGGTATAACAGGATATTTTTGTTTTCTATGTAAGTGAAGGAGACAAAAGGCAGAACTGCCTGTAGTGAGTGCCTCCCCCAGAGTTGAAAGAGTGACAGAGCCAAAATCAAGGGACGTTAGAGTCAAAATGCCTGGACACACAGAGTTTGAAGCAATTTAAGTCATAGGAGGAGGGAAAGACTGGTTCTGGGAGAGAGTTCCAGAGCTCAGCTGTTGAATAGAAGGAAGACTGAAAGTAACGTTTCACTCTTGGGTTGGAGAGTTGCACAGAGTAGGAGTGGGATTGTGTTGCAAGACGGGTACCACATACCCAACAAGACGGTGGTAAACATTGGGAGAGCTCTGAGGAGCACTGATTATTATAGTAGCGATAGAATATCGAGAGATACGCAACATTGCGGTGAAGATAAAGAGTATGCAGAGAGTTGGTGAGTGGGCAGGAACTAATGATACAAAAGGCCTTCCTTTCTACTTTGTCTAGGAGTGCAGTGTGAGAGGATCCTCCTCACACATGTGAACAATACCCTGAGGTGGTTGAGCACACCCAGCTTCTGCTAGGCTGCTTTAGCAAGACTGGTAATAAGGTCCTTCCAAGTAAGAGTAGAAGAAAAAGAGACACCAAGAATATTGAGAGAAGATGAAGGATTGCTTTTTGGATTGTTGAAGAATATAGGATAATCCGCTGGGAGTTCCGGAGGGGTAGACAGATGGAGAAATTGGGTTTTGGAAGCTTTAATGGTAACAAGATTTTCTTTGTCCCAATTGGAAATAGTAGTTAGATCAGAAGATAACTGTTGTATGGCTTCATTACGTTTCTCTTTAAGGGATTGCTGGCTGGGGCGTTCTGGAAAACTAATTGAGTAGTGTAAGGTACAGTTGTTTTCATATGAATGAATGGGACTGCATGTACAGTTGAGAAGATCATTTATGAAAATTAGAAAGAGAAAAGGAGATAGGACAGAGCCCAGAGTAACACTGGAGTTGGTAGGATGAGGAAGTGAGCAATGGCCGTCCACAACCGGAGTGATGGAGCGGCTGGAAAGGAGATTAGAGACAAAGGCACAGATGGAGGGATAGAAACCGAAGAAGGGCACTTTAGAAATTAAAGATTTGTGCCAGACTCTATTGAAGGCCTTCGATATGTCTATCGCAATAGAAAAGGTCTCACTGAAGTCCCGAAATGGTGATGACAAAGAATCAGTAAGGTATAAAAGAAGATGATTCTGCTTCCGTGGCCAGGGACCTTCAGAGTGTGCTGAACGCATTACCGAGGTAATCCTCTCTGGTGCTATTCCTCCCTCTCCATCCCCCTCTCTCCTAGCATTATAATAATTATCCTCCAATGAAGTAATTTCCACCCTCTCTGGGCTTAATACTAAGAAGGCGTACGAACCGGGCGGTGTTTCTCCTGTTATACTAAAAAACTGTGCTCCGTGCTGATGCCCTGCCTAGACAAACTATTCTGTCTGTCTCACCTCTATCGTCTTCCCTTCTTGCTGGAAGTTCAACCTGTTCCAAAGAAAGGTGACTGCTCTCAACCCTCCCACTATCGTCCAATTGTTCTCATCTCTAAAGTTTTTGAAACTATACTTACCTCCAAATTTCTTAATAATTTATCCTTTAACCAACTCTCAGACCGCCAGTATGGCTTCCTTAAGGGCCACTCTACTGGTGATCATTCATGTCATACTAACTCTTGGTCATCCTACATTTAGGACTTCGGTGAGACTTTTCCTGTTGCAGTAGACATATCAAAGGCGTTTGATAGAGTCTGGAACAAATCCCTTTTCCTTCGGAATTTATCCGACCGTTCCATAGCTGCGGTTGTGGATGGCCACCATTCGCTTCTTCAACCTATCAACTCCAGTGTTCCCCAAGGTTCTGTCCTATCTCCAATTATCTTTATATTATTCACTAACGACCTTCTCAATTGCAGCTCCAGCCCCATTCACTCATATGCTGACGACTCTACATTACACTATTCAACTAGCCTTCCACAACAACATTTACAGCAGGAACTCTAAAACACACGTAAGGAGGCCATAAAGCACCTATCTTCTGATCTCTCTACTAATTCTAATTGGGGTAGAGAAAACCTTGTTACTTTCAATGCTTCCAAAACTCAATTTCGCCATCTGTCTACTTGTCGCCCCCTTCCAGAAAACTATGACCTACTCGTCAACAACATACATATTAACCCTTCATCTTCTCGTAATATTTTCTGTGTCTCTTTTTCTTCTGATCTCTCTTTGAAAGATCTTATTACCACTTCTGCTAAAATCGCTTCCCAGAAGCTGGGTGTCCTCAACCGCCTCCGGGTTCTTTACCCTGTGCAGCTTCTTGCTCTGTACAGGGGCACAGTGCATACATGTTTTGAGTATTATTCACACGTATGTGGAGGTTCCTCTTACACAGCACTTTTAGACAATGAAGAAAAGAAAGTCTTCCATCTCATTAACCCCATTCAATCACTAATTCTCTGCAGTCTCTCTCTCTTCGCCGCAATGTTGCATCTCTCTCACTGTTCTACCGCTTCTACAATAATCAGTGTTTCTCAGAGCTCTCTTAGTGTATAACACCCCCTGGTTATAGAGCACACAGCACCCGTCTTGCAACACAATCCCACCCAAATTCTGTGCAACTCTCCAACCCAAGAGTGAAACGTTATTCTCAATCTTTCTATTATTCAACAGCTGAGCTCTGGAACTCTCTCCCAGAATCAGTCTTTCCCTCTTCCTATGACATACATTGCTTCAAACTCTGTGTGCCCAGGCATTTTGACTCGAACGTCCCTTGTGTTTGGCCTAGTCATTCTTTCAACTCTGGGGGAAGCACTCGCCCCAGGGAGTTCTGCCTTTTGTTTTCCTCACTCACATAGAAAACATAATATTACTGTAGTAGAAGTGTGATATTTATGCATTGAATTATGGCATTGGGAAACACATCCAAAGCTCAGGATTTGTCAGTTTCCGTAATATATTTCGTTTTATCATATAACAAATATTTATATCGATCTTGCTCATATATATTGCTATGCAGCACGACCAAGATGTGATATATATATATACAATATATTGTGGTATTGATTTAAAAAATAAAAATTCCGGACTTCGATTTGTCCATAATATTTATCGGTTTATAGTAGAATAAATATTTATATAAATATTTCTGCATATATTAGTATGTAACTCGATCATATTAATACAAGAAGTGTGATATATATCCATTATCGTGTAGTATTGGTATAAATAATCAATGCTCAGGACTTCAATTGTTCAATAATATATTTAGTTTAATATTAGAATGATTATTATATTAGTTTTCCTAAAATTGGTAGGTAACACGACCATATTAGTACACTAAATGTACTGTTACTAATACTAACATGTAATAATCAAAATTACCGACACATTTAATGTCGAATATCAAACTAACTTCAGGTTGCTCGTATATCCCCCTTTCCCTCCCTTGTCTCAACCCCCTCCCCTCCAAGCACGGTAGTTAGAATCAAGAAAATGTAAAAACAAGCCAGTAGCTACAAAAGGGTTTGATTCCATGAATAGATTTCCTTCACTTAAGGACATGGAGAAAGATAATGCTAATCCTGCAGTAGAAAGTGCATTTGTTGCAGCAGAGAAGGAGGATGAAACTCTGATAACGGGTGACTCTCTAGTAAGAGGTCTTGGTAGCAACATTGTCATTATCAAACATAAACCACACAGATCAGTTCATGTATATCCAGGGGGGAAATATAGTTCATGTATATCCAGGGGGGAAATATAGTTCATGTATATCCAGGGGGGAAATATAGTTCATGTATATCCAGGGGGGAAATATAGTTCATGTATATCCAGGGGGGAAATATAGTTCATGTATATCCAGGGGGGAAATATAGTTCATGTATATCCAGGGGGGAAATATAGTTCATGTATATCCAGGGGGGAAATATAGTTCATGTATATCCAGGGGGGAAATATAGTTCATGTATATCCAGGGGGGAAATATAGTTCATGTATATCCAGGGGGGAAATATAGTTCATGTATATCCAGGGGGGAAATATAGTTCATGTATATCCAGGGGGGAAATATAGTTCATGTATATCCAGGGGGGAAATATAGTTCATGTATATCCAGGGGGGAAATATAGTTCATGTATATCCAGGGGGGAAATATAGTTCATGTATATCCAGGGGGGAAATATAGTTAATGTATATCCAGGGGGGAAATATAGTTCAGGTGACAGTACAGTCAAAAGTAAGAACACTTGTCTCATCACATGTGTTCAAATAACACGTTCACTACAAATATAGCCTCAAAGAATCTAACTAAACAAATCTAAGCTTCATGAAAAAGTTACATGTTTTGGATCAGAAGACATTAGTAGATTTAATGCAAACTCCCAATATAAAACGGTAGATTTAAAACAATGTGCAAGGATGCTGGTGTTCCTATAATATAAAGGTTAAGATTAAAACAATGTTCTGAGAGGCTGGTGTTGCCTAAATAGACACTTGGGATGCATTTATAAGCAAGGTACATATTTTGTCTAGAGATTGACAGCACATAAATGCTATAGGACAATATAATCTAGCTGATATTTAGAAAACATTCGTAACATTCCACTTAGAGTCAGGAAATGTTGATTAATGCATGATAAATGGATAACATCATTGCTCCAATTTAATGAAGTAGCAAATATCTGATGGTAATATAGAACACCATAATAGAAAATGTACATCACAAACGGTAATATAGACGGGTAACAATAATAAAGGTAAATATCTGTGGAAGAGTAAAAGTCGTCAGGACTATAATGCTTCAACTATCTAGATGTTCAGTAGTAAAAGTCGTCAGGACTATAATGCTACAACTATCTAGATGTTCAGTAGTAAAAGTCGTCAGGACTATAATGCTTCAACTATCTATATGTTCAGTAGTAAAAGTCGTCAGGAATATAATGCTTCAACTATCTAGATGTTCAGTAGTAATAGTCGTCAGGAATATAATGCTTCAACTATCTAGATGTTCAGTAGTAAAAGGAATTGCAAGACAAACTACTTCATGAAAAATCACAACATTAAAGTGATCAGTTTTAATGCGAGAAGAATTATAATTAGAATTCTTAGAATTACAATGCATAATTTGTATTGAGGAATGTGATATAATATACTGTATATCACTGAGGCATTCCTTAATACAAAAACACAAGTACCTAGAGAATAAATGTCAGTTACAAGGAAACAAAGTATTCCATAGGGAACGTGATCATTGAGGTGGAGGTGTTGCCTATTGCATACATAGTAGAATTAACAATCTATTATATTAATTGTACACAAACACCAAACATCTCCCAATGAAATAAATGACAGCATGGGATCTCCCGGGGTTTCGTACCTGGGTTACCACATGCATATCTTAAACACTCTTAATCATTACACCATCAAGGCAGTTGATTATGTTGTCGATTACTGTTTTGTACAATAAAATTTCCAGTCAAGCTCAGTAAGCATTAATGGCTTGTTGTATAGACCGACCGACAAAATGTAAAAATGGACATGGAAATATTCAGTAGCATAAATAAAGTTCCGCATAATCGTGAATTTGTCATTATGGATGACTCGAACCTACCCTTCATTAACTGGGATGGTAATTCAGTAGTTGATAATGAATCATAAAGATTAATATAATTTATTGAAAATAACTTATTTATTACAGCTCGTTAAATAGCCAACTAAAGTGTCTCGAATATTAGACTTAGTTCTAACAACGGAAGAGCAACTTACAAGCATCCACCATCATGTGATCATAGCATCATCTGTGTCGATATAATTATAAACAAAGCTATGCATATGGACACTATTTTTGTTCCCAACATTAAGGACAGATAATGATACCTTCTGCGATTCCTTAGATAATATCACACTTAATGAAAAAGCTGCTAAAGAGTTGTAGAATTGTTTTAAAGGTTAGTTGTTAAAGCTACAAATATACACATAACCTTGATTAAGATAAATGACTAACCACAACAGCCCATCATTGATCACCAATGAAATTATATCCTAAATCAGGGTTACAAATAAACTTTACAAGTGTAAGACTAGTAAATATATAATTAAAGTAAATTTACAATAAACCAATTATAGAATATAATACACAAATACATTATGAAATTATAATTCTAACAATAGTGGAAGCAATCTAAAATGGTCCTATCTGCATTTTGAAGAAGAAGAGGGCCCTTGGTTAGTGTAAAAGGAATGAAAATAACTGCCAACCAAGTGTTTGCTGTAATCTTAAATATTAGTTTCAGTTCGGTCCATACAGTAGAGAAAAATAGCAATTGCACAATAGATCTTTCAAACATGCAGTGTGAACATAGCCTTACAGACCTTACTGTCACTGAATATGAAGTGTCAGCATAAATAATAAACACTATGGTAAATTAAAGTCCAGGTCCTGATTAATTCTTCACCAGAGCAGTAAAAACGAGTGAACAAAGAAGATAGATAAGCACTTAACAAGTCTTACGAGGAGAAGTTGTAGGAACTCGATCTGTTCCCACTTAAAATTGGCGACTAAAAGGTAAATATACAGACTGCTTCGAAATTATCAAAATATTTACCATACACATGAATAACTTATTCTCCTTTGCCTTAAGTCTACTTACCAGAGGAAGTAGTATCAAGTTAAGAAGTCATAGAGTAATAACGGCTTTACTAATGATCACATAATATATAACTGGACCAGGCTTTCTGAATCAGTCATTAAATGTGCACCATTGACTTATTTATGTATAGATTATATCTTCATCTAATAACTGTAGGTGTATTGTAAGACGCACATACACACACACACACACACACACATGGTGGCGGGTTGCATGTCTCGATGGTAATATTCATACCAGTTAATAGTATTTCTAAAAGCAAATCTTCATCATATGTTTTAATCATGCAATGGTAATCCAATATAATTTTCAGTTCGGCCTTTCCTGGAGTGGAGAGATAACCTTTGCTGTCTTTATTCCACTTTCTTAGTAAATGGAAATTAATCACTTACCAGTATTTGTTAAGGATGGATGACCTCCGTTGGGTCAAATGGTCTGTGTATCTATGTAACTTAAATATTACTAATGTACAGTAACGTCTAAGTATTTGAAGATAAGTCTTACTGTAAAGCATAATATTATGGAATAAATGGTTTGGTTAATTTACAATTATATAAGCAGGACAAATGAGGCCTCTGCAATGCCAGTAGTGTACCATGGTCTAAAGACAATATACATCCTTTGCCTTACATCATTGTATGGATTAAAAATAAATATAAATGCTATGAATTTTTATAGCTTAACATTGTCAAATTCTCCAACTCAACGAGACAGAGAAAGGGGCGAGGGAACGCGAAAGTGGTCCCGGACCCAAATAATTGGAACTTTATAGGTTTCTATTTGGGCTCTGTCTCAAGTCGGTCACCCCCAGCAATGGGGTATGTGCCTGAGTATATACATACATACATTGTAACTGCTGGGGCTTTAGTACTGGTATAATTGTGATTTTTATAATTACAAAGCTCAGACCAAATGCCAGCATTGTACTGACTGCCCAATAAAGTGCAGTTTAATTTTCTTGGAAATATGTAAAGATGATATACATTTGTTGTGGTATGGATTATATAATTAATATGTCTGTCATTGCCTACAGCCTCAGAGGAGCCTGGTGGTACAAGACTTGTCACCACTCCAACCTCAACGGTTACTATCATGAGGGCAGCTACACGGGCACGAACAACGGCATTACTTGGCACCATTGGAAGGGCAACAACTACTCCCTCATGAACACAACAATGATGCTTAGACCCACAACATAGACAACACAGTTTACTTAACACAAGGAGGTCCTTCATAAGATGAATATATGATGCTGCTTGTTATCTTACAATAGCGCACGTAATCTAAGATGGGCGTATTTATGACCTCATATGTGTATCTTAATATATATTTATATATATATATATATATATATATATATATATATATATATATATATGACCTCCGTCAAGTTTAAAACAAGACAAACAAAAAATCCTTCAAGATAAATTTGTATAATTTTCGATACAAAAATGTCCTGGTAGAAGGCCGGTTCATCTTAGATTACAGGCTCGCTCTCGCTCGCCAGAAAAAAATCAACATCTAAATGACACGAAAAGAAATTGGGAGAAAGGTCTTACAATCACCAAAATAATGGGGCGAACGTCTGATAACTATTGGGTCTAAACATGAGGAAGAAGGCGGACCACAGGAAGGGAACATCTCCCCTTAAGTAAGTTAGTAGACCATGTATTAGAGTTGCCTATGTTATCAGCTACAAGTGTCAGTAGAATCCTTGCCACTTTGCACCACGTGTTTTAATACTTATATATATAATGTTGTACTATCAAAAGTTCATAATTATATTGTTTATGTTTTGCTTAAACCTATGAGGGCGTGGTACTGTATAGAATATAACCCCTTAAGGTAACCATGTTACATATTATCATTGATAACTTTATGTTGGTATTCAACACTGTTAATAAATATTCAACTCTGATTCGACATTTATGATTCACCTATAATAAATAATAATAATAACGAGACTGTATCTGTACCGCTCTCAATCCAAATGTTGTTCACTTTCTTTTTTGTGGGTTTCTTTCCTATGTGATTGAGGGAGGCAAAAGGCAGAACTGCCTATAGCGAGTGCCTCCCCCACAGTTGAAAGAGTGACAGGGCCAAAATCAAGGGACGTTCGAGCCAAAATGCCTGGACACACGGAGTTTGAAGCAATTTAAGTCATAGGAAGAGGGAAAGACTGGTTCTGGGAGAGAGTTCCAGAGCTCAGCTGTTCAGTAGAAGAAAGACTGAGAGTAACGTTTCACTATCGGGTTGGAGAGTTGCACAGAGTAGGGGTGGGATTGAGTTGCAAGACGGGTACCACCTGCCCTACGTAAAGGAGGGGGTATACACTGGGAAAGCTCTGAGGAACACTTATTATTATATTAGCGATAGAATAGCAAGAGAGATGCAACATTGCGGCAGAGAGAGAGAGATTGCAGAGAGTTGGTAAGTGGATGGGAGTTAATGATACGAAAGGCCTTCCTTTCAACTTTGTCTAGGAGAGCAGTGTGAGAGGAACCTCCCCACACATGTGAACAATACTCAATACAAGGACGCACTATGTCACTGTACAGAGCATGAAGCTGCGCAAGGGAAAAGAACCCCCTAAGACGATTGAGCACACCCAGCTTCTGGGAGGCTGCCTTAGCAAGACTGGTAATATGGTCCTTCCAACTGAGAGCAGAAGAAAAAGAGACACCAAGAATATTCAGAGAAGGCGAAGGATTGATTTTTGTATTGTTGAAGAATTAGGGATAGTCCTCCGCTGAGAGTTCCTTTCGGGTAGATAGATGGAGAAATTGGGTTTTGGAAGCATTATAGGTAACAAGGTTTTCTCTGCCCCAATTGGAGATAGTATTTAGATCAGAATTTAAGAGTTCTATGACTTCAATTACTTAATAAGTAAGAAACAAATTACGTTCTATTTATGCAGTGAAGCTAACTAAGACACTAAACACAATATATAATGATCAATGTGAAGAACAAATACACACAATATAACATTCATAACTTCATGGGCATATTTAATATATACAGTTACCCAAAATAACTAAATAAACACTCCAAAATATATCCTAAGACAAATATTACTAAACAGCCAAATTAAGTCAACATTTGAAGTTTGAGTTTAGGTAACTTGGGATATTTGTGTTTGATAAAAATTACACAACACCGTGCATTAATTTAATTAACAAGATCGTTATTGGGGTCCCATACGTCAAGTCCAACCTGGTGGCATGTTGAACTCTACGGTCCGGCCCTCCTGACCCCACGAGTCCCGGGCGCATATTTCGGAAGTCGAGACTAGTATATATCATAGGGGAAATTAGGACCAATCAGAGGCCGCAGTGGCAGTGACGTCACCCACAAGGGGAGGAGCCAGTCTGTCTGTCACTCTCTCTCTCTCTCTCTCTCTCTGGGTGAGGAGCCTGCCTGCCTCTCTTTGGTTTCTCTCTCTCTCTGGTAAATAGAAGAAGTAAGTCACCTAGTATAACAAGTTATTTCAAATATTAACTACATTAAGGATACATTATGATTGTGCTATGTTATGGTTATGAGTAAATAAGAGTAGCCTACCGTATTACGCGTATTGCACAACCATGGACAGAAATTCCTTGACAATTTTAGAAGGCACAATATTATTTCACTGGCGAACTATATTGATTCCTGTGACACTTAAGCAGTTAACCTGTGCTGATAATTTCAAGAAGGAACTTAAGTCACTCATGTATCTAAAAGGTTATATATACAGTATATACATAGCCTATACATTACTTTATTTTAAATGTCATTAACACATTAACTTTATCAGATAGTACAAAATATATTAAGCATCAAATGTTATGAAATAGTTAATGGTTTAAGACAGTAATTCAGCCTTTCCCAACCCTGGGGTCGCGACCCCCAATGGGGTCACCAAGCATTTTTGCTGGGGTCGCCAAGCACTCACAAGTCTCACAACATCAAAAAATATGAATTCCCCATTATGAGATGTTTTCAGCATATGCTATATTTGTATGTTGCCATAATTTAATATAGAGTATATTACTGCTGATTTTGAGTGTGTGTGTGTACTGAGTAAGTGGAATTGCCTTGACACCAGCCACCCCCCTGCATAGTTAGGGGGAAAGGGCCGAGGTGTGTATATATATATATATATATATATATATATATATATATATATATTACTGCTGATTATGCGTAAACAAAATGTCTTGGGTATTATAATTTTAACGCAAATGTCCTAACCACCAATACTGTCTCAAGACATTTATAAGCAACTTTGCTGACTTCATAAATCTACTCATGTATATATTTATATTTATATATAGAACATTTTAATAACATATGTTTAATGCTGGTTTCCCTGAGTGTCGTACTGGTTTGGTAGGTGAACAGAATCTTGTGTCCTCCGAACGTGAATCGTACACGTCCAGTCTGAGCCAGGCAGCCACACACAGTCGACTTGTCAGTTGTCACTTGAGCTGCATGGGCGTAAAGAAGAGAAGCGATCTCTAGAAACTTTCTCATCTTCTGTTGGTAAGCTGATGTATTTTTACCCATATACTGAATTGGAATGTGCAGTATAGGTTTCACCGTCTTGCTGTCTTTAAAATTCTGAAATACAGTATGTAAAAGTGGTGTACAGTCAACAGAAATTGAACACTTCACTTGCCAACGAAAAATTGCACCATAGCTTGTCAATGAATGGTGTCATTAGATCACAATAATACTGAGGCTTCTAAAACCAAAAGATACCCTCACCATATTCTTTCCTTGTCCCTCCTCCGTCCTCCCTTTTCTTATATCTCCCCTTCCTACTCTTTACTCCTCCCCCTTCTTTTTCTTGGTCCCTTTTCCCCTGTTCCTTTCCTTGCCGTCATCCTCTTTACTCCTCCCCTTCCTTTTCCCTTGTCCCGACTCCCTTCCCATCTTTCCATGCCCTCTCCTCTTACTCTTCCTCCTCCTCTTTCTTTGTTCACTTCCTTTCCTCTTTTTGCTCCTCCCTCTCCTCTCGTTGCCCCCCTCCCCTCCTCTTTCCTTAGCCAACTTCCCTCCTCCTTCCTTTGCCCTTTTAATTCCTCTTTCCCCTCCTGGTGGAATGGTGGATGGTACCAAATTACATCTTTTGTTTTATTTATTATTAAGCCAGTATAATTTTCTTTTCAGATTCTTTAGTGATGTCCAGAAAGCGGGTGTACAAAGAAGAATTTCTTGACATTGGGTTTACGTTTCTCATCAGTCATGGCATCGAAAAACCTCAGTGTGTTATATGTGGTGAAGTGCTCAGCCATGAGTCGCTTAAAGAAAACAAGCTCAAACGGCATCTACAGGGAAAACACCCAACGCTGGCAGGGAAGGACCGCCAGTATTTCAAGAGGAAAGAAGAACAACTGAATCGTCAGCGGTTAGACACCCTTGTGAGCACAGGAGTGTATTCTGTTCGACAAGCAACAATTGCATCTTATCTGGTTGCAAAACGAATTGCTAAGTGCAAACAGCCACACACAATTGGGGAAAAGTTGGTGAAGCCAGCAGTCATTGATATGGTACGTACTGTTATTGGAGATGATGCTGTGACAAAAATTGAAACTGTTCCGTTGTCAAACAACACAATTAGCCGACGGATTCAAGAGATGTCAGAAGACATCAAAGAACAGGTAGAGGCTGCTATCAAGGAAAGTGGAAAATTTAGCTTGCAGTTGGATGAGTCAACTGACATAAGTGATGACGCACAGCTCTTGACGTATGTGCGGTACCAATGGAAGAATGACATGGAAGAGAATTTCCTGTTCTGTAGACCACTGGAGACAAGAACAACAGGTGAAGATCTTTTCAAGTTGGTTGACAGCTTCATCAAAGAACAAGGGCTAAGTTGGGAACAATGCTTCAGTGTGTGTTCGGATGGAGCACCTGCGATGTTGGGGGCACGTCAAGGCTTCACCACTAGGGTAAAGCAAGTGAGCCCTGCTGTGATAGTGACCCATTGTTTGCTCCACCGGGAAAACCTTGCCTCCAGGAAATTATCACTTGAACTTAACTCTGTGATGGAAGATGTGATTAAAATAGTGAATTTTATTAAATCATCTGCTCTGCATTCAAGGCTGTTCAGGCAGATGTGCTCAGATATCGGGTCGGAATATGAACACCTACTTTACTACTCTTCTGTCAGGTGGTTATCCCGAGGAAAAGTGATCCAGAGAGTTTTTGAATTGCGTGCAGAGGTTGAAATATTCTTGATCGAGAAGAAACATGCACTGTCATCAAGGCTTTCAGAACCAAGGTGGTTACTTAAATTGGCATATCTGACAGATATATTTTCAGAGTTAAACTTGCTGAATATATCCATGCAAGGAAAAGATGAAACTCATATCTCTGTATCAGAAAAGCTCAAAGCATTCAAGTCAAAGCTGAAGTTGTGGAAGGGAAAGATTGAGAGGGGGAAGACTGCGTCCTTTCCACTCTTAAACCTTTTTCTGGAAGACGAAGAAGACGTCTCACTTCTGGACATACACAGTACCATTGTTGAGCACCTTGAAAAGCTAAGTGAGGAGTTTGAGAAGTATATTCCGGATGAAGAGTTGCATGACAAATACAAATGGGTGCGCAGACCCTTCGAGGTCGACGTCGAAGACCTTTCAGAGGAAGAATCTTCCATTCAAAAACTGCAAGAGGAGCTCATCGAGGTGCAACATGATGAAACTCTCCGCATCAACTTTCAGCAACAATCACTAGGCGTGTTCTGGACTGCTGTGAAGAAGGAGAAGCCAGTCCTTGGAAGGGAGGCTGAGAAAGTGTTGTTGCCGTTCGCTACAACCTATTTGTGTGAATCAGGGTTTGCATCCCTAGCTGCCATCAAAACAAAAAGCAGAAATCGGTTGAAGCCTGAACATGATTTAAGAGTAGCACTTTCTACGATTGAGCCACGAATGGACAAACTTATCAGTAAATTCCAGCCCCAAGGCTCCCATTAAAATAAGTTATCAGTTGATAAGAAACAGTTTTATCTTTAGTTTGCCTTTGTCACTTTGTGGAATGTAACACACATTTTTCTGATGAAAATTTTCATATTAACCCTTAAAAAGCGGCTCACCACTTAAGTCGTATTTAATAAAGCTGGACTATATGGCGGCGCTCGACATAGGTCGAGTGGCAATTTCAGCACGTAATGTTGCTGAGAGAGAGAGACAAGTGGTGGCAGGAGACTAGCGAGCGTATGACTGCTCCAGACCACCGCGGCGAACCTACTGACACGAATCTCAGCTCCCTCCTCCCTCTCTCACTCGCTACATACTGAATTGTATGGGGAAAGTACCGAATTACCTGCTTTTTGCACTCGCGTTGCACGGTTATTGCAAGAAAACTATCCATCATACAAGGATCGTTATGGTGTCATTCGAAAGCTCTGTTCATGCCCTTTCAGGGATAGATACTTGTTTTACGTTCTGGGTCTTATTTAGGCATGAAAATGATCACGTAAACAGCCCTATTTTGGCTAAAAACACCCCGCTGGGCGGTACATATAAATAAACCGCATAGGCCGCTAAAGAAGGGTTAAAGTTAATTAAATTTAATCATGTTCATGTTGTCTCTTTTTTTTCAGCCTTACAGCACCTCTTACAAGAAAATTATACTTGTTCTTTGATTTTACAGCCTACAGTCAGTAATATAGTAACATGCAACACATACATTATAATTATTATATAGTTATATACACTGCATAAAACCAGTGGGGTCGCGGTTATGGCTGGAGGAGCATGATTGGGGTCACCTGCTAAAAAGGTTGGGAACCTACCAACTTTAAGTGCATAAGGTAGAGCCAAAGGCTAATTAGTAGGCTATATAATTATACGATACGTGTTAGTGAGTTGGGCCTAGACCAATAGGCTACTTAGGCCTTATAATTAGGGTTGGGTGTGAAGGGGATCTGCCTTGTGTGAGCCAATCGACTTTCTGTAGACTCCCATTTTCTTTTATTCTTATGTATGACAGCTATTTCTATATTTTGCTAAATATTACTTTTGATTGTAGTCGATATGTTATGATGTGACAATGTTAATGAATATTTATATAAGTACAGTAGTGGTTAGGGCTACTTGAACACCTCTTAACCCCATTATAACCAGGGCGGTACAATATTGTACCGCCCTCGGTACTTTAAGCCAATATAATATGTAATTTTTAAATAAAGCACAATGTTACAAATAATCCTGATCAAGACACTGGGAACACAACAAATAATGATTTTAAGCAAAAAAACAATGAGTTCAATCAGCCTGTTCTCTAATATTAACGATTTTTATCGTGAAAGGCGCTGAACATAAAGAAACCATACGATATGAAGTGAGACATTTGGCATAAAGGTTACACTCACCTGTAAGGTTGGACTGTGATTCCAGATGTACGATGAGATATAATTGTGAATTTTGTTATTCCCTTCATATCAATCTATCACTTTCTCTCCTATCATTGATCTTTACTTATTCCCTTAGTCTATGTCTCGATTCAGCCACCCCCAGCTATGGGGTATGTGCCTGAGTGTATACATACCATAGACTCCTCTACTATGTAAAGGGGTCGATGATACATACATACATACATACATCCATACATACAGACATACATCTGTAGGCCTACATACATAATATTATGGAATGAGATCATTACATATGCGGAGAGAGAGAGTGCAAAGTGACCATTTATAGTTTATTTACGTTGTGCATGAATGTAAATTTAAATGATAATGATAAATAAAACAGGAACTATTTGAAATAATTTACCTGTCTAAGGAGAACTGGCAACACCCTCCTCCTCAAATCTTGGGACGAAAGATGCCAGAATTGCAAAATTTTCATTGTTTACTCATTGCTTTTCAAGTAAAACCATAATTAATGGGAATAACATATTGTACTCTGGATGCTTATTTAATCTAGACAGAAACTATGCGAATAAATATTGATAACTTGTTATACCAGGTGACTTACTTCTTCTATTTACCAGAGAGAGAGATAAACAAACGAGAGGCAGGCAGGCTCCTCACCCAGAGAGAGAGAGAGAGAGAGAGAGAGAGAGACAGACAGACTGGCTCCTCCCCTTGTGGGTGACGTCACTGCCACTGCGGCCTCTGATTGGTCCTAATTTCCCCTATGATATATACTAGTCTCGACTTCGGAAATATGCGTCCCGGGCACCTGTGGTTGGTACTGTACCAGGTCAGCCAGTCTGCCTACCAGAATAAGCTCTGTCTGCGCCTGTGACGTTGTGTGCGGTCTACTGACCACCGCGCTCCTCCATTTGTTCATTAGTCTATACCTCTTTGTTGTTCACTTTGTATCCCACATTACATTATTATTAGTATTAGGTGTGTGTACTATTGTGGTTCATTTACAGTACTTTTTGTCAGCAAATTATCACAATTGTAAATATATGTATTACTGAGAATACTAGTATAATAATGGTCAACAAAAGGGTAGAGTAATAATACAGTAATTACCTTTAAGGGTAAGCACAACTTGATTTTACTAACAGAACAACTATGTTGTACTCATAAATAAATTGTACATAGAACACAAGCAAATGGGAGTCTGCAGAAAGCCGATTGGCCCACACAAGGCAGATCTCTCTCACACCCAACCCATCAAGTGTTATCTTGCAGCTCTCTATCATGTTTTATCCTACTATGGTGCTAGGTAGCCTATTCCACATAACTACAACTTTGACCAAACTAGTATTTGCCAGTATTTACTTTGTGCTTTACCTGAATATGGTATTTTACAACGTATGAGGTTCTAAGGTGTATTGATTGACAGCAACATATAAATATATATATATATATATAAATATAAATATAGATAGCAATATATAAACATATAGCTCAATATAAAAAGGCAGATAAAACTAGTATTAGTGACAAATGTATAGATACAAACATCGCAATACACAGATAGATCAATATACAATAAGACAGGTCAAAATGTAACTAGTGATCATTGTATAGCAAAAATAGTAAAAACTACCATAAATAGTAAAACATAGAACACGTAATAAAAATAGCAAAAATTATAAAATATAGCAAAAGTAGTAGGCCTATACAAAGAGCAAACAATTGTCAACATTACCAATCCGTAGATAGTTCAACATAACAAACTATAAATAGAAGCCAGGTGAATACATACCGTAACATTCTAACATAACATAGGGAATACATTATGTATTGACTATAGCATAATGGTAGTAATTACAGTTTCTCCAAGGACGATTACAGAACTAATAGCCTAAGTTACAAGATTCATCATTTTCCGTGGCATTCCTTTGTTTCCAACATTATTTGTTTTGTCATTCTACATATTTTGTTATGATGTCTCATTCTAAAAATAATGGATATTCTTGCATAGAACGATATTATCTCAAGTGTCAAATCTGCTCCAGCACTTTTAATGTCTGGTGTACGAGTCTGTACACACACTGCTCCTTCTCGCAAGCCCTCATCATGCACGGCTTTAAACACTTCCCTCATAACTAGTAACTTGGAGTAGAAACTGTCAGAGGGAATGTATAAATTACCTCTACTGATCATTTCAGTCCATGACTTGCTAGACTCCGGCAGCTAGAGGACTCATAGTTCCCTGCCACGTGTCCTAGTTCTGGATGTTTATTGTCCATGACTTGCTAGAGGACTCACAGTTCCCTGCCACGTGTCCTAGTTCTGGATGTTTATTGTCCATGACTTGCTAGAGGACTCACAGTTCCCTGCCACGTGTCCTAGTTCTGGATGTTTATTGTCCATGACTTGCTGGAGGACTCACAGTTCCCTGCCACATGTCCTAGTTCTGGATGTGTATTGTCCATGACTTGCTAGAGGACTCACAGTTCCCTGCCACGTGTCCTAGTTCTGGATGTTTATTCACAAAGTTGTACACTATGTACCCACCAATATAGTGTAGAAACTGTTCTTCCATGACTGTGCTAGGTGAAACTGATACATTTACATTGTCCTCATTTACATCAACTTCCTGCAACTCCATAGACAGCTTACCATTCACTTCTTCCATATCAAAATCCATGTCTTTAAAGAGAAGGCTAGTTAAGCAAATTTCCAAGCCAAGTTCACGATCATAGAAGTGTCATTTACTGCTTGGTTCACTAGGTAGGCTACTTCATTAGAAAAACTGTGTCGGTTTTCTTCATTGTGGCTAATATTACTCTTATCACTAACCACAACAAACTCTCTCCCCAATATGAATATCCTCATCCGATACTTAAAACTAAGAGCATGTGGATGATCATGGGGACCACTCATTTGCCTGATACAGTCGAAAAACAATTCAATGCAATCTTGATTTAGCCTCCTAGTCATTATGAAATCAAACCCATAATTTAGTTTCAGCATTTCATACAACCCTTAAGAGAGACTGGCTAGAGAGAATTATACCCTTCTGAAAATTAAACATAGGCCTAGTCTTTGCTGCAGAATATACTCTTGTGGTTAACATCAAATTAACAATTGTGTGTAGTATATCTGCCTGGAGATCAAAATGCATTCCAAATGCACAGCACTCTTGCTTATCACCATACATATGAAAATTAATTACATCAAACCACTGATCAACAAGGAATATGTATTTTGCTGTGACATCCCAATTTTAGAGTCCTCTCTCATATAAGTTTTGAAGTGCACTTGTACAGCTCTTTGACAGCAGCTGTGTTGCATACTTAACTCGCTGCCTCTGTTGACCAATTACAATCAGATGAATATCCGATATTTTATAGGCCAAACCATATTCTGTTTTTGTCTTTGCTAACATCTCACGAATACATTCATCGGACACTATATCACCATTCTCCAGCAAAAATCATGAATCCAGAAGATTATTACTAATTAGTTTTATCATGTGTGGGACATCAGCAAAAACTTCCCTGTCAGCACATTGGATTTTTGAAAGACATACTCTTAGCTTTAACAGGATCTATGCCCATTGTCTTCCATACACGAATATTACATGGCCCTAACTCATGTACGATCGCTATAACTGAGTAACCTACTGACTCTACTTTTCTAATTCAATCAAGTATAATTGTGTGCATGCTCGATTCATCAAACTTATAGTAAATGGGCTGCTTCCAGTGACCTGCAAGGCATCTTAACATTACAACTTGTACATTGATGTGTGACCCGTATAAGGTGCCTTTACCTTTGTCATTAGGTCATTGTTTGCTGATACTCATTTCAGCAAAGCACATAACTAACTTTTCTTTATCATCTAAAGTATCTGCCTTGGATTTCATTAGTTGTAAGGCAGATGACAAGATGCCTGGCTCACAATCAAAACTCTTTGCTCTGTCTTTTAAAGTGCTCTCTGGTGGTAGTGGGAAGCCTCTAATGTCTTAACACCTAACGAGCGGCCTAGGCGGTAATTTATATGTACCGCCCAGCGGGGCGTTTGTTTATGTGATCCTTTTCATGCCAAAATAAGACCCAGAGCGTAACACAAGTATCTATCCCTGAAAGGGCATAAACAGAGCTTTCCAATGACACCCCAACCATCCTTGTACGACCGCTAGTTTTCTTGCAATGATCGCGCAACACGAGTGCAAAAACCATGTAATTAGGTAGTTTCCCTACATAATTCCCTGTGTAGCGAGTGCGTGAGGGTGGGGGAGGGTGGGATTCATGTCAGTAGGTCCGCCGCGGTGGTCTGGAGCAGTCATACGCTTGCTACTCTCCTGCCACAACTTATCTCTCTCTCTCAGCAACATTACGTGCTGAAAATGGCACACGACATAAGTTGTGAACCGCCACGTAGTCCAAATTTCTTTCACACGACATAAGTTGCGCGCCGCTAATAAAGGGTTAAGATACTTATAGCAATTTCGACGTATGCTCCTTATTGTCATGGCACGAGCTATATCCTCTTCTGGCCACCATTTCACATATTTAGTTTGATTGGAGATGACATCAATTTGAGTCTGAGTAAAAATAGGCTTTAAAATATTATCCACTCTTTCTTTCACTTCACTGCCTATAGTATTTGCAATACTGTTTTCATGTTTAAATACTTGTTTCGCCAAAAGTTTACTTCATCATGCAACTTAATTTTTTCCTTATGTGAATCTTCTTGGATTTCTGGTACTGTTTGCAAGATGATGGTGATTTACTTATTTCACTTTCCAACAAAGTAGTTTCTTTACTTATCGGCATTACGTCATGATATGACCTTTGTTAACCTGACTGCTCACCCACACATACTGGAAGTTGGTTATTTACTATCTCAGAGCTATCACAGGGCACACAGTCACTTTGATTATGACTATGCAGCAACTCTTCTCCTTTCCTCTTTAGTCCTCGCTTTTTTACTCTCGCCCCTCTATTGTCAGACATCTCTGTTGGGGTGTGAGCTGAAACAATAGAAATATACAAATTTTACAGGGCCACTTTTACAAGTGTGTGACTATTATATTATTTATAAAAATAATTATTAGTTCCGGTATACAGGAGAGCAGTACAAAGATGGCTAGATATGGAGGAAGTGGAGGAGATGAGCAAGGTGTTTAAGGAAGAGATCTGTGCAGCATGTGAGGAGGTGTGTGGAGTAAGGAGAAGAGGGAGGGGAGTGAAAGGTACAGCATGGTGGACAGAAGAGGTAAAAATAGCTGTGGAAGACAAGAAAAAAGCGTATAGAGAGTGGTTGGGTAGTAGAGGGAATGAAGATTTCGAGAATCAGAAACGAGAGAGGTATGTGGAGAGAAAGAGAGTGGTGAAGAGAATAGTGAAGGAAAGTAAGAGAGGAGTAGATGATGAATTTGGAAGGAATCGGAGTGTAAAATGGAGGGAGTGTAAGAAATTGTTCTGGAAAGAAGTCGAGAAGTTAGGGAAGGTAGCTAGGGAAACAGTAAGGGTGTGAAAGATAAGAATGGGAGAATGCTAGCCGAGAAGCAAGATAGAGTCGAAAGATGGAGGGAGTACTTCAACGAGTTGCTAAATGTAAGGAATGAAGCGCCAGCAAACATAATGGATGTGGGAGAGAGAAGAATAGAAGTAGTGGAGGAGGAGATGGGGATCAGGAGGTCCGAAGTGTGGGAAGCCATAAAAAGAGTGAAGTTGGGGAAAGCATGAGGAACAGATGGAGTGTGTGGGGAAATGTTGAGGTATGGTGGTGAGATAGTGATCGAATGGGTATGGAAAATGTGCAAACTAGCATGGGAGAAGGGGAGTGCACCTGATGACTGGAAGACAGGCATAATAGTCCCTCTATATAAGGGTAAAGGGGAAAGAGGAGTGTGTGGTAACCACCGAGGCTTATGACTTCTAAGCGTAGTAGGGAAGTAATACAGTAGGGTAGTGATTGAGAGAGTGAGAGTGAGAACAGAAAAATGGATAGGTGACGAGCATGCAGGTTTTAGGAAGGGAAGAGGATGTGTAGATCAGATTTTTACCCTGTTCTGGAGAAGTAACAAGAGCTGTCAATGTTGCCTTTATGGACTTGGAGAAGGCCTATGACAGAGTGGATAGAGAAGGAATGTGGGAAGTACTTAGAATATACGGAGTAGATGGCAAGTTGTTGAAAACGGTGAAGAGCATGTATGAGGGTGCAAAGGCGGCAGTACGTGTGGAGAATAAGAAGAGCGAGTTCTTTAATCTGAATGTTGAGTTGAAACAGGGGTGTGTGATGTCCCCGTGGCTGTTTACTGTATATATGGATGGAGTCATGAAAGAAATATTAGGAAGAGCAGTGGATGTTGGTGTATTAATGATAAGGGAGGGAAATTAGTGGAAGCTGCCTGTAATGTTGTTTACTGATGATACAGTTCTGATTAGCGATAATGAATGAGAGTTGCAGGGTCTGGTAAATGTGTTTGGAACAGTGTGCGAAAAACGGAATCTGAAGGTAAATGCGGGGAATAGCAAGGTTATGGTCTTCGAAGGGGGTGTAGCCACAGAGTGTGAGGTGAAGTTGAACGGTCAGGCTATGGAGATTGTCAGCGCATTTAAGTAGCTGGACAGTGTGTTGTGTAAAGATGGAACTATGGATGAAGACGTGCGGGAGAGGGTGCAACAGGGGAAGAGGGTTGTAGGTACGCTGAAAGCAGTAACAAGAAATAGGGTGGTCAGTATGGAAGTGAAGAAGTCCTTGCATGACAGTGTTGTAATCCCGACACTGACTTACGGAAGCGAAGCATGGACGTTTGAGAAGAGGTTCAGACCAAGAGTGAGAGCGGTGGAAATGAGTTACTTGAGAAGTGCGTGCAGAGTTACATGGAGGGATAGACAGACGAATGAGTAAGTAAGAAGGAGGTGTGGTGTGGAGGTAGATGTGCTGGAAAGTGTGAAAAGGAGCAACTTGAGATGGTTCGGCTATATGGAACGTATGGGAAGCGAGAGAATGACTAAGAAGGTGTATGAGAGCGAGGTGGAAGGACAGAGAGGGAGAGGGAGACCGAAAGAGAGGTGGAAGGATGGAGTGAGGAAGTATATGGATGAAGGCTGTGCTGGTTGGGAGGAGGGGCATTGACTGACTGGGGACAGAGGTGCATGGGGCGGTTCGTTCGTGGCCACCCCTTCGGGGATCACGGCGTCAGGCAATAGATAGATAGATAGATACCTTTGAGGTAGTCTAACTAGGCTACACCTTAATATTAGTTTTATAAGTAGGATACACACTCAAATTAGTATTATAAGTAAACCGTATAAGTACACCTCAAAAACAGACTTATAAGTATACCATATAAGTAGACCTCAAAAATAGTCTTATAACTACACCTTAAAACTATTCTTATAAGTACACCTTAAAATTAGTCTTATAACTACACCTTAACCCACTGAGCCCCAGCGACGACACGTTGTCGTCGCCAATGTATGTAACGCTAAACCCCAGCGACGACAACGTGTCGGCAGCCACTAAAACCGCTATTATTCGGCTCTTATGGTAGGAAATGGCATGAGATTGGTAGGGGAGGTACTGTAGAGAGTGTTGGCGAACAGGGCCGCTACACGTGAACTGGCCAGCCAGGCCGCGCGGGTGGTGGTGGTGGGATTAGTGGCGCCACTTTACCCACTTATTTCACCGCGACTTTCGACCTTATTTACTCCCGTCGTATGGGAGCTAGAGGCTTGAGATTTGTGTGAGACACTCCATAGGATGTACGCATTACAATGCCAAACTCAGTTGTCACCCTAGTGCTGCTGGGCGGGTGGTCATGCGGGGGAGGTAATGAAAAACACTGTACCCACTTATATCCAAACGACTTTCGACCTCATTTACTCTATCCTATGGTAGCTATAGGATTGAAATGTGTGTGACACACCTTAGGATGTACGCCTTACTTGACCATGCTCAGCTATCCCCCAAGTCCTGCCGGGTGGGTGGTCATGCGGGGGAGGTGATGAAAGACACTGTACCCACTTATCTCCCAACGACTTTCGACCTCATTTACCCTTGTCCTATGGTAGCTATTGGCTGGATATTTGTATGGGATATTCCTTAAGATGTAGGCAATGTATGGCAACCCACAAATCTCGGTTTGTTGGAACAAGGGACGTGCGGGACAAAGGAAAGTCAGTTTACCCATACATCTCGCGTGTGCAACACCATGTCGGATTTACCACGCCGTTACCCACGCACGGGAATATCCCTGGCCGATGCCTTGGCCATAATTGAGGAGAGTGATGTGCCTGATAGTGACACTGGATCATCAAATGACGATTCAGAGGACGAATATAGTCCCACTGTGGCCGAGTATAATGAAATGCATGAGGAGGAACCCTATCTCCCCATCGCTGAACGGTACGCCAGGTTACAACAAAGGGAGGCGAGTAGCTATCGTTCCCCTGCTCCCCCTCCGTGACATAGTCGAGTCCCCAGCAAGTGGGGAAGAGGATAATGAGGAACAGGAAGATGACCCAGACCCCATGGCCTTCATCAACATTCCACTTTCTCATCGTAGGGCTGACAAGAGAAGAGGTGAGGATAATGAAGAGGAGGAGGTGGGTCAAGCTCCGACACAACACGTGCCTCGCCGTGGTGGTGCTCCCCCGTGTTTGCCTTCCCCACCACCCCCCATTCCCTCTCCACTAAAAGCACCAACCCCTCACACTTTCTATGGCTTGCGCAGGGGTGCATCCCATATTAGCAGCGCAGCCATTGACTTCTTCAGAAGCAACAGATGAGGATATGCCTGCTCTAGAATCATCTCCACCACGCCACCCACGCCCTCCCATACACCGCCTGTTTCCCTCATCACCCCGGATTGACTCGCCCCCACCATCACCTCCCGGACCACTACCATACTCACCTGTACCTTCTCCTCAGCCTGGGACCTCCCACAGACACGATACTCAGACACCATCACCGCCTGCGTCGTCACAACGCCCTATCAACGTACGTGGGCATGCCCGTGGTCCTGTGCGTGGGCGTGGCCGAAGGGCTTCTAAGGTGACCCTAATACGACCCACACCTGGCGGTGCGAGAGCAAGGGCTTAGTCGGCTCGACCAAGGCCGAGGTTGAGGGCAGGGGCAAGAGGGGCAAGAGTGGCAAGAGGCACGGCAAGAGGCAGGGCAGGGCCCTCCCGCCGCCCTGATGGTGACTCCCCTCCTGACGACTCTGACAACGAAGGTGCTGCTCAACCCGATGTGTGGGATTGGGTGGATGGAGACAACTTTGTGCCCACCGACTACAACTTTGTGGGCACTGGGATTGCCGGCCCTATGCTCCCAAACCAGGGGCGGCAGACCACGAGGCTTGAAATCTACAGGCAGTTCTTCACTACCAATCTCTTGGCTCTAATTGTTGACCAGACCAACTGGTACAATTATTATTTCATGGCTGGGAAGGAGCAGTCAAAATACTCTTCAAGGCTGTCATGGTTCCTCCCTTGATGTCCCGGAGTTTTACACATTCTTGGCCATCGTCATGCTGATGGGGGTCACAAGGAAATCCTCCATAAAAAAGTACTGGTCCTGGGATCCTCTCGTCCGAACCCCTATTTTTGGCCAAATAATGAGCAGAAATAGGTTCACAGCCATAATGGGGAACCTACATTTTATTGACAGCCTGGCAGCCCACACCAGAAATCAGAATCAACCCAGAGCTATGAAGGACCCCATGGAGAGAATAAGACCCATTTTTGAGTACCTGAAGCTGAAGCTTGCTGCCCCCTTCAAACCCCATCAGAAGCTCATTATTGATGAGAGTTTGCTGCTATGGAGGGGAAATATTGGCATCCGGCAGTACATGCCCAGAAAATGACATCGATATGGCCTGAAGACCTTCGTGATGTGTGACTGTCAAACTGGTTACATCCAGGGCCTAATTCTGTATATGGGCAAGAAAACAGAATTGGTGGAAACGAGGACATACAGAATTTCTGGGGCCGTCGTCATCACCATGCTGCATGGCTACCTGGACAGGGGCCACATACTGTACCTGGACAACTGGTACACCAGCCCCTCCCTTGCCAAGTTCCTGCATAGCCGCACAACAGGAGTCTGTGGCACCATCAGGAGGAATCGGATCTTCGTGCCCGAACTACCACCCAGGCGGGAAAAGGGCTCCATCATCCACAAGCAGGCTAACAATGTCCTCATGTTGTCCTGGTTGGATAACCGGGATGTGAACGTCCTCACAACAGTCCACCTTCCCATCTTCCAAGACAGCAGACGTCGTGACAGAGCAACTGGCGAAGTTATCAAGAAACCTTTGGCCATCTGTGATTATAACATCAACATGCGGCTGGTGGATAAATCAGATGCTGTCATCTCGTCATGTGAGTGTGCAAGGAAGGCGATGAGGTGGTATAAGAAGTTATTCTTCCACCTCCTCGATATCACCCTCTATAACAGCCATATCCTCTACTCAACAATCACCGGCAAGAAAGAAACGATGGAGAACTTCTGCATCGAGTTGTCCAGGGAGATGTTGAGGGAATACATGACTGCCCCCCACAACTGGCAATTTCCCGCCCATCGACGGCCAGCAGCAGAAGGGATTGCCAGGCTGACACAACGCCACTTCCCTGAATATGTGCCGCCCACAGAACACAAGGAAAAACCCCGAAGAAGGTGTCATGTGTGCCATAACACGACACCGAGGGAGCCTGAGAGATCAGATAACAGGTGGATGTGCAGGGAATGTGATGTTGGACTGTGTCTCCCGGACTGCTTCAGGGAGTATCACACCCTTGAGTATTAATCTAAACGAGTGTACTCAAAGACTGCGATAAAAGACGCTATGAAGTGTGTGTGTATTCAAACCTAGTGTAAATATAAATATATACAAAGTGCCGAACACAATAATTATGTAAGTGAGATTGACACTCAAATATACGTAACACAGTGACGGACACCAATAAGTGTAAATATATACTATTTCTAAGTCAAACAATGTGTGAAACTAATATTCTATCACTATAAAGCATATGATAAAGTAATAAACTGAATAAAGAGAGGAAGTGACATGAAAACTGAATAAAGGAGGGGAGTAAGGCAGAAACGCAAGTAAAGGGTGCATACAACAATGTGTGAAACTCATACTCTATAACTATATAACCTATGATAAAGTAATACACTGAATAAAGAGAGGAAGTGAATGAAAACTGAATAAAGGATGGGAGTAAGACAGAAACGCAAGAAAAGTGAACGTATTCGTGGCGGGTGTTAGTCAGCTGGGTGTGTGTCGGTTTGTGCGTTCTGTTATTGTCCTAGACCATGATGGCCGCCAGTTTCCATGGCAACGGAGACACGCCAAGGTCTTGCCACTCGTGTTCACTTTACAAGACTTATATCTATGCACTTATCACACTGTAACTTCACTTACAATGACATTATGTGATACATGTTAGTATTATATGAACTATGAAGGCACACATGATGCTCGGGTGGTGTAAATAACCGTCACTCGAAAACTGGCCGCATCGTACATCTGCCGCCATGCTGCCGCGCTCAACTATGGCTGGCCGGGCGGGAAGTTTGAAGGCCGCCCCGCCTCAGCTGATGTATGAGGCTGCCCCCCCCCCCCCCCCCATACGACCCCCAAATGACCGAGGTGAATAATTTTGTTTTCTTAATTTCTCACCTTTCTCTTCGATTTTAGAAAAAAACAAAAACAAAATTGGCCAAATTGGCCGGTCCCTCGATGCACTTTTATTTTTATTTAGCTGGTGCTCAGTGGGTTAAAATTAGTCGTATAGGTATAACGTATATCGCAATTTAAAAGCGAAATTCAAACTAGACAATGTCGAATTGGATAACTAAGAGTGTGAGAGGGATCTGGGGGTGCTCGTTAGTAATGATTTGAAACCCAAAAAACAATGTATAAGTATTAGGAATAGGCCAATTAGTGTTTTAGGATTAATATCTAGGAGTGTTGGCAACAGGAGTGCTGAAGTTTTCTTAAAGCAATACTTAGCATACCTAGCACTAGTAAGACCCCATTTAGACTATGCTGTCCAATTGTGGTGCCCTTATTACAGAATGGATATCGACCCCTTAGAGGCAGTTCAAAGAAGAATTACGAAAATTATACATAATAAGTAACACCCAGTTCATTAACATTAATATCAATTACAAACCCCAATGTACTGAGGAGAGGTTGAAACCATTAGTCTTGCACTCACTAGAAAGACGAAGATGTAAGGGAGACATGATAGAGGTATTTAAATGGATAAAAGGTATAAATAAGGGCGACATAGATGAGGTATTAAAGATAAAGAACGGCGACATAACCCGCTCAAATGGTTTAAAGTTAGATAAGTTTAGATTTAGGAAATATATAGGAAAACACTGGTTTGGGAATAGGGTTGTTAACATGTGGAATGGACTGCCCAGAGCAGTGATTAGCTCAGGAACCGTTGAAAGCTTAAACGTATGTTGGATTCCCATATGGATGATATGGGCTGGGTGTGAATGGGAGCTGCCTCGTGTGGGTCGCATGGCCTTATGCAGTTTCCCACTATCTTATGTTCTTATAAATGTACACCTCAAAAATAGCTTTATAACTACACCTTAAAATTAGTCTTATAACTACACCTTAAAATTAGTCTTATAACTACACCTTAAAATTAGTCTTATAACTACACCTTAAAATTAGTCTTATAACTACACCTTAAAATTAGTCTTATAACTACACCTTAAAATTCGTCTTATAACTACACCTTAAAATTCGTCTTATAACTACACCTTAAAATTAGTCTTATAACTACACCTTAAAATATGTCATATAAATTACACCTTAAAATTAGTCTTATAACTACACCTTAAAATTAGTCTTATAACTACACCTTAAAATATGTCATATAAATTACACCTTATTATTAATCACATAACTACACCTAATCTTATAACTACACCTATGTCATAATATTATGAGTGATATGAGTTGGGTGTGAATGGGACCTGCCTCGTGTGATACGTTCTGCCTTGTTTGAGATACACATGCAGTAGCAATAGGTTTATACATAATCTATAATGATTATATATATATATATATATATATATATATATATATATATATATACTGTATATATATATACCGTAATATATAAGTGTATATGAAGTCTAATAAATATTATAACTTTTTTTTTCTCTCTCTCTCTCTCTCTCTCTCTCTCTCTCTCTTCTCATCTCTCTCTCTCTCTCTCTCTCTCTCTCTCTCTCTCTCTCTCTCTCTCTCTCTCTCTCTCAGTAGTGGTCGAACAAGAAGGAAGTGTCTTCCGAGCTCCGAGCGCCGCCCCCTGCCCCACCGCATGCTGCCTTTCCCCTGTGCCCTCACCAGTATCTTGTAACTTAGTATTACCAATATCCCTTATAAATTCTCATTATCCCCATTCCTCCATCCTCTCGCTCTACTCACACCCTTCGGTCTCTTTCAAATCATCTAAATAATTCTCTTACTATAAACTACCTAACCTATTTTTACATATAAATCTCTCTTATACACAAATTTGTCTCTCTCACTAACTCTCACTATATAGAACATCCCGAATTGCAATCCCCACATCCCATTATCTAAATCCTTCTTGCAAAAATCTTGGTCTGCCACACTCAAGCTATAGAAAAATCCCTCTATAAGCTTAAATATCTCCTCCTTGTCTAAATACCTCCTTTGATTTGTCCCACACCATCTCCCAGCTGCCTATCCATTGTAATTCCTAGTTTTCAATAACTCCCTCTCACTCTATCACTGCCTCTCTCTCCCTCTCCTCCCAACTCCCCCCCCCAACAACAAAAGGCACCGCCGTCTTCACAACAACATCCGCTTTACGAGGAGTGCCCCACCCGGGTGAATAAAGCCCCCAATAAACTAATTCTCTCTCTCACTCCTCCCAACTCCCCTCCGCGGCCCCCCCCCCCCGCCTCTCTCCCCTCCAACGACTTCCGTTTTACGAGGAGTGCCCCACCAGGGTGAATACAGCCCCTCAATAAACTAATCCTCTCTCTCTCTCTCTCTCTCCCTTTCGTTCTCTCTCTCTCATTCTCTCACTTCCATTTTCTCACTCTCACCCCCGCCCTTCTCTCTCTCTCTCTCTCTCTCTCTCTCTCTCTCTCTCTCTCTCTCTCTCTCTCTCTCTCTCTCGTTCATATCTCTCCATCTCTCTCTCCCTTTCGTTCCCTCTCTCTCTCTCTCTCTCTCTCTCTCTCTCGCTCATATCTCTCTCTCTCTCTCTCTCGCTCATATCTCTCTCTCTCTCTCGCTAATATATATCTCTCTCTCTCTCCCTCCTCTCTCTCTCCCTTTCGTTCTCTCTCATTCTCACCCCCCCCCCCCCTCTCTCTCTCTCTCTCTTTCTCTTTTCCTCTCATCCCAATTAATTTGTCCCCCCCACTCTTTCTTTCTTTCTTTTCCTCCCATCCCTAGTTCATCCCCCCCCCCCCCCCCGGGCTGCTCCGGAGCTACCGCCAAGTGTCAACAAGTACCACCGGGGGGCCCCCCCCCACCTTCAAACCCCGGTTTATGAGGGGAAATAGGGGTATAAAATAAGGGCCATAGGACCATCCCCCCCCCACCCCCAAAACCCGTCCCAAATTTCTTTTTAAAGTGCCGACGTAACAGACACTATCCTCAACCCCCACCAACGCCTTGCAACCTGCATCATCAACATCGGAACAACTTTTAAGGGAAGTGACCACTCCAACATTTTGTACCTTTCGTTTTTGCAAATTCTCCCTCACTAACCCCAAATCATGGCACCGATCAGAATTAAATGCCCCTCCTGTAACAAGAACTACTACAAGGAATGGTATCCGCGTCATGGGTATCCAAATGCCAAGTGTTTTATGTGTTTAACTGGTGAAAACCTTTTGCTCTTGGAGTGCACATTAGAAGCACACAAGGCACAGGTTGACGAACTGAAGCGAGATAATCTCACACTATAGGAGACTGTAGGTGTACTTTCGCATCAAAATTTCTTACTAAAAGAGCGAGTAAAGGACATAGAGAGTAAGCAAGTCGACGTTGTTAAAAATCTTCAAAAAGAAAACCCATCCAATGATCTATATCAGACAGTAGTCAACAGGCGTAACAAGAACAAATCCCAAGGGAATGGGAAAGCGACACCAGGTATCCCTATCAAAAACAGATTTGCTGTTCTCGCCGAAAACAATGAACACGAGGTAACTGACCACGTGAATGGGAATGGGAATGGAAAAGCGACACCAGGTAACCCCATCAAAAACAGATTTGCACACGAGGTAACTGACCACGTGAAAGCAAGCTCGAAAGGCAAGAAAACTCCTGACAGGAAAACAACGAAACCATCAAATCACGGAGTCAGCGGGAAGGAGAAACTCACCCTAGTATATGGTGACAGTCTCAAGCGAGGTCAAGGAGCTGCCTTTGCCACCAAGAACAGAGGAAAAAGGTCAGTAAAGGTCATTCCAGGCGGTAAAGTCGAACATATCTTGAAAGACATAACTAACTCCGCCATACCAGAGGGCACCTGTGTAGTCGTCAATGTTGGCTCAAATGACTTCTTTGACGTAGGTAAGGCCCCAATTAAGACCATAGAAAAAGATTTTGAGAACCTAATTAAAGTCATGAAAAGGAAGACCACGAAATGTGTGGTAAGCGGCGTCATACCCCGGATTAAAACAAGCTCATACGGACAAAATAGAGCCATAGAAATTAACAACGCAGTCAAGGTCATGTGCGAACAAGAGAAGGTACTGTATGTGGACAATTGGACCACCTTTGTAGGGAACTCGTCCCTGTACAGCGGAGATGGCATTCATTTATCAGAAAAAGGCGTTCAGCACATGAGTGACACCCTAAATCAAGCAACCTACATTGCCCACGAAAACAACGCCAGTCAGGACCGAGAAATAACTATGCTAATATACTCCTCTGAGTATTGATATCGCTACCCCCGGAAAAGCCCTCCCACAACCCCACCCAATCAAACTCCACCCGCACAGTTAAGAGAAATAAATAACCCCGCCCAACCCTTCCAAGTCCATCACAACCATTTAAACGAAACCATCAACCCCAATGGCCCACAAGTTGCGAAAACTTACCTACCTGAACCACAAAACAAACTAAACAACCCCACCCAACCCCATCCAAGCCAACCCAACCAACTGAATTAATTTGACAACCCGCCGCGGCTTCAAGTCACAACCCCAAACCCATCCTCACCAATAAGAAAAACAAATCCAGCGCATGCTGAGAGAAATGATATAAAAATAATATCCATAAATGCCTGCTCAATAAGAAACAAAATAGACAAACTCAAATGTCTGTTATTAAATGAGAAAGTTGACGTTGTTTGTATAACGGAAACACATCTGAACCTTAAAAATAAAGATCTACTTCATGAATATCACATAGAGGCATATACATTTTTTCATAAAGACCGTAACAATGGAAAACAAAGAGGGGGGGTTGCAATGTACGTTGCAACCTACTTAAACCCAGTCGAGGTGACTCTCCCCGAAAGTAATGCAGAAATAGTGTGCGTCAAAATAAATACAAAAAACATGAACTTAAATATCACTACAGCGTACCGACCACCGAGACTAACTGTTGCCGATGTTACAATTTTTTATGAAATACTAGAGAAAACCCTTAATTCCGACGAAACAGTTTTACTAGGTGACTATAACCTCCCCCTAATTGACTGGAATACCCTGACCGGAAAAAATGCTGAGTCACGCCTAATGACAAGCTTCATCCAGGACAATTTTTTGACTCAACACGTAAAACAGCCGACGCGAGACAGGAATATATTAGACCTCGTAATCACTACCCAAGAAAATTTATTATCAAACCTGGATGTAGGTGAACATCTGGCAACGTCCGATCATAAAATCTTAAGAATCAACGTTATAAGCAAATATTCCTCAGTAAAAAAAACAGGAATGGTTTCGGACTTCAAAAACGCAAATTATGACGGACTTAAGGAATCACTATCAAACATACACTCAAACCTCATAAATATAAACAAAGTAAATGAACTATGGGGACATTTTAAGTCTACAATTACAGAAGCGCATAAACAATTTGTACCCATGAAACCAAAACGTAATACGAAATCAAGTATGCCCCCTTGGTACAGTAGAAACATTGGCAAGGCAATAAGGAAAAGGAATCAACTCCACAAACTTGTAAACAATAACACAAACACTGAAGTAATTAAAAACTTGTACAAAAATAGTAGAAGGGAAGTGAAAAAAATAATTAGGGCGAACAAACAAAATTACGAAATGACTATTGCCAGAGAAAGTGCCACAAACCCCAAAAAATTCTACAGTTACGTAAACAAAAATAAACAGATCAAAAGCGGAATCGGACCACTAATAGAAGATGGCCAGACAATAACAGGTGACACAAACACGGCAAATCTGCTCAACAAATATTTTGGCTCAGTTTTCACCGAAGAAATTATCGATCATACCCTTGAAAATAACACCTCAACTCATGTGATAGGAGATTTCACCATCAGTGTTACCGAAGTACAAAGCAAATTGAGTAATTTAAATGTAAATAAGACCCCGGGACCCGACATGCTCCACCCGAAAATAATTAAGAATGTCAAGGACGAAATAGCAAAACCCCTGACACAACTATTTAACTTATCACTACTACAGGGGATTGTACCGAGTGATTGGAAAGATGCGAACATTACGCCGATATACAAGAAGGGTAGCAAGGCCAAAGCGAGTAATTACAGACCAATTAGCCTAACTTCAATTGTAGGAAAAATCATGGAAAAAATCATTAGAGATAAGATAGTAGATTACCTCGAATCAAACAACCTAATCAAAAATAGTCAACACGGCTTTAGATCAAATAAGTCATGCCTAACAAATTTGATTGAATTTTATAACAAACTATTCACATATAACGACATGACGAAATCACTAGATATAATCTTCTTGGACTTTCAAAAAGCTTTCGACAAGGTGCCTCACCGAAAACTATTGGCTAAACTGGAGAGGATAGGTATCAAAGGAGAAATTCATTCTTGGATAAAAAATTGGCTTACAGACAGAAGACAGAGAGTGGTGATAAATGGAGTGGAATCGGAGTGGGAGCCTGTCACTAGTGGAGTTCCACAGGGTTCAGTCCTTGGACCGGTCCTGTTTCTCATTTACATTAACGATATCGATGTAGATCAACACCATTTCCAAATTCGCCGACGATACAAAAATAGGAAATACAGTCCTGAACGAAGATGATAGAAATGCGTTGCAATCTGATTTAAACAAGATATCAGAGTGGTCGAAAAAATGGCAGATGCCCTTCAATGTCGATAAATGTCAGGTGCTGCAGGTTGGTAGCAGAAATATGAAATACAAATACGAAATGAATGGCAAACAAATAAAAACGGCAACGGTAGTAAAAGACCTAGGGGTACTAATATCTGAAAACCTAAAAACTTCCGACCAATGTATAGCAGCTGCAAATAAGGCAAACATAGCATTGGGCTTTATTAAACGAAAATGTACATATAAACATGAAAACGTAATAGTGCCACTGTTCAAAAGTATGGTGAGGCCCCACCTTGAATATGGTGTGCAGTTCTGGTCACCTTATCTGATCAAGGACATTGTAAGACTCGAGTCAGTACAGCGTAGAGCGACGAAGATGATACCCTCATTAAGAAATAAACCATATGAAGAAAGACTTAAACGATTGAACCTGTTCTCATTAAAAAAGAGGAGGTTGAGGGGTCAGCTTATTGAGTGCTTTAAGATACTAAAAGGTTTCGACAAAGTCGATGTAAATACACTATTCACATTAAACAATACTAATCAAACTCGCGGAAATGGAATGAAATTAAAAAACCAAAAAGGCAAACCTAGATGTCACAAAGAGTTTCTTCACCTACAGTGTGGCGACAGAGTGGAATAAACTACCAGCGAGAGTGGTGGAGAGCGACACAATAAACGCTTTCAAGGGAAGGCTTGACCTCTATCTGCAGAGGGCTGGGGTGATATGAAAAAAAAAAAAAAAAAAAAAAAAATGTATGTATATGTATGTGTGTGCACTGTACAGTATGTATATATATACTGTATATATATGTATGTATGTATGTGTATATGTGTGTGTGTGTGTGTGTATGTGTATATACGTGTGTACCGGTGTATATATGTGTATGTATGTATGTATGTGTATATGTATGTATATATGTATATATGTATGTATGTATGTATATGTATATGTATGTATATGTATATATATATGTATATGTGTATGTATGTATGTGTATGTGTGTATGTGTATATATGCATATATGCATATATAGTTTGTAAGGCCAGACTGCCTAGTAAGGACCTTGAGGTCTGTGTGGTCTGTGTATCTATGTAGCTCTATGTAGCTCTCTCTCTCTCTCTCTCTCTCTCTCTCTCTCTCTCTCTCTCTCTCTCTCTCTCTCTCTCTCTCTCTTCACTGGCATCCTTATTAAGCATTGATCACAGTAATATTTCAACTGTAACACCAAACACAAAGAAACAATGCGAACTCTTTGGCAGAAATAGTGAAGGTACAGAATCGTGTTTGAGAAGTTGTTTATTTCTTTGACTCTCAATGCCAAGTAAACGACTGTTCATGTCATCAATATAATCATCATTGGTGAAGTGTACAGAGCGTACAACAGCATGCTGGGTATTAATACCATCCTGGCGTCGACACTAGTTTATCCACACGCTTCTGAAATGCGCATCCCTTGGAAATCGAAGAGATATTATATTTGTCTCATCCATTGTACGCTGTTTATTGCTACAGCCCAATACTGCACACTGGGATGGCATTATGGTTATTAGCCAACCACAAATACCCTCTGGAATACAAAAATGTCAAATAGAACTCCAAGTGTTCCACATGTTTACTTAACAAAGGACAAACAAATACTGAATTGTCTTTCTCCTGGGAGAATCGGGGAGACGTGAGTGGGAGTACTAAACCAAACTGGACCATACTTGACCACACGTGACGTCACGCCACACTCACCTTCCCTTGTCACCTGCACGGGTTTGCCTAGCTGGCTGACCTAGTAAACATAACCCATACATAAACACTGCTCTACTACTGTCCTCGTCCCCAACACACAGACTGTCACCACAACACTGCTCTACTACTGTCCTCGTCCTCAACACACAGACTGTCACCACAACACTGCTCTACTACTGTCCTCGTCCTCAACACACAGACTGTCACCACAACACTGCTCTACTACTGTCCTCGTCCTCAACACACATACTGTCATCACAACACTGCTCTACTACTGTCCTCGTCCTCAACACGCAGACTGTCACCACAACACTGCTCCACTACTGTCCTCAACACGTAGACTGTCACCACAACACTGCTCTATTACTGTCCTCGTCCTCAACACACATACTGTCACCACAACACTGCTCTACTACTGTCCTCGTCCTCAACACACAGACTGTCACCACAACACTGCTAAACTACTGTCCTCGTCCTCAACACACAGACTGTCACCACAACACTGCTCTACTACTGTCCTCGTCCTCAACACACAGACTGTCACCACAACACTCCTCTACTACTGTCCTCGTCCTCAACACACAGACTGTCACCACAACACTGCTCTACTACTGTCCTCGTCCTCAACACACATACTGTCACCACAACACTGCTCTAATACTGTCCTCGTCCTCAACACACAGACTGTCACCACAACACTGCTCTACTACTGTCCTCGTCCTAAACACACAGACTGTCACCACAACACTGCTCTACTACTGTCCTCGTCCTCAACACACAGACTGTCACCACAACACTGCTCTAATACTGTCCTCGTCCTCAACACACAGACTGTCACCACAACACTGCTCTACTACTGTCCTCGTCCTCAACACACAGACTGTCACCACAACACTGCTCTACTACTGTCCTCGTCCTCAACACATAGACTGTCACCACAACACTGCTCTACTGCCTTAATAGACTGTCACCACAACACTGCTCTAATACTGTCCTCGTCCTCAACACACAGACTGTCACCACAACACTGCTCTACTACTGTCCTCGTCCTCAACACACAGACTGTCACCACAGTCACCGGTCACAAAGAGGTGAGAGGAACCATACATTATATCAAAATACAACCAGATGATATCAAGCATGGGTAAAAATGTAACGATTAAAACATATACAGTATATAATTGAGAAAAGATATGGTGAGATAGGAAGGGGGTCTTATACAAAGTAAATGTTAAAGGTTATTGAAAATAAGTTAACACAAGTTATTGAAACAAAATAATATTTATAAAAGAAGGGGAGCAAATGTATGATGGTATAAACTGCAAGACAAAAAATATGTTTTGAAGAGAATTGACGTGTATTAGCAAGAGGGGGATATACAGTATAAAGTGAACAATATTGTATTATACAGACTATAAATGAGGATTGTAAAGACTCAACTCGAGTATGTCAACGAATGAAGAGCTCTTTAAAAAATGAAAATAATGGATATTATTAAGATAATGTTACCTTATATCAGAAACTGGCATAACATTCTTCTAACTCCGAAGCAAATCTTTCAATAGTGACTTAGAACAATGAACATATATCAAAACAAGTAACCCACTTTAGAAATGGAACAAAACAAACAGACAAATGGGTGCAATTTGGCTAATAATGTTTGTAAATTATTTTTGAGAATTGGGAATGCCTATGATACTTCAGCACCTAAAGAAGTGGCATATTTAGATATCGATACTGTATAATCTAATATCTAAATCAGTAATAGAACAAATGTAAACTAAGAGAAGAAATCTGCACATTAAAGAAAAACTAACAATATACCATACCACTGGGCCTTGATAATATCCTTTTTCTTTTTTTTTTTGAATGAGTAGTTTAACCCTTCCTACCCGGCTGTCATTTTGAAAGGCAACCGCGGCAGATGGGCAGGACCCCGGGTGTCATTATAATAGGCAGTAAGCTTTCAAGCCTATTCAGCTTGGTCTGAACGCCGTGCGTCCGACGCATGTAAAGAAAGCCGATCGTTGCATCACCGCTCCTCCGAAAACAAGAAGGAGACGTCGGATCAATGTTATTGTTGTGACGTAAGATGAAATTAGCGTCTGAAAATCTCCGATATTGTCAACATCGCGGCAAAATTCGCTCCACTGAAATCATCATCACAACTGAACCAGTTGACTTAGAGAGCGCTACTCAACGCCAGTCTAGAGATTGAAAACCGCACTATGTTTATAGATGCGTGGGAAATTTCAAGCAGTTAAAATAAACAAAAATACGGTAGCCTAGGCCTAGACGTTTTTCGGCCAGATCGCCCGGATACGACCTCCATCCTTTGGTAAGGAAGCCCGGGGCTGGAGGGTTAACCAGACCACTGAGTTACAGTACGCAACTTTTATAGGGCTGGCCCTAGCAAAAGCCAAGGGGTCGGCAATAAAAGGAATGGGGTCATGGATGAAAGAAAATTAAGAAGATCAGGGGGGAGCAAAGCTGGTCTCGACGGGATTAATCAGACGTCACCAAGAAGTGAACAAGAGGCAAGAAAATTAAAGAGGATGGTAGACGGAAAAGGAGGGAGAGCCCGACAAAAGTTCAGAGAACGTCTACGAGCCAAAATGTGTCGAACAAGAACGGGAGCAGAGAGGGCATGCATTAAGAATATGACGAACAGCGTGAGGGGCAAGGCAAGGCAAAAGTATCAGTAAAGGTGGAGAAAGGATGGGTAGTACATTACGGGAGAGATTGAAGGTCACCGAGGCCGTGAAAGTGAAGCCAAACTTCACGAGCAAGACGGCAAACGCCGCAGCCACAAGAATCAGGAGGGGGTGCATCGGTGGGCGGGACGACCTGAGGAGGAGGGACTGAGACACCAACAGGCCGGGTCTGGACGATGGAGGAGAGGCCAGGAACCGGAGCAAATGGCACAGACAATGGAGGCGGTGTTTGAAGGGGCGGGATGACCTGAGGCCGAGGATCAAGATGGGGGTGATCACTTTGGGCCTCTTGAGAGACTGGACTATCATCAATCTGTGTCTGGACGATGGGGGAGGGGCTAGGAACCAGAGGTGATGGGGGGGCAAGAATGGATTGTACACGTTTCATGCGGTCAGCAGGTGGGGAGGAACCAAAGGTCAGGACCCCTCTTATGGTGAAGTAGGGGGGGATGCGAGCTGACGCGAGAATTAGGGGTGGGGTAAACAGAATAATGAGAAGTAGAGAGATCATAAGTAACCATGTCGGCATCATGGAGATTAAGGGTAGTCTTAAAGTGAGTCAGCACATCCAACGGGTGAAGTTTACGCTGACGGACATGACGGCACAGCAACAATCCTGAGGACATTCATGGTGGGAACCAGAAGGAACTGAGAGGCAAAGGAATTTAGACAGAGCTGCATGCAAGATGGTACGTGTTGATTCTTTGTGTGTTAGCAAGAGGACCTTCCCACAGGCATGGCAACCACAGGACTCGCCTGGATGGGGTAGTGACCAGTTGGGAGGAGGCGAGACAAGATCGTCAAACGCAGCAACTCTGGCCTCGAGCTCAGCAAGACGATCGTCGGCAGGAATAGCGGCTGAACTAATCTTGGAAGGAGGAGAGAACCCTGAAGTGGGGCGCATCTTCGCGGGTTCGGTACTGAAACCTCGATCCCTACTCAACGTATATGGAGGCGGAGCTTAAGGAGCTGCAGAAATACAACCACCCGACAGTTCAGTAATGTTAGGAGTAATGGCAACAGGCTGAACATGCTCACAGTCATGATGTCGGAGCACCTCAAATCGATTCGAAGTGGGCACAGCGAGAGCCGGTATAGGACCCCTAGCAGTAATGGAGAGGGGTTGGAGCTGGGTAGTGGAGGAAGATGTCGGCACATCAGATCGAGGGGGCTCCGAGGTACGAGACCGAACCACAGACGCCATGCGGCGCCGGGGGGCAAGACCCTCTCCCTGGAGAAATCGTACTGCATCATGATATGGGAGTCCAATGGTGAACTGCAAATGAACTACCTCCTGATGAAACGTGTAATAAGAGCAAGACCTACTTGTGGAAATGTGGGTCTCACCACAGTTCACACAATTCGCTACAGGGGACGAACAGTCACTGTAAAGATGTTGACCGGAGCCGCATCTACAGCATACAGGAAGAAGGGCCCTACAATACTTTTCAGGATTTCCAAATTTCCAGCAATTCCTGCATTGTTGTGGTCGGCGGGTGAATGGTCGCACTTGGAGTTTACGACCCGCAACATTGACAGTTGCCGGTAGTTCGTGGCAATCAAAGTAGATCTTGACTATGCGGAGAGGGGGCCGACCTTCGGCTCTAACACCTCTCGCAGTGATAGTCGTATGTCAACCGATTTAATGGTTTGGTCATGCTTGCGGGGCGAAGCGCAGATACGCGGAGCAGCTAGGGTAAAGTTCTGATCAGCTACACAGATGTCAGACGGGAGCGCAATTGTGCCAATGCACTGATTAAGAGTGTCGTCGGCATGACCTGACATATTATCATGCGGACTACGGAGGACAGACTGCAGAAAGGTGGACTGAGTTTCATTAGCGACCTCAATCACGTGAGTAGTGGCAGATGTCGCATGCATGGATACCGCTCCCACCTCATCTTGGAGGAGCGCGTAGAGTGTGAAGTCATCCATGGGGTCAGCTGTAATTTTGAAAAACCGAGGCCATCGAGCAGGGCCAAACATATCAGAAAGAACCTGGGCTGACGGAGCCACAAAAGTAGTACGTTTACGGCGAGGAGTGGTGGTAGGGCGCACGAAAGGCGCCAACGTCGCGACGAGAGAGCCAGAGGCAGTAGTAGTGGTCGGGACAGAGGTAATGGACGTCGTAATAGATGTTGGTACAGTAGTGAGAGTAACTTGGTCGGAGATCGAAACAGCTGTTGTTACTGCTGTGCTCTGAATGGACGAAGGGGATATCGAACTAGCAGGTAGAGCAGGAGGAGACGTGGTATGCTCCACTTCACCTACACTTGGAGGAGGATCATCAGTATCAGTGGTCATGGACTCACATTGTTCAGCAGAAAGTGGGTCATGTGGGTTCACAGGAGTAGTGTGCTCAGTAGAGGAGTCCACAGAACCGGTCGGGACCTTTGGCGATAAAACGTCAATACCAAGGGGGGAGGGGGAGGGGGAGAGGGAGGGTGGAGGAACATCAATGGCAGCAGAACATCGTGTTCTAGTGGAGTCGTCGCCATGATCAGAGAAGATAAGGGGTTGTCCCTGAGAAGGCAGGGACACCTGTCCCTGAGAAGGCAAGGACACCTCGCAGGGAAAAGTTAGTGCCCACACACCAAAGCTCTCCATGCTGAGACGTCGACCAGCCATAAAAAGGTCCAGCAGACACCACATGAAGGCAATGGGTGGTGTCGAGAAGTAGTGGGATCACGGCACGAGACACGAGTGAACAGCCCACACTGACTGCAACTGTTAGCATTCAGATTGCTGAATCCACCTAAATATCACAGTACAGTCGATACAGCAATAGAAAGATGATAAACATTGCAACAGAGGAGAACAAGAACAGCACGACAGGCTAAATGTGAGGCTGAAACTAGTTCGAAATACCAGCACCAAGCAACTCCATGTACAAGAAGGGAAGATAGGGAACAAAGTCAAACACTAACTCCATCGGTCGACAGTTCCGGACCCCCAACATGCACAATAGAGCAACCGGCGGGGAGCGCTGGGTACGGTTTTGGTACCTGGGAGTGGCCCGCCCCATTAACTCGACCGAAATGCAGCAACTTTTACATCCGATAAGGCACAAGCTATCAGTGATAGTCTCACAGGCCATACGTACTAGCCAGCAACCGCCAACACACAGTGCCCCGAGTAGGCAGCTGAGACAATACGCCTGGTGGTGAGATAAATGAGGATAGAGGAAAAGAAGGGTGCCGGCAAGACACAGAAACCCTATATAGAATAGCAAACCGGTATCCTATACTAGGGACAACCATGAATGCCACCACTGGACTCCATCACAGAGGGAGGAGTGAACTAAACTAGAAGAGACGGTAAAAAAAAAAAAAAAAAAAAAAAAAAAGTGAGGGGGTGGGGATCACACTAGACTAACCTACTGATGCCCCTTTCCCACTGGTGCGACAACTCACGATTTTCGTCGCCGACACCAATAAATTAGCACATTCGTGACATGTCTCACGATTTTCTCATGAAAAAACGTTTGACTCTCAAGGCCTCTCAAGGCCTCGCAAGGGCCCTCGCGGGTCGTCGCAAATGTTCGGACCGTTCAAAATTTTGGACGAGGACTCACGAGGATTGGTTGCCCTCGCAAACATCGTCGAGCATCGCCGAGGGATCTGCGAGGGCTTCTGCGATCATCTGCGACATCGGCGAGACATCGCGAAGGGTTTCGCACAAAACAAAAATTGCAACACTGCATGGATGCTCACCGATGCTCTCAGATGCTCTGCTCGCCGATGCTCTCAGCTGTTCCGAGAACATCGACGATGCCAAGGAGCACCTTCGGTGAGGTGGGTAAAAAAAATGTATTAGGCCTATAGTGAACCTGATGATCCCTTTTTTCTATGCACCTCTCGTGGGGGGTTCACCTGTTTTTTTTTCTCTTTGTCTCCTTTTCTCTCTTTCTCTGGTTTGTATCCATTCAGCCCCATTCAGCCACGTTTCAGACGTTTATCCCCATCCAAGTATCGACATCTTCCTGGCAAGCGATAGCGAACCAGCATTATATGGAAGAAATTTTTCTATCGAAAAATATAAAAATTTAGCTTGCTCTCGCTACCGCTCACCAGGAAAATATTGAAACCTGGATGGGGATAAACGTCTTAAAAAAGTAGGCTGAACGGGGCCGAACGGATTATAGGCAAAGAGAGAGGGGGAGAGAAAGAGAAAACAAAACGAGGAGGGAGAGAAAGAGAAAACAGCGAGGTGGGCTCAATGTATACGTTACGGCTTAGCCTAATTGAGTCCACCTCGCTGTTTTACTTTTCTCTTTCTCTCCCTCTCTCCTCGTTTTTTTTTTTTTTTTTCCTCTCCCTCCCTCTTTGCCAATCTCCGAATTAAGGGAAGATGGGTCGTTTTTCTGGTCTCATTTCTTCCTCATGGTTAACCCCATTAGTTTTCATATTTCATGACGTTCGGCTCATTAGTTTGGCGATTTTAAGACATTTCACCCCATTTCGTTGTCAATATTAAGACTTTTTGTGTCATTTAGCCATAGAGTTTTTCCTGGCTAGCGATAGCGAGCCTGTACTTATTGAGGAACCGGCCTTCGGCCAGGATATTTTTCTATCGACAAATGTACAAATTGATCTTGAAGGAGGGTGTTGGCGGGTGCTTTATATGCTTGATGGAGGTCTAGGAGACTAGGGATGAAACTAGGGATGAAATAGAAAACAAACAAAAAACGAGGAGAGAGGGAGAGAAAGAGAAAACAAAACAAGGCGAGGTGGGCTCAATTTTTAAGCCGTAGCAAACATTGAGCCCACCTCGCTGTTTTTTTTTTTTTCTTTCTCTCTCTCTCTCCTCGTTTTTTTTTGTTTTTTCTATTTCTCTCCCTCTCTCTTTGCCTATAATCCGTTCGGCCCCATTCAGCCTACTGTTTTAAGACGTTTACCCCCATCCAGGTTTCAATACGCCGAACCATCGCTTGAATCGCCGAAGACGTCGCAGAAAATACGGCGAGTTTTCTTTCATCCTCGCATGATTTCGCAAGATATTTTTGAAAATGTGACATGTCTCGCAGAGATCATCGGCGAAACATCGCTCACTTCGCCGATAACGTTGCAGAATGGTCGGTGATTGCGTCGCCGACATCGGCGACATCTTCGCCGAGTATAATTTGTCATCTGTTTGAAACGGTCAAAATCGTGAACATCGCACGTATTCTTGCGAATTTGACAAAACTAAATCATCGGCGACGAAAATCGTGAGTTGTCGCACCAGTGGGAAAGGGGCATGAGACAGGCCGAGTCCACAAAGCCGAGGACCAGCAGAAAGCAGGGGAAAATGGACAGTAGGAGAAGGAGAGGCCATGCACAATTAGCAAGACCAGCGCGTGATGCCCGGAAAGCGAGGGGAGACTCCGAAGAGCCCCACCCCCCCATCCCGGGCGCCTCCCGCCGATCATTGTGCCCCCCCATGACTGCAACGTGACATGGCAAAGGGGGGTTGATAATATCCTAAATTACATTTTTCACAAATACCATTCATTATGTTAATCCGTAATTATTGTAAATGTAATTATGAAATAATACACATACGGATTGAACACATGACTAATTAAGCCCTTATTAGAAAATAATGTAACATTCCTACAGTAGAACATTTGCATTGTTTGGCTGTAAAAACAAAACCAGTTTTATAAAATATGATAGCATAGTAAAATCATATATTTGTTGTGTATATTTGTTGTGTATATTATACAGTTTGTTTACAACCAAGATCAATAGTCAGCCAAACATCTGATAGTATGTTTGAGATTTATAGAGAGGAACATTAACTCGAAACTACATATAACAAATAGTACTTCATATCTTAGTATTCTCGGTGTCTCTTTTTCTTCTGATATCTCTTGGAAAGACCATATTTCCACTCTTGATAAAACAGCTTCCCAGAAGCTGGGTGTGCTCAACCACCTCAAGGGGTTCTTTACCTCTGCACAGCTTCTTGCTCTGTTCAGGAGCACAGTGCGTCCATGTATTGAGTATTATTCGCATGTGTGAGGAGGATCCAGTTACGTCCTGGGATATATAAACACTGGGCTCTTTCTATTGGACTAGGTATGCGGCAACAAGCAACAACGGAAAACGCTAGATCCAACCCTTTTCTATAAACCCAGGCAACAAACCACCCTAAACCGTCAAGAGTCCTGCCTGGACAACGAGGTATCCTATGACTCGGTTACAGGGTGCACGCACTATAGACTGCTGATAGTCAAGCAGGCTATATAAAAGATCACACAATTAAGTTGACTTAAAGCTTCAAGGAAAAGATAGGTAACGGAATTAAATTGCAGAAACAATTTAATAACAAACTAGAAGAAAGTACATTTAACGTTACGTTAATTAATACAACTAATCACCCCTGCGTGAAAGAAGGTGAAAGCAAACAGTCCCCAAAACATCGTACAGGTAGACAAGATGCAGGTTTATAAACTGCATGCGGCTACTGTAGGATCTGATGCTTAGCAAAGAAAGTAAGTTACGGATTTAGAGAACTCTTAACTCATAAGCAGGAATAAATACTAGTGATAGGCCATACAGTGTATAATGGCATAGGTATAATTAAATAAAGGCAGCAACTCGCAACATAACCACATACAGGTGTGCTTCTCACTCTTAGTCAGACAAGCCTGCTCGGACAGAGTCTCTAAGCCACACCCTGACTCACAATGCTCACAAAAAACGGTAAAACTGTGGCACAATAACAAGCATGCAGAAATAATAAACCCCTAGCTGTTAATCTGCCAGGTGGCAGAGGTCTAGCCGGAAGGATATAGGCTTCGGATACCCGGGCTGAGCCACCTGCTCTAGCCTAGGGACGTTCCCAAGTCTGTGCGCCAAATTACTCTACTTGAAAGGGTGTTCTCTTGAGAGACTCAGATCCCAAGTATCTGACTCTCTCCTGGCGACCCTAAAACAAAAGCAAGACGTGCTAGCGCAGTGCTGAGTGGACTAGGCAAGGGCCCTCACACAACACAACACTAGACACACAGGGACACAGACAAGAAAATGCCCCCAGACTCCCACGGGTATCCTAGTAAAGTCGTGCAGGTCCACAGGACTCGCACCAGCAGACTTTACTTAAAGGATCACAAAAAGCCTCCCCTCCGGTCTAGCCCCTGCTCACCAACAAAAAAGCTTCCTAGGTCTCATTAACAATTACATCTCTGCATAAGACCCAAAATCCTATCTAATTATCTGAGAGCTCGTCGTTAACTCCCTCCGACATATTGTGTTCCAATAAGTCCGAGGAGGCGGGAGCCCCGGGATCATTGCCACTGCCCCGCCCTACACTCACAACAACACTGCGGCCGTTAGAATTATCGGAGGTGAATGAGGTTGCCACCAACGGTTTTATCGTATGGTAACTTATCGGACTTACTGAGCTCATATGACGCAAAATCGCATCATAAACTTATTGGAGAGGTATAGAGATAAGTCCATATGACACGATCGCATCATATGAGTTTTTGGTTATAAGTTCCATATGACGCGATCGCGTCATATATGTCTGGGGGAGTTAATACAATAATAGATATAAGGTCTATCAAGGGGATGGGATAATTAAATAGATTGGTGAAGTAGTGGAAATAAGGTATACAAAGCAAGAGAGAAAGTTTCTAAGTGGGGTTGAGAGGGATAGATATCAAGGGGGTCCGAAGGGTATGACAGTGAGGTGAGCTCTGAGTCTTGAATCTGTCTGGACCCCACCCTAGGCATGCGAAATACATCCCATGCTTGGCAACACTCAACACCGTTGCCGTGTCAAAATCCTCTACCCCTTGCGTGAGTCGAAACTAAGCCTAACGTTGCGATCAAATTGGCAACATCAGGCTCGTCCCAAGCTAGACTCTCCGCGCTCGCGCGAAGCAACGTCCCCCAGCCGGTCTCTCTCCCCCGCTCGTCTCCTCCCACTCTCACTAGACTTACATCTAATATATTTTAATGAAACAATCAACTATTGAGAATAAAATATACTAAGATGCGTTGGTTAAGAATAAGGGCAGGTTCAAGCTGTGAAACAACATAAGAATATCCCAGACATTAGTTACATTGTCGTAGGATATATACTAAGGAAAAGCCGGCCGGCCGGCTGCCGCCAGCCGGTTTCTAAACGGCTGGGCAGCCGACACGCGCGCATGCCCGCACGTGGCTACTATGCAGGAGCGTCACATTCCCCTCACACATCATTTCTAGACAAAGTAGAAAGGAAAGCTTTCATCTCATTAACTCTTGTCCAGTCACCGATTCTCTGTAATCTTTCTCTCTCTCTTCACCGTAATGCTGCCTCTGTCTCACTATTCTATCGCTATTACAATATAATCAGTGTTCCTTGGAGCTCTCTCAGTGTATACCACTTCCTCTACGTAGAGCACGTAGCACCCTTATCCTATAACTTAAATTGCTTCAAACTCTGTGTGTCCAGACATTCTGGCTCGAACATACCTTGATTTTGGCCCTGTCACTCTTTCAACTCTGGGGCAGGCACTCGTCACAGGCAGTTTTGCCTTGTGTCTTCATCATCCACATAGACAAAGACATGGTCGGTTTCATTTCAGCTGACAGTATACTACTGGGATAATATGAACAGTTTATGTATTTGTATCTTAAAAATGCCAAGTTCTATATAGGCCTAATTAACATTATGTTTCACCAAAATATCTTCGTTATAGCTAATTAAAGAAGGGATTGCAATTGCAGTTCACTGTCAGCTGAAAACTATGAAAAGACGAGGTTGCAAAGAGCCACGTTAGCAACCTCATCATATGTTCTCACAAACTACGGAGAGACAAGAAACAAAGGGCACAGACGAGGACAGCAACAGAAACCACGCAGTCTACCCTCGTTAATCAACGTCCTCTATATCAACGCCCTCTACAGGTACCCACAGGAACTACAGTGCCCCTCATCAAGCATAACTTACTTCCGTACCAATCACCTCAGCCTATTCCGGACCAATCACAAAGTCCGAGGTGCAAGACAAAGGCGTATCCAACCCAAGAACCAGATTTGGACTATAATGAAGAGGATGTTATGGTAATTCCTCATAAACCACCGATGTATTATCTCCACAGGTATGAACAGAATAACCACCTCTACAGTGCGGCAAGACTCAAATTATCATCTGAATATTACCTACCCGAAATCTATGATCGGTAGGCAAACACGAGGCAATACCTTCCACTAGCTAAGCTTTTAGTGGGTATCTACCAGTGTCGCAGTTACTTCCGAATAGGGCTAGCAATTTTCCCTATAAAAAGTTCAACGAGTATGTCGACCCATAGGTGTGTTAGAAGAGCTAGACGTGACCTTCTCTAGCTGTGTGTGATAGAGGCAGTTCCCTTTGGTGTCACACCGAAGGAGGAGCTACGAGTCCTACGTCGTCCAGATTCCCTCTCCTGGATCTTATCTCTCCTTATCACCCCCCAACCTAAGTGTCTCTGTTATTGCAGCATTTTGAGAATTATTGTGAAGGTTATATAATATATGTTAGTGGTCAATTATTGTGAAGGTTATATATAATATATGTTAGTGTTCAATTATTGTGAAGGTTATATATATATATTAGTGTTCAATTATTGTGAAGGTTATATATAATATATGTTAGTGTTCAATTATTGTGAAGGTTATATAATATATGTTAGTGTTCAATTATTGTGAAGGTTATATATAATATATGTTAGTGTTCAATTATTGTGAAGGTTATATATAATATATGTTAGTGTTCAATTATTGTGAAGGTTATATATAATATATGTTAGTGTTCAATTATTGTGAAGGTTATATATAATATATGTTAGTGTTCAATTTAGCATTATCATAGAGGCCTATTCTGGACTCTCCTTGCCTACAATTTTCTCTCGCGTTGTGAGAACAGAACACACCAGTGCAGGTTAATTATATATATACTATTCTGGGTTTAACTGATTTAAACTCCAGACCAACGTTATATATAAATTGTAACCACGATATATGCCCTACACTACACGTAAGAATTAGTGAACACTCTCAGATAGTATTGACTTGTGTTATTATTTATTGAGTGTCCCAGTTCGTGGTGAAGTGTAGCCTACAGAGAGAGCATAATTTTCCTTTTATACTTAAATATCAAATTCCGGAAAGAGCTACGTCCATCTTTCGTAAGAGATAAATTAGAGTACAGTTTCCCCCATGTTAAAGTCAAAACCCTTTCCGTCGAGTTGATGTTAACTTATGTTCATTATGTATAATCTATCTTAGTTCTTGTGAATAATTCGATCAACCACGTTACACGGTTAAAATATTATTATACAGCCAGTTTGGGAACTCATATTGTACCTCTCTGTGTTTCATCAGCCGTCATTTTGGCTATTACAAGACACTACTTTGATTTATGTCTTTATTTTATGTTATAATTCATCAGCCTTTATTTTGGCTATTACGAGATACTACTCCGTTCTGTATCATGATTTTATTTCCAGTCGTTTGTTAAATTATTCAAACTTACTGCATCAGCCTATATTTCGGCTATTACGAGATACTACTCCGATCTGTGGCTTGAGTTTATTTCCAGTAGTTGTTAAGCTATTTAAACTTTCTATATTGGTTAGCTAATATGTCAGCTACAGTTTTTCACTACGCGTTTTGTGAAATAGAAGTTCCACATTCACTGTGATTCTAGCTCCTTTACGGCTATAATTAGAAGTTCCACATTCACTGTGATTCTAGCTCCTTTACGGCTATAATTAGAAGTTCCACATTCACTGTGATTCTAGCTCCTTTACGGCTATAATTAGAAGTTCCACATTCACTGTGATTCTAGCTCCTTTACGGCTATAATTAGAAGTTCCACATTCACTGTGATTCTAGCTCCTTTACGGCTATAATTAGAAGTTCCACATTCACTGTGATTCTAGCTCCTTTACGGCTATAATTAGAAGTTCCACATTCACTGTGATTCTAGCTCCTTTACGGCTATAATTAGAAGTTCCACATTCACTGTGATTCTAGCTCCTTTACGGCTATAATTATGTTTCGTTTGTCTTGTGAGCGATTATTCATAAGTGTTCTATTATAGTTAAATTATAAATTTAATTGTCATGTTACTAGGACTAAATTCAAATTCATATCTTGTCATCCTGAATTAACGTTGCATTAAATCAGATATTGATTCAGGCACACCGCAGTAAAGGTGACCTTAACCCTAGCGCGGGAACCTTCTACTGTATTTCTCACTTCTCTGCTTGTTCTTCCTCTGTCTAACTACTCTTCTTTTCTATTTTACTCCAGCCATCTGGTCTGGTCTGTGACTGCCTACCTTACCTGGTGAGTTCTTTATTTGTCTAGCCCGCTTACCTGCGCGCACCTGAGGATACGATCTTAGTTGCCCACATTTGTTAACTTTTATTCCTCTCTATGCACACTTACTACGAATATATATTGTCATCATATTTTAATGTTCTGTATTGTATGATTCATATAGTTCATGTTTGATGCTTTGTAAAACTCTTTCCAAGTCACCATTGAATTGCCATTGGACTTATGCTCAATAGCTAAGATCCGGATGTGCCATAATGTATATCCAAGTTTGATGTAATAACAACTAGTATACCTACTTTGTGTGTTTATTGTATTTGAGAGGGTAATTGAGCAAGCTAGAAACATTATTTAATTTGCTAGTTGTGTTATTGTCGAGCAGTATTGTATTCTCAATATCCAAAATAAGGAACTTATGAGAATAATCATTAAAGCGAGTTGGATTACAACGACGCATAACAAACTACATTAGAATTACCTGAGAAGTGTGATAGTGCCCTAAAGTGAGCACACATTTCAGCAAACTATTCATTTTGACTGCACATTTCACAAGATAAAACTGTGAGTATATATTAATTACAAGAAGGTCATCGATTGTATCCATAGATCTGTAGAAAATCTCGAGAGAGAGAGAGAGAGAGAATAGAGTTGAGTTTACTGACTGTTCTCCACAAATAACAACATATAATTTACACACACAGCTGGGATGGGTAATAAAGGCCTGAATGGAGGGAACGATTGTAAAATTTGTCAACATGTCGTTACAGTTGGATACAGTTAAGGTGTAACAATAACAACACAGTCATGGAACACTATAAAGTTTGTCAACATGTCGGTACAGTTGGATACTGTTAAGGTGTAACAATAACAACACAGTCACGGAACTGGACGTAACATATACTTTTCCTACTTACTGGAGGGCGTTATTTTGAGCGATATATATTTTATATTTATATTTTGTTGTTATTTGGTTGTGTAATATTACTGAGAGCTTTAATTGTGTTTAAATTTTATATTTTGTTTTTAAATGTGATCATCTTCAAATGACACAACTGATGAAACTTCTTACCATCAGAGGTGGACACAAGACAGTAAAGATCATTCACAGCGACGGGACAGCTACGGGTAGGAGAACCAGTACTTTCTCTCCCGGTGTGAACACCCTCAACTTAGCCCTCTGGTCGTACTGGTACTTCATCCTCCTCTGCGCACTAAGAAGGTTAGACTACGCAAACTCAAAAGCTCTCACAAAATGTTCACAGGTCTGTATCACTTTAAATAGCCCTACCTCTGGGACCCTAACATCTCCTTCCCACACCTTTTTAACCATCGCCAGAGGACCCCGAACCCTGTGCCTAAAAACAAGTTCATTAGGCGAAAACCCCAAGGACTCAGACGGCACCTCACGAATGGTGAAAAGGATGGAGGGATTTACCTGGTCCCCGTCACGATCGTGGTCGTGGAAAAACGTTTGCAGCGCAGACTTGAGGGTGTGACGGTGCCGTTCAAGCGCACCTTGTGACTGAGGGTGAACAAAAATTTAAACAAAATAGATTAATAATATATATATATATATATATATATATATATATATATATATATATCACATACAATAACCAATTCGAAAGACTATGGAGTGGCACCTAAGGTGGCTAACTCCCCACACTTCAGCACTTATATATCTGTAATTTTAGTTGTTGCTTGCATGATCTTGTAGTAACCTTTGACTGATAACTTTGTTTATCTAAATATAATCCTGCTTGACTAGCCTACAGTGACACCAGCGCCATCTGTTGATACAGTATATTAACCCCTTGTGTTCAATTACACTTTATTCTCATATAATCTCTATTTGGTGAATTGTATATTTAGTTACAATCATATTCTATTATATATATACAGTATATATATATATATATATATATATGTGTTTTGCTTTGTTTAGGTAGGTTATCACCCCATGGTAGCCTATTTCTTCTTATTTCATAATTTTTGTTTTCGGACAGTCTAGGCTATCATCCCAGGTGGCCTATTTCTGCGTACTTCAATTTTTAAATTTTAAGTTAGGCTATCACCGCTTGTGGCCTATTTCTGTGTACCGGTATTTGATAATTTTTGTTTTCGGTTAGTCTAGGCTATCATCCCTGGTGGCCTATTTCTGCGTACTTCACTTTTAAAATTTTCAGTTAGGCTATAACCGCTGGTGGCCTATTTCTGCGTACCGGTATTTCATATTTTGTTTTTTCGGTTAGTCTAGGGCACTCTAGGCTATCATCCCTGGTGGCCTATTTCTGCGTACTTCAATTTTTAAATTTACAGTTAGGCTATCACCGCTAGTGGCCTATTTCTGCATGCCGGTATTTCATAATTTGTTTTTTCGTTATTTTTTAATTTTTGGTTAGGCTATCACCGCTGATAACCTATTTGTGCGTATTTCAACATTTTTGTTTTCGGTTAGGCCTATTTAAGTAAGTGAAGCGACCTGAAGTGAGTTAAGTGTTTTTAAAGTGAGATAAGTGTTTTTAAAGTGAGTTAAGTGTTTTTAAAGTGAGTTAAATGTTTTTTTAAAGTGAGTTAAGTGTTTTTAAAGTGAGTTAAGTGTTTTTTAAGTGAGTGAAACGATCTGAAGAAATTGATCGTCACCATGCCTCGTGCCTGTACGAACTGCGCTGGTTGGTTTGGTGCTTCCATGTTTGCTCCTGCCGATCCACAAGTCTGCCGACTCCGCCAGCAACGAGAGGATTTGACAGCGAAATTGGATGAAGCCCACAACAAGATCAATGCCCTCACCAGGAAGTTGGAATCACTCCAAGAGTTTGTAACACTCAACGTTGGAGTATCACGAACTCCAATTGTTTCAACTCCAGCACATACCACCGCCCCAATGTCATCTGCCAACAATCCAACACCTGCAGTAGCCACTGCAGCAGATGCTTCTGATGAACCTGATCCGACATCAAACCAGGACAGCCGCCCTGTTCACCTTAGTCTCTCTAGCCTACTAGCACGAACAGTACCAACCCCTCGCCCCCGTTCTAACCACTCCTCTCCCCAACCTGTACGCAGAGTCTCGCCACCACAGGTTTCCGGATTTACACCAGTAAGGAACGGTACACGGCCAACGCAGAAAAGGTCTCATCTACCAGTCACAATGTCAAACAGATTTGAGATCTTGGTAGAGATGGATTCCATTCTACGAGGACAAGTCGAAGAGTTCTGTGACAGAGTCCCAAATCGACGAAAAAGATTTTGCATCCCAGGAGCTGGATTGGACGACATTGTGGAAGCCTTCGAAAATACCACAAAGGATGCAAACGAAAATACCCTTTTTGTCATCCATGCTGGTTCAAATGACGTCATGCGCACCAGATCCGAAGAGTTGATGGAGAAATATCGCAAGATGATCCAGCACTACAAAAACAAGTCAAGGAATATCATCATCTCAGGCATTCTCCCCAAGATCGATGCACCTGACAAATTCTACGAGAAGGCCTTCAGCACAAATAGCCGACTAAAATATTTGTGTCTGAAGGAAGAAGCTGAATTCATCAACCTCTGGGATAATTTCTATTACCAGCCTACTCTGTTCCGCAAGGATGGCACTCATCTAAACCCTGTGGGTTCAGCACGCATGGGTCGTCTCCTACACGAAGCAGTCCGCAGCCATGGATCAAAAAACGCCATCCAAGAAGAAGCAGCAGTGACATAAATCATCTAACGCCAAGCAAAAAACAGAGGCAACCGAGGACCACCAGTGATAAGGACCAAAGACAGCGAGGACCAAGGACAGCCATGAACATAAATGTAGATCCGACAAGAACCAAAAATATTATTAAAGAGCGTTCTGTGAGTTCTAAAATAAAAAATTTAAAAGTTTTCTATGCAAACGCTCGTAGCATACACAATTAATTTTCAGATTTAGAGGAGCTAGTGTTTACAGAAAATTATGATGTGATTGGCATAACAGAATATTGGCTCAATACAGAAGATAGAGACTTTTTAGCAGAATATTCACTTCCCAGTTTGAGAAAAGCCGAATAAATAGAAATGGAGGTGGCGTTTTACTTTATATCAAAGAAAGTCTTAACCCTACCCTCTTGTCAAAACCTCAAATTGTGAACGTCGACACATCTTTTCTGTTAATAAAGAATAATAAAGGTACAAAAATAATATTTGCGTTAATATACAGACCTCCAGCCCAATCAGTGCAAACTGACCAAGAAATTTACAAACAAATTGCAGATGTAAGTAACTCAAAAGATACCGTAATTTTTGGCGACTTTAATTTACCTGTGACCAAGTGGGGCGATACTCTTACTTCAAACTCCGGACATGACTTGTATACGAACTTGCAAGAGAGTTCGCTTTATCAATTTGTTCGAACGCCGACCCGTGGTAATAACGTTCTTGACACTGTACTTGCAACAAAAGAAGAATTAATAGAGAATTTGAATGTTGGTGATTAATTCAGTAACAGCGACCATCGCACGATAACTTTCAGATTAAAGTTTACTAGTAACGAACCAAATAGTAGCATCGAAAAAGTCCCTAATTTCAAGAAAGCAAACTTTCATAAACTTAGAGCTATGTTTAAAGAAACTGACTGGAGCTTTTTAATTAACAATAACGACATAAATATATCTTGGAAGTTATTCGAAACCACTTACCTAAAAGCAGTGCAGGACTGCATACCATCGGAAATACGGCGTCCAGGCCATAATAATAAGCCCAAATGGTGGAATAAAGATATTTCAAACTCTCTGCTTGCTAAAAAATTTGCTAATGATAGATTAAAATCTTCACAAAATGACGAAGAACGGGTGAAATTTGTAGAGCTACAATGCAAAGCCTTAATTAAGTTAACTAAAAAAGTTAATTAAGCAAAGCAAAAAGACCCTAGAGTTAAATATTGCGAATCAAAGTAAAACAAACCCGAAAGAATTGTAAAGTTATATCAGAAAGAAAAAAGTAGTTACTTCAACTGTTGGACCGTTAGTCGATGAAAATGGAGAATACACCAAAGACGAAGTACAAATGAGTAATGCCCTCAATACCTTCTTTGCATCAGTTTTTACAACAGAAGACCTAAGTGATACCCCTACACCATCGCCGATTCAGATTGATAATTCAGATGTTCTAAGCAATATCACCGTTACAGAGAGAGAAGTATTGAACTGTTTAGATAAACTCAAGGTAAATAAAACGCCTGGACCTGATACAATCTCGCCTAGAGTTCTAAAGGAAGCTAAGGATGAGCTCTCCAAACCACTGACATTACTATTCAATAAATCCTTGCAGTCTGGAACTATGCCTGATCAGTGGAAGCTAGCCAACGTAACACCGATATTCAAAAAAGGCAGCAAATCCCTACACAGTAACTATCGTCCAATTAGCTAAACCTCAGTTGTATGTATATTGCTAGAAACGGTCATAAGAGACAGACTCGTAAATAACTTTGAGGAAAATAGCATACTTAAAGATACTCAACACGGCTTTCGTAAAAAACGTTCCTGTTTAACAAACCTCTTAGACTTCTTCCACAATATCTTCAACCTCTACGATGAGAGTAAAGCTGTAGATATTATATACCTTGATTTTCAAAAGGCCTCTGACAAAAGTTCCCCACAAACGTTTACTGCTAAAACTAAAAGCGCATGGAATACAAGACGGTGTGTTGAAAAGGATAGAAAATTGTCTCAGCGACAGAAAGCAAAGAGTAGTCATAAACGGTAAGGCATCTAAATGGACCAATGTAAGTAGCGGGGTACCCCAGGGATCGGTACTAGGACCAATTATCTTTCTAATTTACATCAACGACATAGATGAGGGTCTCACCTGTACAATCTCAAAATTTGCTGACGATACAAAAATTGCAAATAGCATACTCTCAAAAGAACAAGTTGACTATATGCAACACAATCTAGATAAATTGTCATGTTGGGCCCAAATTTGGCAATGAGTTTCAATGCGGATAATTAAAGTACTACATATCGGATACCTAAGTGAGAAAGCAAACTATTCGATGAATGGCACTCAGCTTAAGAATGTGAACAGAAAAACCGATCTGGGAGTAACAATATCGAGTAACCTAAAACCGAGTCAACAATGTTCAGAAGTTGTTAAGAAGGCAAACAAAATAATTGGCTTTATAGGCAGGTCATTTGAGCATAAATCCAAAGAAGTTATCCTAACCCTTTACAATTCCTTAGTCTGCCCTCTTCTGGAATACTGCGTTCAATCCTGGTGCCCTTATTACCAAAAAGATATAAACAAGCTAGAACGAGTTCAACGTAGAGCTACCAAAATGATACCTAGCCTAAAGAACAAACCATACGAAGAGCGTCTTAGAGAATTAAATCTATTTCCTTTAACCCAGCGCAGATTAAGAGGTGACTTAATTCAAGTCTTCAAAATCATCAAAGGCATCGACAATATGAACAATATGACAAGTATGACAATATGACAAGTACTTCACTATCGACCAATCTAATTACATGCGGGGAAATGGTTGCAAAATTATTGGTAAATCTTTTAACTCACACGAATCTAAGAATTTCTTCTTCAATCGAGTTGTCAACTTGTGGAATGTGCTTCCCCGAGACGTTATAGACTGCAGCACCGTTGATTCATTTAAACACCGCCTAGACAAATATCTCGCATCAAACCCGCGACTGACTGCGTTTGTAAATTAATAACTTTATTTTATCCTCCCCTCAGTCACTAACCCATCTGTCCCCTACTAACTTCCTAATCCTGCCACAGCCATTAGTTCCCTTTCCAATGTTCCCTTACCCACTTTAAACCACTGATTGGACACTGGATCCTCAGTGTTTTGGAGGACAAGCAGCCTAGAAGGGTCACTAGACCTGTTGTTGCTTGATTTCCTTTGTATTCCTTTATACGTTGTACACTTACGTTATATCTAATGCTACAGTTATACATACATACATACAATTTTAAGACTGAGTGCTCCACACATACGTGCAGTTTCAGACTCTTGTCCTAATGGCGGCGTTCCAGGCAATCCTATTAAGGGCTGCCCCACTTGTCAAGTGTTTGGACTTGAGATCGGCACGTATAGTCCGATCCCAGGTCTTCCTCGGTCCACCCCTTGGTGCAGCTCCCTCCACAGTCACAGACCTGCATCTTTTTACCCAATTTTGTTCATCCATTCTCTCCACATGTTCATACCTTCCCAGTCTACTTGTACGCATCTCCTTGCTAATACTCTTTATACCTAAACGTCTCCTCAGCTCATCATTTGTTATTCTATCCTGAAGCCTGGCCCCACACATCCATCTCACCATTCTCATCTCATTACGTTCCATTCTGTTGACATCCACTACTCTAACGGCCCATATTTCTGAGGCATACATCATCGCACTTCTAACACATGAGGCATACACCTTTCCCTTCAGGGGAAGAGGCATTATTTTCATGTCAGAATTGGCAGCAGTTCTCCGAACTTCCCCCAGCCACATCTAATTCTAGCGACAGTGTCAGCCTCGGCCCCACCACCGGCAGAGATGGTATCTCCTAGGTAACAAAACTTGTCCACCAGCTCCAATGACTCATTTCCAAAATTCACAGCCACAGGATCATCATTAACACAAACTCGCCTTTGCACACTACGTACTCAAATTTCTCGATTTCTGACTTATCCTTCGGCAGAAGTCCTTTTATTCTACTACAGCGCTTACTCCCACGGTGCACCCAGCTTTGACAGATGCTACATCGAATCGAGTTAGCGCCCACATCCTTTCTACACACTGCACATGGGTATGCACTGCTCTTTACCACATTGCCTCGTCTCAATCTACAATGCATAACCTTGGTTTTGGTAATATTGACTCTTAAACCCTTACTCGCCATGCCCTCTCTCCATCTTCTGAATTTAGCCTCAGCATCTTGCACATTGTCAGCTATTAAGACTAAATCGTCTGCATAACACAGGTCCCACGGGAGTCCGGATCTAAAAACTCTAGACAGTGCCTCCAGGACCATAATAAAGAGGAGGGTGCTTAACACTGAACCCTGATGAACTCCAACACGGTCTGTGAACTCCTCACTCAGTACACCTTTCACCCTCACCGCAGTTCGCGAATCTACATACATCTTCATTATCACATGCACCAGCCACTCTTCCACACCAAGTTTCCTCATAGCCCACTGCACAACATCTCTAGGCACCCTGTCAAAGTCCTGCTCCAGGTCTACAAACACAAAGTAAAAATCCCTGCCTTTTAGTAAGTATCTTTCCTGTATCTGCCTGACTATGAAGATAGCATCGGTTGTACCACGTTCTGGCATAAAACCAAACTGCATATTATAAATGGAGATGCTTTGCCTGATCAAACCCTCAAAGACCCTCTTGCAGACCTTCATGATATGGTCAAGCATTTATTTTATTGATTGTGTCGCTCACTACAGCTGATGCTATCAAAGGAGTCGGTCCAGATATTGTTTTTTCGATACTAAGCTGTTCCTTATCCCATTCAAACTCTACATTTAGCAATCGTTAATAGTGTGCCTTCCATGCTTCTCTGATTTAATGTTCTACATACACAATCTTCTCATTATCTTTCTAACACACTGTTCACATATAATATCCCTACTGTCATTTCTAACTCGCCTAGCTAGGTTGAAGATCCTATTGGGATTGTCAGTGTTACACACTTCTTCGAGGACCAGGTCCTTAATGCCTTTTTTAGCATTGTAAATAACTCTTTTGGCAGTTCGTTTAGCTGCCTCCCCTTTTCT